>CM065595.1:75523202-75705651 GCA_033119425.1 Bufotes viridis
ATTCATACTGGTAAATTCTGTTGATCCTATTGAGTACTGCCTGATAATTTAGTGACGGGGAACGCCACTGGGAGGCAATATGGATCCTGGCAACTAACAAAATATATTGGGTCAATTTAAATCTGGCGTGCGTCAACTTTGATGGCCTATCGCCTAAAAAGAAAGACCGAAGGCGTAGGGGGAAGGGTGTGCCCCAGCAGGGATGAAAGTAGATCGCTAATGCGACTCCAAAACCTGGAAGCTTTGGGACAGGTCCACCAAGTATGTAACATCGTACCCTCCCTCCGCATCCTCAGAAGCAGATAGAAGGGACCTCAGGGTATATGTGGTGTAATTTGGCAGGCACCAGGTATGTCCGATGGAGGATTTTGATTGAGGTCTCTGCCAGGAGTGTCTGGGAGCGTTGGTACCATCTAAACACACTGGATTCCTCCAATAAATCAGCCTCCCATTCCAACATGTAACGTAGCTTGGAGCCCTCTGGGGGTGCATTGAGAATAGTATAAATCCAGGACAATAGGCCCTGTTTGTATAGGGAGAAAGACATTAGCCTTTCAAAAGGGGTATAATCAATCTCATGGGATCCTTCTTTTAAGGAGTGGAGAAATGAGAAGACTCTCCATATGTTAAACTGCTCCCGGTCAAGCGGGGAAAATTTCTCTGTTAAGTCTGACAGGGACAGCACTGTACCCCGTACTAGGAATGCCCGGAGAGACCACAACTTTTTTTCAACCCACCATGAAAAGGCCCCAGATTGGAGACCAGGGGGGAAAGCAGGATTACCAAGAAGAAATTCTAAGGGGGATGGCTTAGACTGGAGAGAGTGCTTAAATCTAATAGACCACCACTTAAGGATAGAGTAGTGGGAGAGCAAGGATTTGATGCGGAGCGGGTAACGAGGGGGTGGTCCAAATAAGGGCTCTCCAAGAGTACGGTGCTATCATTGATTGTTCAAGGGTAACCCATAGAGGTTGCGCTTGCACAGAGAGGTGTGTCAGAAATAGTTGGGTCAATCTAGCTGCTTTGTAGTATCGTGATATGTCCGGTACAAAAAGGCCTCCATGAGCTTTGTGGCGGCACATAACAAGCCTAGAGATGCAAGATCGTTTATGGGCCCAAATAAATTTTAGGATTTCTGCCTGGAGAACCCTTAGGTCAGATGCTGGAACTAGGATCGGGAGAGTACGGAACAAATAGAGAAGCCGTGGGAGAACTACCATTCTCACTATGTGGATCCTACCCACCCAAGACACCGGGAGGGATTCCCAAGCTTGCAGGTCTTTCTGTATCTGATTGTACATGGGAGTATCGTTAGTTTTGTAAAGAGAGTCAAGTGTCTTAGTTAACGATATCCCCACGTATGGTAGGTAATGCGGTTTATGTTGGAATGGGAACCCGTCCCGAAGGACCCCGTGAACTTGTGGTGTGACATTGCTCAACAAAAGCTCAGATTTGGATTGGTTAATTTGTAGGCCTGATGCGGTTGAGAAAGATTTAAGTAGGGACAAAAAGGAGGGGAAAGAGATGATGGGGTTGGTGAGTGTTAGTAGAAGATCGTCAGCAAAGAGACTCAATTTGTACTCCACACCTCCAACCGAGATCCCATTATTATCTGGGTGGGATCTAATCTGAATCGCTAGCGGCTCCATAGCTAAGGCAAAAAGGGCTGGGGAGAGAGGGCAACCCTGGCGCGTTCCTCTACAGATCGGAATAGACGAAGAATGTGAGGAAGGCAATTTGAGGCGCAGAGCATAATGCTTGGATGGTGAAGAGGAAAGGGCCTCTAATGTTCAGTATGGCTACTGGAGTTGTAGTTCTGTTCGCCTCATGAACCAGGCCCAAAACCTTCCTGATGTTATTGGGGGCTTCTCTGCTAGGGATGAAGCCGACCTGATCTTTGTGTATCAATCAGGGAGAATTCTATGGAGTCTAAGCGCCAGGATAGAGGTAAATATCTTATTATCTAGGTTCAGGAGAGAAATGGGTCTATAGTTGGAGAGTAGAAGAGAGTCTTTATGCGGTTTGGGGATCACGGTAATTTGGGCCGATAGAAACCCTGGTAAAGGTGCCGAGTCTTGCATCAGATGATTACAGTATTGGGTGATGTAGGGGATCAGCTGGTCAGCAAATTTCTTAAAGTGCTGAGTAGCCATTAGGGCCCGGAGCTTTCCCTAGTTTTAGAGTCCTAATTGTGTATGTCACTTCTTTCCTTGTGATGGCACTATTGAGCTCCTCCAACGCTCCAGAAGAAACCTTTGGGAGGGTGGTAGAGGAGAGGAAGTCATCTTCCTCCAGGCTGGGAGTCGCCAGTCTGTGCTGAGTACAAATGCTTGTAGAAGGAGTGGAAGGTGTCGGATATGATGTTTGGGTGTGTAGTGGTTCTGCCAGATCGTGTACGGATTTGATAGACTTGATTTAAGTCTTTGTTTAGCCTTAAGTTGGTGAGCCAGCATCTTATTGGCGTATTTGTAGTAGGAGGAGGAGGTCCAGCGAAGGGCCTTTTCAGTGTTGTTAGAGAGTAGGGCGTTTAATTGCATTTTTGTATCCTTGATTTCTTTTAGTAAATATAAAGTCGGGGTTTGTTGATGGGCTCTCACCAGCCTAGCCAATTTAGACTCTAGCGTGACCTGGGCCGAAGACCTATCCTTTTTGAGTCTTGAGGCCACCTGGATCAGTTTGCCCCGCATGAAGGCCTTGTGGGACAACCACAAAGTCATGGGGTCAATGTCCGGGGTGTTGTTTACCAAGAAGAAATGTTTACGTTCTTCCTGTAAGGAAGTAAACACAGTCGGCCGGGTCAGCAGTGACTCGTTCAGGCGCCAAGTGAAAGGGACATTAGGGCTGTTGGCTAGAGCAATGTCAGCTATGACAATGTCGTGATCCGACAAGGAGGACACTACGTGTCTAGAGTTGGCTAGGGAGGGAAGGCAAGAGAAAGAGATTAGTATCAGATCGATTCGGTTGTATAATTGGTGAGATGGAGAATAGTAAGTGTACCCCCTCTGGGGGCCATTGTGCTCTCTCCAGGCATCCGACAAAGATAAGGATTCCAGCACCTGTTTAATTTTGGTATTGTGGGTCGATGGGTGTGCCTGAGCAGCACGGGAGGAGCGGTCAAGTACTGGGTTAAGTACAAAATTAAAGTCACCACACCACAGTAGTTTGTGATAGATGAGGGGTTCAATAATAGAGTGCATAGTTACAAAAAATGCAATAGGATCTTCTGTAGGTGCGTACACGTTTAAAATACATAGGGTTTCCTCCCTGTTAGTGCCCAAGAGTATCACGTATCCCCCATTTGGGTCTATTATGGAGCGTAAAAGGGAAGGAATTGCGTAATAACATGACCACATCTCTGCTTTTAGAAACATAGGTGGAGGAGTAGAAGCGTGTGTATTGTGGGTGAAAGTATTTAGGATGGGAAGTAGGCGTGAAGTGGGATTCCTGGAGGCAGATCACATGGGGCGAGTGCCTCACATATGTGGAAAAAAGCAGACTTACGTTTTCTGGGAGAGTTAAATCCTTACGTTGTGCGTTACATACTTCCTGACATCATTCCATGTGTAAGTTACTAAGAGAAGTGGAGTCTGCCCCATGTGAGCTGCCCCAGGGCCGTCATCACCAGTCGCCACCCATACAATGATGCAACATGAGCAGTTCCCTGAAGTAAACAAAAACAGACATAAAAAAAATCATTAAACTGAAAACACGTAAAACAATGTAGAACTAAGCCTATAAAGGCCTGAGAGAAATAGGCAGGTGCAATGGAGCGAGGTGTGGACCCGAACGTGGTCATCCAGCCCAGCTCCAAAAGCCCAAACTTGGGGGCCAACATGACAGTCCATCATGCCGAGTCCCCGGTAGATGACAAGTGTCGGGAAAACGACAGCTGAGGTGGAAGGGACGACAAAGCCAATACTAATGTTCCATAGAGAAAAGATGAAAGGGCAAACCGTGGGATAGAATGGCGGTGTCCCTACTGCCGTGGAAGGCCAGGAGTTGGCAATCAGGAGTCCCGGTCTCAAGCAGGTGACGAGGGAGCCGGTCGCCGTGAAGTAGAGGGTACCGTTGTCCAGACCCTTGCTGGCCGTTGAGGTTTCGGAGAGGCCGCTGGAACAGGGTCCTGGTCACATGGAACTCCGGCCTTCCAAAGGATCTCAAGTTCCTCTGTGGGTGAGCGGATCACATTGTCCCGGGAGTTAAGTCGGAATGATAGGGAAAAGGAAATCCCCATCTATAGCATACCTGCGCTTTTTGCAAAGCTGAGATCACCGGCTTCATGTCTCTGCGTCTGTGAAGAGTGGATGGAGCCAGGTTGGCATAGAGATGCACTGAAGGGTCCGGGAAGTTCAGTAAGGTTGCGGGCGGCAGCCAAAATTTGATCCCGAGTGCCCGGATGGTGTAACTTGAGGATGACATCCCTTGGTAGGGTATCAGAGCGAGGTCTTCCCAGGGCTCTGTGGACTCTGTCCATCAGGAGTCTGGTCAGGACCGCCTGGGGTAGCAGGGCCCGGAATAGTACAGACAATGTGGCCGACAGGTCCGTATAAGTTTTGGGCAGGCCTTTGATCCGGAGGTTTCCCGCCTGGTTCTGTTTTCCAGGTCTTCAAGTTTAAGTTCAATCGTGGTGATCTGGGCCGCGTGGGATAGAATGTCCTCCTTGTCGGAGTGTATGGCGTCTGAGAGATCGTCAGCACGCGCCTCCAAGTCAGAGACCCGGGAGCCCAGGTCATGGATCTGGCGGGAGAACTCATCCACTGCTTGGGATAGTTCTGAGCGGAATAGGGAGGCAATGTTTTTATATAGTTCAGCCTGACCTGGATCTTGAATGTCTGGAGGCGGTGAGTTGCTGTTGATCTCCGAGGATGCTGGGCTCGGAGGTGTGGGAGCAGGATCCGCTATGTTGCCATGGCCCGAGTTCCTGAAGAGCTCCGGCAGGGTTTGGCGAAGGAGCCGGGTGTCCCCATCCATTTTGGTCTCCCTTTGTTGCGGGTCATCATAGGTGTCCCTTGCATGAATTTTGGAGCCCGTGGAGCTGAGTAATCAGCGCTATATGTGGAGTAAGCTCGGCGCAGGAGCGGAGATCAGGGGAACACGTCCGCCATGCGAGACTCGCGCATGCGCCTCCTTCCCAAAACTCAGTTTTTAAAAGACCAGTTCAGTTATAAATTCACTTCGTAGGGCACACATAGCAGAGACACCCATAAATTACCACATTTTAGAAACGACATCCCTTAACCACTTCAGCCCCCTAGCTTAAACACCCTTAATGACCAGGCCACTTTTTACAATTCCGCACTACACTACTTTCACCGTTTATTGCTCCGTCATGCAACTTACCACCCAAATGAATTTTGCCTCCTTTTCTTCTCACTAATAGAGCTTTCATTTGGTGGTATTTCATTGCTGCTGACATTTTTACTTTTTTTGCTATTAATCAAAAATTACGGAAATTTTTGCAAAAAAATGACATTTTTCACTTTCTGTTGTAAAATTTTTCAAAAAAAAATACATTTCTATATAAATTTTTCTCTAAATTTATTGTTCTACATGTCTTTGATAAAAAAATCCAATAAGTGTATATTTATTGGTTTGGGTAAAAGTTATAGCGTTTACAAACTATGGTGCAAAAAGGGAATTTCGGCATTTTGAAGCAGCTCTGACTTTCTGAGCACCTGTCATGTTTCTTCAGGTGCTAGAATGTCAGGAAAGTATAAATACCCCCAAATTACACCATTTTAGAAAGAAGACACCCCAAAGTATTCGCGGAGGGGCTTGGTGAGTTCATGTATCATTTCATTTTTTTCACAAGTTAGCGGAAAATGACACTTTCTGAGAAAAAAAAAAAAAAAAAAGTTTCAATTTCTGATAACTTCTGGCAAAAAAAAAAAAATCTCAGACGGACTCACTATGCCCCTCAGTGAATACCTTGGGGTGTCTACTTTCGAAATGGGGTCATTTGTGGGGTGTGTTTACTGTTCTGGCATTTTGGGCGGGGCTAAATTGTGAGCCGCCATGTAAAACCTAAAGGTACTCGTTGGAATTTGGGCCCCTTTGCGACCCAGGCTGCAAAAAGTGTCACTCATGTGGTATCGCCGTACTCAGGAGAAGTAGGGCAATGTGTTTTGGGGTGTATTTTTACATACACCCATGTTGGGTGAGAGAAATATCTCTGTAAATTGTCAACTTTGTATAAAAAATGTTAAAAGTTGTCGTTTACAGAGATATTTTTCACACAAAGTATGGGTATATATAAAAATACACCCCAAAACACATTGCCCTACTTCTCCTGAGTACGGCGATACCACATGTGTGCCACTTTTGCAGCTTGTGGCAAAGGCCCTAAAACCAATGAGTACCTTTAGGATTTCACAGGAGCATTTTTACGCATTTGGATTCCAGACTTCTTCTCACGCTTTAGGGGCCCCTAAAATGCCAGGGCAGTATAAATACCCACATGTGACCCCATTTTGGAAAGAAGACACCCCAAGGTATTCTGTGAGGGGTATGGTGAGTTCATGTAAAATTTTATTTTTGTCACAAGTTAGTGGAATATGAGACTTTGTAAAAACAAAATTAAAAAAACAAAAAAACAATTTCCGCTGACTTGTGCCAAAAATAAAAATTCTGTGGACTCACCATGCCCCTCACGGAATACCTTGGGATGTCTTCTTTCCAAAATGGGGTCACATGTGGGGTATTTATACTCACCTGGCATTTTAGGGGCCCCTAAAGTGTGAGAATCCAAATGCATAAAAATGGCCTGTGAAATCCTAAAGGTACTCATTGGTTTTAGGGCCCCTTTGCGCATCTTGGCTGCAAAGAAATGTCACACATGTGGTATCGCCGAACTCAGGAGAAGTAGGGCAATGTGTTTTGTGGTGTATTTTTACATATACCCATGCTGCGTGTGAGAAATATCGCTGTAAGCGACAACTTTTTAAATTTTTTTATTCAAAGTTGTCAATTTACAGAGATATTTCTCTCACCCAGTATGGGTATATGTAAAATACACCCCAAAACACATTGCCCTACTTGTCCTGAGTACGGCGATACCACATGTGTGACACTTTGCAGCCAAGATGCGCAAGGCCCAAATTCCAACGAGTACCTTTTAGGAGGAGCATTTTTACGCATTTTTCTTCTCACGCTTTAGGGCCCCTAAAATGCCAGGGCAGTATAAATACCCCACATGTGACCCCATTTTGAAAGAAGACACCCCAAGGTAATCCGTGAGGGGCATGGCGAGTTCATAGAAGATTTTTTTGGCACAAGTTAGTGGAAATAGATTTTTATTGTTTTTCTCACAAAGTCTCCCTTTCCGCTAACTTTTGACAAAAGTTTAATTTTCATGGACTCATTATGCCCCTCAGCGAATACCTTGGGGTGTCTTCTTTCCAAAATGGGGTCACATGTGGGGTATTTATACTGCCCTGGCATTTTAGGGGCCCTAAAGCGTGAGAAGAAAATGCGTAAAAATGCCCTCCTAAAAGGTACTCATTGGTTTAGGGCCCCTTTGCGCATCTTGGCTGCAAAAAGTGTCACTCATGTGGTATCGCCGTACTCAGGAGAAGTAGGGCAATGTGTTTTGGGGTGTATTTTTACATATACCCATGTTGAGTGAGAGAAATATCTCTGTAAATTGACAACTTTGAATAAAAAATTTAAAAAGTTGTCAGTTTACAGCGATATTTCTCACACAAAGTATGGGTATATATAAAAATACACCCCAAACACATTGCCCTACTTCTCCTGAGTACGGCGATACCACATGAGTGACACTTTTTGCAGCCAAGATGCGCAAAGGGCCCTAAAACCAATGAGTACCTTTAGGATTTCACAGGACATTTTTACGCATTTGGATTTTCACGCTTTAGGACCCCTAAAATGCCAGGTGAGTATAAATACCCCACATGTGACCCCATTGTGGAAAGAAGACACCCCAAGGTATTCCGTGAGGGGCATGGCGAGTTCACAGAAAAAAAAATTTGGCACAAGTTAGCGGAAATGGTATTTTTTTTTTTTTTTTTACAGTCTCACATTCCACTAACTTGTGACAAAAATTAAAATTTTACATGAACTCACCATACCCCTCACAGAATACCTTGGGGTGTCTTCTTTCTAAAATGGGGTCACATGTGAGGTGTTTGTACTGCCCTGGCATATTAGGGGTCTCCGTAATCATTACACGTATGCCCAGCATTAGGAGTTTCTGCGATTCTCCGTATATGTGAGCATACGGGTAATGAGAATTTTTTCCGTTCAGCCTCTGCGCTGAAAGAAAAAAATGAACGTCTAGATTTTTCCATTCACATTGATCAATGTGGATGAAAAAATCTCTAAAAAATGTGCAAAAAAGAGGGAAAAGCTATAAAGCTGCGATCGCTAAGGGACCCTAAGGCCTCATTCAAGCGTCCGCAATTCTGTTCCGCAAAATTTTGCGGAACAGAAATGTGGATACATTCAATTCTATGGGGACAGACTTTGTCCCGCTCGGATCCGTAATTGCGGATCCGTAGTGAAGATCCGCAAAAGTATAGAACATGTCCTATTCTTGTCCGCAATTGCGGACAAGAAAAGGCATTTCTATATAGTTCTGGCAATGTGCGGATCCGCAAAATGCGGAAAGCACATTGCTGGTGTCCGTGTTTTGCGGATCCGCGGATTTGCGGATCCGTGGATCCGCAAAACACATGCGGACATCTGAATGAGCCTTACAGGGGGTGATCAGTGACAGGGGGTGACAGGGGGTGATCAGGGGGTGACATGGGAGATCAGGGGTTAATCAGTGACAGGGGGTGGTGGGTGGGTGGGGGCGGTGGGGGGTTGTGTGGTGATTGGTGCACTTTGATATTTTTTCTCTGGTGGTCCCAAGCAAAGGGACCACCAGAGAAGCAGGCAGCAAGCAGATCAGGCGCTGTTCACAGAACAACGTCTGATCTGCGATTTTTCTGCCATATACAGCCTGCCAGCGCACGATCGGCGCTGGCAGGCTGTAGTATAACTACATGCGGCGCGCCCGATGGCGCGCATTGCGCATGTGCGAGGCGCGTCTCTCGCGTCATCTCGCGTCTCGCGAGATGACGCGCCCGATGCGTCGATCAGAGCTACAGGGCCGCCGCCAGGGCGCAATCCTGCGTGCGGCGGTCCTGTAGCGGTTAAGTTCAAATATGAGTTTACAAACTTTGTTAATCATTTAGGTGATCCAGAGAATTAATGGGAAATTGAGAAATTTCAACATTTCACCTCGTTTGCAGATTTTCCATTTTAATCCAGTTTCTCTACAAGGCACCAAGGGTTAACAGCAAAACAAAACTTAATATTTAATACCCTCATTCTGAAGTTTACAGAAACAACCCCCATATGTGGTCAGTAAGCTGTTGTGTGGGCACATGGCAGAGTGCAGAAGGGAAAGAGCAACAAATGGATTTTGGAGGGCATAGTTTTAATTTTAAGTTGCCATGTTACAATATTACACTTTTTGGGGCAAGGTGGCTGAAAAATGGCTGTTTTGGCACAGATTTTATTTTATTTTTACGGCGTTCACCTGAGGGGGTAGGACTTTTTTTATAGAGCCGCTTGTTACAGATACGGAGATATCTTATATGTCTATTTTTATAAAACTCTTTATTTCTTTTTTTTTTTTTTTCCTACTTTTTATGTTTCAATGTAGTAATACATACATGCTGTATTGTAGTACATTGAAACTGTCAGTTCACACTGACAGTATGCCTGTGAGACCCATCCTCGGGTTGCCATGGCAATCATCAGCCCCTGTCACCGTAGCACGAGGGGCCGATGGAGAGAGCAGAGGTCAGCGTTGATCACAGCATATAAGGGGTTAATCCACCGGCATTGGCATTTACACCGATGCCGGCGGATACAACAGGAGACCTAGCTGTCAGTCATAGCTGGGCCCCTGCATTGATCAGCGTGCACAATTCTAGTGCCCACTCAATTGTTATGACGTACTAGTATGTCAATTTGCGAGACGTCACTTCCCATACGTCATATGTTACCCAAGGGTTCAATTTGCAGTGCAACAACATTTTGTAACACGGGTGTTTTTGCACCATGCTTGCCACTGAGGGAGCAACAGAGGCCAGGCTGGGATATCGGGCCCGACACATTTACTATCTTTTTTTCCTGGAGAAAGAAGTAAAAGTGGAGTGGAAACTACTCCTGGTGGGCTGAAGTAGTTTTTACTCCAGTAGCACGGACTGCCAGTGGTGCAACCTTAACTTATGATGAAGCATCAGCTTAGTCATAAAGTTTTTTTTTTTTTTTTTTTTTCTACCTCTGTATAGGAAACAAACAGTGGCATAAAATGCATTTTTTTTTTGTAAATGACCCCTGTAGTTTTAGGTTACTTTCATGCAGCAGTATTTGGGTCAGTATTTCACATCAGTATTTGTAAGCTAAAAGGAGTGGTTCCAGAAGGAAGGCGCAAACCTCTGTTTATGCTTCACTCCTTTGGCTTAAAAATACCATAAAGCCAATTTATCCTGATACAGCTCATGGGAATATTTGCACAAGCTCCACCCACTTTTTCCACCTAATTTTAGTCAACCCTGTCCCTTTTCCTGGGATTGCTGGCAACTATGAAGTACTGATGCAAAATAATGACCAAAATACTGCCATGTGAAAAAAGCTTTATTCAGATGTATTTCACTAGGGCAAATCTATGCCTGTTCGTTAATTTGCCACAAATCACTCCCACTATCCACTGTATGTAGATTGGCAGTAAATAAGAGAAGTTCTTGTATCCATTTAAAAGATGAACATCTCATAACTAATCCAGACCTCAGCTGAGAAGTGGATACAATTGTATTAAAGTCTAAGCAACGACTGTTACATTCACATTACCGGTAACCTAATCCGGCAGGCTGTAACGGCAGAGAACAGCCTGCCAAAGTTTACCAGGTCTGTCATTGCCAGATACTGCCGTTCATTGTCAAAACTTATAGACTATATTGGGATTTAACGGGAATCTGACCACTTTTCGTCATGAGTACCAGGTTTCGGCTGCACAAGAACGATTACATGCAATGGTTTTTGTTTGGACCAAACTCAACAATCATGCAGGAAAGAGGCCAGATCCCATTATAGTCTATGGGGTCTGACGGTGAATGCCAGTATCTGGCAGTGTCAGGTCCAGTGAACACCGGCAGGCTGTTCCATCAGAGAATCAAGTTACCAGGGATGTGAAAGTAGTCTTTCCCTTTCCGCTCTTGAGATCCGTCATAGGATCTCAATAGCAGAGGAAAAAGCTTCAGTTTTGTCCCCATCATTGTCAATGGGAACAAAACTGAACTGAAGAGAATGGAGTGCACCAGAATGCATTCCATTTTGTTTCATTGCATTCCCATGACGCACACAAAAACAGAGCATGACTCACAATGAAAGTCAAAGGTGAATGATCCATTTTCTCTAACACAAAAGAAAACTGATCCGTTCCCCCATTGACTTACAATGGTTTTAGAAACTGATCCGTCTTGGTTATTTTAGAGATAAAACAAACGGATCAGTTCAGAATGGATGCAGATGGTTGTATTATCATGACTGAAACATTTTTGCTGATCTATGACGGATCCAGCAAAAACGCACGATGTGAAAGTAACCTTAGACGAACAGCCTGGACTCCAGAATGAAATATAGTAGCAAACAAGCAGGCAGATTTGTACGACTGCCGTTAATGTAGCATGTAGAGAGGCTGTGTAGAATTGGTCCAGGATCTAATTTTTACATCTATATATATTGTTACTGACTGTTTTTGTTTTCTCTAGGTCCTCTGTTTGTTTCTATGCTGCTGGGATAATGCTTGGAATGATAACTTCAGTGCTGTTTGTTTTAATAGTACTGAAGCGGTTTATCTCAAAGGTATTGTACGTCTGTACTTTTATTCTCAAAGGCTACTTTTTAAATAATGTAGTTTGAACGTTGTGTAAATTTGCAAATATTAATTTACTAATGAGATCACACTTTATGTCTCAGCAACTGCACTTTCATACTTTGCAGTCTGTCTTGCCAGGTATGCTTCCACTTCAGCAGGGGCATCCTTCTGCAAAGAGAAAGCACAAACTTTTTTTTTTATTTTAGGAACATTTTTTTACTACACTCTCAACACATGTCAAACAGAAACCTAAACTTTGCTTCAGTTCCACTGCTTAATATTTTAGAGCTGCATATAATCAGTGCAGTGCATCCATCACAAACCTCCCCGATTTCTCACCCTTTTGCTCCTCAGAGACCACATGTTTCAGTTGGTTCATTCAAGTGCAGTCTACAATGTTCAAAATGATTTATGCTGAGTGGACACATTAAATAAACTGTACGTGAACCTGCTGTTCTCGACAGGACCATTCAATTATCTAATGTATATGAGTGCCTCCCAATACTCCCCCAGTGGCAGGAGATCAGGGGACTTGACATTCATTATCAGATGTAAATGTGTTGAAACAAAGTTTTACTAAGCGTTCTAACTTGTATTAATGACCTCCCTGATTGTAATTGCAGCCCAGCACAATTTGGCTTTTAATAAACATGTGCTGCTTTTTAACTGCATATGTTGTGCAGTTTCTGAATGAGAATCTAGCTTGGATATGGACTGAGAAGAAGCCTTACATAATAGGTGAGTGGGTATATTCTGCATTGCAGTTTAGTGTTACTATGTGCATATGTGTCACAGTTGGAATCATTTTTGAGTTCATGGACAGTCCACAAAAAGTTGTATGTTTTTCTGCTTCCTGAAGTATGCACTTCACATGTGCCGTTTAGTGATATGCACAGTGCAGGGAAGAGATTGGGAAAACAGCATGGGGAGCCGTCGAGCAATAGGACTGTGAGCCAGTGTACACCCTACACTGACTTTATCCTGCTGTCAGAAAGAGTCCAAGGAGCCTCCTTCTGAGAGGGTGGTAAGTGTTGCGTGCATATGTTTATATAAGCTTTGCTATTACTGATATGGAGGAAGGCTCTGTAGGTGCTACTGTTAGGAGAGGGCACTTTAAATAGTACAGGAGGCAAAGTACTGCAGCTCCCACTGGTACACAGTGCATTCAGAAAGGCTTCAGATTCACTTTTTTCACATTTAATACATTGTTGCCTTGTGATAACATAAAAAAAAATAAAAAAAAAAAAATATATATATATATATATATATATATATATATATATATATCTCTCCATGTTATCACGCATCAATCTGCAATCAGTACCCCATAATGCAAAGTGAAAACAAACTGTTCACAATCTTTTTGCTATCTATACTAATAAAATCCCTATGTGCGTGGTGTCCGTGAGTGCCAATTTGTCAAATGCGCATCCGTGGCGCACAGACCAATCGGCACACACTCCACGGACACTACATGGGTGGCATCGTTTTGTAATGGCAGCAGGGCCCGGTGCAGTCACTGTATTTGCACAGGGCCCGCTCAAAGTAGTAATACTATGAATAACTGTAATAATAATGATCTTCACTTACTAAACAGTAAGGCAGGAGGCCGGGCGGGCGGTCACTGGCAGCGTTACTCACTAAGTGATGCCCCTGCTCCGCCCACTTTATGAATGAAGCAGGCGCATGAGGTAGTGAGTTACGCAGCCAGTGCCTGCCCGCCCGCACGGCCTCCTGCCTCACCGTTTAGTAAGTGAAAGAGTAAAGATCGTTATTATTATTACAGTTATTCATAGTATTACTACTCTGTGCGGGGCCCAGTGCAATACAGTGACTGCATCAGTCCCACTGCCATTACAAAACTATGCCGCCCGTGTAGTGTCCGTGGAGTGTGTGCAGATTGGTTCTGTGTGCCGCGCATGCACTTGACAAATCGGCACACACGCACATAGGGATTTTATTAGTATAGACTAGACATTATGCCCGTTACAAAAACGGGCGCTATAACATTAGTGCTGGCACTGTTATATGGGGGGATCTGTGGATGGCACTGTTATGGGGGATCTGTGGCTGACACTTGTGACGGACTGAACCGTCACTGGGGCTGCTGGAGAAGCCTGAGGGCTAGCCTCCTTCCTACGGACTATGGACCCAGAACCATGGAGATCCCCACGGACCTCTTGGGGTTACAAGGAACTATGAACCCTGATTTATGTGTGGAGTTTATAAGCCATATCATTTCTATTGTCCATTAACCCTTTGCGCTCCATGCCTTCCGAGAGCCATAACTTTATTTTTACGTTCACATGGCCATATGAGGGCTTTATTTTTGCGGGACAAGTTGTACTTTCCAACGCCACCATTTAATATTGCATACGATGTAGTGGGAAGCGGAAAAAATTCCAAATGGGGTGAAATTGCAAAAAAACAATTCTACCACAATTTTACGGGTTTTTAAATTACGACGTTTGTGTGATAAAACTGACCATTTAGTTTTATTCTACAGGTCAGTACGAATCCGGCGATACCCAATATGTATAGTTTTTCTTGCGTTTTGATAGTGAAAAAATTCAAAAGTGGGAAATTTTTTGTTTTTATTTTTTGTACGCCATATTTTGACCCCTATAACTTTTTTGTAATTAAGTGTATGGCATTGTATGGGGGCTTATTTTTGTGGGGCGATCTGAACTTTTAGTTGATACCATTATGGGGTGTGTAGGACTTTTGATCACTTTTTATTTAATTTTTTTAAGGAAATGAAGCGTTCAAAAATGGCGAATCCGCCATTTGGGCGCTTTTCCGTTTTTCTGTTTACCGTATGGGGAATATATTTTATTTTTATACCACGGGCGTTTCAGCACATTATGACACCCATGATGTGTATTTTTTAAAAAAAAATATTATTTTATTTTAATTTTGGGGAAAGGGGGTGATTTGAATTTTTAGGTTTTTTATTTATTTTTTTATTTTTTTATTTCTTTTATTTTTCTTTTACACTGTTATATAGGTCCCATAAGGACCTATATAAATCAGTCATCTGATTGCTTCTAACATAAACTCCAATACACTTGTATTGGAGTTTATGAGATTTTACTACTTTCCTATGAAGCCCTATTGCTAACAAGGGCTCCATAGGAAATAGTAAGTGATAGCCTCATGCTGAATGAAAGGCTTGAGGCTATCCCTTACAGCGCTCCGATTCTCCCGATCACCACTAGGGAGCCGGAGCGCTGCCGAGTTTTACTTTCGGTTTAGCGCAGCGCAGATGCCATGATCAGGATGGATCACGGCATCTGCGGGGTTAAATGATTGCGATCGGCATCGCTGCCAGCCGCGATCATTAGCCGCGGGGTCAGCTACAGGAAACAGCCGGACCCCCGCAGCGATCGCGCCCACAGAGGGCAGGAGCGGGCGCCATACTTAGGGATCGGACCCATGAGCGCACCCATACGTCATGGGTCCATAAGGGTTAAAAGTGCAGGGGTGAACCCAGCAGAGGAGTAGATCACCCTCTGATACGCTCAGGAAATAATCCCATCACATGTGTCTCCTCTGTTCCTATTCTTTCATTTCATTAAGGGGGAGTCTGTTTGTTTGATTAAGTTATGATGTTAGACCACCAGAACTGTGTATGTATATTAAGTTAGTCCATTGTCTTAGTTAACTGTATCACATGCAGATGGGGTGTGCCTGTGGAATTGTATAAATTGTGACTACGGTGTCCATATTAGGATATCATCAGACATCATCCACAACTCCATCCTCCGTCAGGCAAAACACCCTCCTTCGTCAGCCCAAACTCCATCAGTCCTCTTCCCTCAGGCAAAACTCCATCCTCTGTCAGCCAAAACTCCTTTCTTCCTCATCCAAAACTGCCTCCTCCCTCAGACATGAGCCAAAACGCCCTCCTCCCCTCATCCAAAACTCCATCAGATTTCAGCCAAAACTCCCTCAGACATCAGCCAAAACTCCCTCATCCAAAACTGCCTCCTCCCTCAGACATCAGCCAAACCTCCCTCATCCAAAACTGCCTCCTCCCTCAGACATCAGCCAAACCTCCCTCATCCAAAACTGCCTCCTCCCTCAGACCTCAGCCAAATCGCCCTCCTCCCTCATCTAAAACTCCATCAGATGTCAGACAAAACTGCCTCCTCCCTCAGAAGTCAGTCAAAATTCCCTCCTCCCTAACTCAAAAGTATGTAATACACAAACTCTACGCCTGAAGAAGCTGCTAGCTGCTGGAAAGGCAAAGAACCTGTGATGATGTCATGACCATGTGATGAGTCATGTGTGTGTGGGAGGGGTCAGACTTCACAGCGGCTGTGTACAGAACTGTAGTCATCAAATAGAGCTGTGTATTAGAGATGTGTGTACTGTGTAATAGAGATATGTGTGAATCCTTCATGTATCAGAGCTGTGTACTGTGTAATAGAGATAGAATACACACATATCTCTACTACACAGTACACACATCTCTAATACACAGCTCTATTTGATGACTACAATTCTGTACACAGCTGCTGTGAAATCTGACCCCTCCCACACACATGACTCATCACATGGTCATGACATCATCACAGGTCCTTTGCCTTTCCAGCAGCTAGCAGCTTCTTCAGGCGTAGAGTTTGTGTATTGCATACTTTTGAGTTAGGGAGGAGGGAATTTTGACTGACTTCTGAGGGAGAAGGGAGTTTTTTCTGACATCTGATGGAGTTTTAGATGAGGTAGGAGGGCGATTTGGCTAAGGTCTGAGGGAGGTTTGGCTTATGTCTGAGGGAGTGTTGTCTGACATCTGATGGAGTTTTGGCTGATGTCTGAGGGAGGAGGCAGTTTTGGATGAGGAAGAAAGGAGCTTTGGCTGAGGTCTGAGGAGGAGGCAGTTTTGGATGAGGAAGCAAGGAGTTTTGCCTGAGGGAAGAGGACTGATGGAGTTTGGGCTGACGAAGGAGGGTGTTTTGCCTGACGGAGGATGGAGTTGTGGATGATGTCTGACGATGTCCTAATATGGACACCGTATGTGACTGCTGGCTGGCATTAAAATGTCCTGTTCTACCCTTTATGAAGTCTGGGCTCATGTTTGGGGGATTGGAGAACTACACTCTGGGGATTGCTATATTCATTATAATCTCCAGAGTATAATCCCTAGCTCTTGTGAGAGCTGCTCTTGTTCCTGTTTCGCTCTCTGGACTAAGGAGAGGTTCACCCACTGGAAGCTGGAGCCCGGCCTTGGGTCCAGGGTGGGTGGAGAGTGACGAGACCCCAACCAAGCTGAAGGCGGTTCGTGGGGTCTGTGGTGGTTCTGGTGTCGAGTGCAGTGCTGATGGTCCTTGGCAAGCACTAGGAGCATCAGTTGACGGAGGCACCCAGTCAGGTTGGCAGGAGTTCCGTCACAACACTGTTATGGGGGATCTGTGTTGGACACACTGTTATAGGGGATCTGTGGATGGCACTGTTATAGGGGATATGTGGCTGACACTATTATGGGGATGAGTGGATGGCACTATTATGAGGGGATGCTAGTGGATGGCACTGTTATGGGGGATCTGTGGATGGCACTGTTATGGGGGATCTGTGGATGGCACTGTTATGGGGGATCTGTGGATGGCACTGTTATGGGGGATCTGTGGATGGCACTGTTATGGGGGATCTGTGGATGGCACTGTTATGGGGGATCTGTGGATGGCACTGTTATGGGGGATCTGTGGATGGCACTGTTATGGGGATCTGTGGATGGCACTGTTATGGGGGATCTGTGGATGGCACTGTTATGGGGGATCTGTGGATGGCACTGTTATGGGGATCTGTGGATGGCACTTGTTATGGGAGATCTGTGGATGGCACTGTTATGGGGGATCTGTGGATGGCACTGTTATGGAGGATCTGTGGATGGCACTGTTATGGGAGATCTGTGGATGGCACTGTTATGGGGATCTGTAGATGGCACTGTTATAGAGATCTGTGGATAGCACTGTTATGGGGATCTGTGGATGGCACTGTTATAGGGGATCTGTGGATGGCACTGTTATGGGGGATCTGTGGATGGCAACTGTTATGGGGATCTGTGGATGGCAACTGTTATGGGGATCTGTGGATGGCACTGTTATGGGGGATCTGTGGATGGCACTGTTATGGGGGATCTGTGGATGGCACTGTTATGGGGGATCTGTGGATGGCACTGTTATGGAGGGATCTGTGGATGGCACTGTTATGGGGGATCTGTGGATGGCACTGTTATGGGGATCTGTGGATGGCACTGTTATGAGGGATCTGTGGATAGCACTGTTATGGGGGATCTGTGGATGGCACTGTTATAGGGGATCTGTGGATGGCACTGTTATGGGGATCTGTGGATGGCACTGTTATGGGGGATCTGTGGATGGCACTGTTATGGGGGATCTGTGGATGGCACTGTTATGGGGGATCTGTGGATGGCACTGTTATGGGGGATCTGTGGATGGCACTGTTATGGGGGATCTGTGGATGGCACTGTTATGGGGATCTGTGGATGGCACTGTTATGGGGGATCTGTGGATGGCACTGTTATGGAGGATCTGTGGATGGCACTTGTTATGGGGGATCTGTGGATGGCACTGTTATGGGGGATCTGTGGATGGCACTGTTATAGAGGATCTGTAGATGGCATTTGTTATGGAGGATCTGTGGATGGCACTGTTATGGGGGATCTGTGGATGGCACTGTTATGGGGGATCTGTGGATGGCACTGTTATGGGGATCTGTGGATGGCACTGTTATGGGGGATCTGTGGATGGCACTGTTATGGGGGATCTGTGGATGGCACTGTTATGGGGGATCTGTGGATGGCACTGTTATGGGGGATCTGTGGATGGCACTGTTATGGGGGATCTGTGGATGGCACTGTTATGGAGGATCTGTGGATGGCACTGTTATGGGGGATCTGTGGATGGCACTGTTATGGGGGATCTGTGGATGGCACTGTTATGGGGGATCTGTGGCTGGCACTGTTATGGGGGATCTGTGGCTGGCACTGTTATGGGGGATCTGTGGCTGACACATAGCATATTATGCTATGTGTCCTCCACAGATCCCCTCCATAACGGCGTGTCCTCCACAGATCCCCTCCATAACGGCGTGTCCTCCACAGATCCCCTCCATAACGGCGTGTCCTCCACAGATCCCCTCCATAACGGCGTCAGACATAGACCCCCATAACTGACACTTATGGGTGTCTATGGCTGACACTGTTATGGGGGGTGGGGTCGTCTGTGGCTGACACTTTTGGGGGTCTGTGGCTGACTGTGTTATATGGGGGATCTGTGGCTGACACTGTTGTGGAGGGGATCTGTGGCTGACACTGTTGTGGAGGGGATCTGTGGCTGACACTGTTGTGGAGGGGATCTGTGGCTGACACTGTTGTGGAGGGGATCTGTGGCTGACACTGTTGTGGAGGGGATCTGTGGCTGACACTGTTGTGGAGGGATCTGTGGCTGACACTGTTGTGGAGGGGATCTGTGGCTGACACTGTTGTGGGGGATCTGTGGCTGACACTGTTGTGGAGGGGCCACTGTGGCTGACACTGTTGTGGAGGGGCCACTGTGGCTGACACTGTTGTGGAGGGGCCACTGTGGCTGACACTGTTGTGGAGGGCCACTGTGGCTGACACTGTTGTGGAGGGGCCACTGTGGCTGACACTGTTGTGGAGGCCATCTGTGGCTGACACTGTTGTGGAGGGATCTGTGGCTGACACTGTTGTGGAGGGGATCTGTGGCTGACACTGTTGTGGAGGGCCTCTGTGGCTGACACTGCTGTGGAGGGGCCACTGTGGCTGACACTGTTGTGGAGGGGCCACTGTGGCTGCCACTGTTATGGGGCCACTGTGGCTGCCACTGTTATGGGGCCACTGTGGCTGCCACTGTTATGGGGCCACCGTGGCTGCCACTGTTATGGGGCCACTGTGGCTGCCACTGTTATGGGGCCACTGTGGCTGCCACTGTTATGGGGCCACTGTGGCTGCCACTGTTATGGGGCCACTGTGGCTGCCACTGTTATGGGGCCACTGTGGCTGCCACTGTTATGGGGCCACTGTGGCTGCCACTGTTATAGGCCACTGTGGCTGCCACTGTTATGGGGCCACTGTAGCTGCCACTGTTATGGGGGTCCGAGCACGCGCACGCACGGATTTTATTAGAATAGACTAGACCAGTGATCAGCACACTGCGGCTCTAGAGCCACATGTGGCTCTTTAGCCCCTTGATATTGGCTCTTCCAGGTGCAGGCTCACATGTACAGTGCGATCGCATTTTCGATGCCCATGTCAAAAATCGGCAGGAGGGGAGGACCAGGAAGCGGTAAAGGCTCTGTACTCACCGCTTCCTGGTCCTCGGCTGTAGGCTGTGCAGGGCTGCGCACAGCGTGAGGCGCTCTGTGACTTCACGCTGTGCACGCTAGTTCACAGCACAGCCGACAGCAGGAGGAACACAGAGCGAGGGTGGTGAGGGGCAGCGGCATCCTGGAGCAGGAGAGGTAAGTGCTTTTTATTTGATGAAACTTGGGGCTGATCTGAGGCAATGGGGTGATGAGAATCATAATGCGGAATATAAGAGGTATCATGGATAATAAAGGGGATGATGAGAATCATAATGGGGGATATGAGAGGCATTTTGATGATGAGAGGCATCATTGATGATAATGGGGATGATGAGAGGCACCATGGATAATGCCAGGGTTGATAAGAGGCATCATGAATGATAATTGGGATGATGAGAGGCATGGGGCTCTTATCTGAGGTCTGATTGGGGGTCATTTACTTTGGGGTCTGATCTGAGGGAGGTCTTATTAACATTGAGGGTCTGATTAGTGGTTTGACCTGAGGTTAATAACAATGTACCTTCCTATATAGTTTGTTTAAATAATTTGTCTCAGAAAAAATTAAATTGCTGTTTTGTTGATATTTGGCTCAGTTGACTTATAAGTTTGCCCACCACTGGACTACACATTAGGCCCAGCTACTATAACGGGCGCTAGAACATTAGTGCTGGCACTGTTATGGGCGATCTGTAGATGGCACTGTTATGGGGGATCTGTGGAGGACACACTGTTATGGGGGTCTATGGCTGACACTGTTATGGAGGAGATCTGTGGCTGACACTATTATGGAGGGATCTGTGGCTGACACTATTATGGAGGGGATCTGTGGCGGACACTATTATGGAGGGGATCTGTGGCTGACACTGTTATGAAGGGGATCTGTGGATGGCACACTGGTATGGGGGAGGATCTGTGGCTGACACTGTTATGGGGGTCTGTGGCTGACACTGTTATGGGGGTCTGTGGCTGACACTGTTATGGGGGTCTGTGGCTGACACTGTTATGGGGGTCTGTGGCTGACACTGTTATGGGGGTCTGTGGCTGACACTGTTATGGGGGTCTGTGGCTGACACTGTTATGGGGGTCTGTGGCTGACACTGTTATGGGGGTCTGTGGCTGACACTGTTATGGGGGTCTGTGGCTGACACTGTTATGGGAGGATCTGTGGCTGACACTTATGGGGAGGATCTGTGGCTGACACTTATGGGGAGGATCTGTGGCTGACACTTATGGGGAGGATCTGTGGCTGACACTTATGGGGAGGATCTGTGGCTGACACTTATGGGGAGGATCTGTGGCTGACACATATGTAGGAGTGTTTAGCTTTATGGACACCTTTTGGCGCAGTACACCTAGCCTAGATGGTAGTGTGAAGAGTAAATTCTATTTGACAAGCGCTTGGGTTCCGACCCCTTTATCAGTTCTATAAAATAGTGTTGATACATGGTCATACATAATACGATATACAAAATGTATTAAGCATAGATCTGAATATATAGAATCACATTGTGATTGTAGGTTTATAAATATTGGTATCAAGGTATCCTAATGAAAATCCAATAAAATACAATAAATTCTAAGAATATATTATATCACTTAGTGCGGTAGCTTGCTGAAAATACATCATGGTATTTCAATACATCAACGGAATGAGTGAGGATTGGAATGGATGTAACGTTCTATTATTGATAACTATAAATGATCATGGTCGTTATGATCATTTATAGTTATCAATAATAGAACCGACTACATCCATTCCAATCCCTACACTCATTCCATTATGTGATGTAATTAGAAATACCCATGATGTATTTTCAACAGAAATACCTCACGACTAAGTGATTTTAATATATTCTTAGAATTTTATTGTATTTTATTGGATTTTCATTAGGATACCTTGATACCAATATTTATAAACCTACAATTTTAATGTATTTATATATATATTCAGATCTATGCTTAATACATTTTTGTATATACGTATTATGTATGACCATGTATCAACACTATTTTTTTATAGACTTGATAAAGGGGTCGCGAGACCTCGAAACGCGTTGTCAAATAAAATTTACTCTTCACACTACCATCTGGGCTAGGTGTATTGCGCCAAAAGGTGTCCATAAAGCTAAACACTCCTACATATGTGTGAGGCGATACTTCTACTATAGACGAGATCCCGAACGGCGGCCCAGCCAGCCACCAACGGGAACTTTGACGTACCTGGCAGCATCCACCGATTACTCCCTAAAGCGCAACATATAAAGAACGAGTAAAAAGAAATAAACAAGGTGAGCACACAACTAATATTTTAATAGCACAATAACACAGTTCCTAGACGTATTACCCTATGAGCGCCCTTCTCGTTTAACGGCTTCATTCCACTTATGGGGAGGATCTGTGGCTGACACTTATGGGGAGGATCTGTGGCTGACACTGTTATGGGGAGGATCTGTGGCTGACACTGTTATGGGGAGGATCTGTGGCTGACACTGTTATGGGGAGGATCTGTGGCGGACACTGTTATGGGGTCTATGGCTGACACTATTATGGGGGATCTGTGGAGGACACACTGTTATGGGTGTCTATGGCTGACACTATTATGGGGGATCTGTGACTGACACTGCTATGGGGGATCTGTGGATGACACATAGCATCTTATGCTATGTGTCATCCACAGATCCCCCATAATAGTGTCGCTGTTTAGTGTGAATGTAATGGCAGCGGGGCGCAGTGCAGTCACTGTATTCTATTGCACTGGGCCCCACTCAGAGTAGTAATACTATGAATAACTGTAATAATAACGATCTTTCACTCCTTCACTTACAAACGGTGAGGCAGGAGGCCGGGCGGCGGTCGGTCACTGGCAGGGTAACTAACTAAGTGACTCCTGCTCCGCTCCACTTCATGAATGAAGCAGGCGGCGCAGGCGCGTGACGTAGTGAGTTACGCTGCCAGTGCCTGCACGCATGGCCTCCTGCCTCACCGCTTGTAACTCACTACGCCACGCGCCTGCGCCGCCTGCTTCATTCATGAAGTGGACGGAGCAGGGGAGTCACTTAGTTAGTTACCCTGCCAGTGACCGACCGCCCGCCCGGCCTCCTGCCTCACCGCTTAGTAAGTGAAGGAGTGAAGATCGTAATTATTATCACAGTTATTCATAGTATTACTACTCTGAGCAGAGCCCGATGCAATAGAATACAGTGACTGCACCGGGCCCCGCTTCCCTTACAAAACGATGCGCCCATGTAGTGTCCGGTGGAGTGTGTGGCGATTGGTTCAGCGCCGTGCATGCGCACTTGACAAATCGGCACACACATAGGGATTTTATTAGTATAGATAAGGCCTCATCCAGGAGAGGTGATTGGGATAGGTAAATCCTTCAGAACGAGGCCCAGTGGATTCAGCTGCCTAAAAACTGAGTCCACTGGGTCTTAATGAGCAACTGACCATTGAATGCTTTCTGATTATAGATTGGATCTCCTTTACTCCCTTTTTTTGTTTTGTATATCGATTACTTTATCTATTAAACCTGACCTTCATGACTGACCAAATATGTCAACGTTGTCTTAACTAGGGTCGAAGTAAGAGATGGGGGTTTTTATTGATCATTTTTATCAAATCCCCTCTGCTTACTAGACCCGCTGCAGCTCTGCAGTTGAATACTGCAGTGAGGCACGGGAGATGATAGTTTCCTGCCCTGCCTCCGATCACCCTCATAGGCATCATGCTATGTAGGCCTGAAACCTATGAGGTACTGGAATTCCCATGCAGGAGCGCGTGATGATTTTATCACAGCCAGTGCGTGTGACGCACATCATCGCATCCACCTGCATCGGGACACTGCAAAAGTTGTGCTTTCCTTTGCCTGCCTGCCTGCGCCCCACCATCCCAGGCTGTAAACCAGACAAGATCGCCGCCTGCATTGTGAACGCCGCGCATAGACACAGGTGAATATTACTTTTTTCACTGCACACTTGGGGGACATTACTGACTTGGAGGAGAGCACTCCAGGGGGCATTGGGGGGCATTACTCAAAGGAGTGGGTGAGCACTATGAGGAACATTACTGGGAACAATTTGGGGGATACTACTGAGGAGAGAGAAGGACTACTGGAGGGGCACTTTGGGGGACATTATTATTGTGGGGGACATTACTACTGGAGGTGCACTGTGGGGGACTTTACTATTAAATGGGCACTGTGGGGTACAGTAATACTGTGGGGGACATTACTAATGGAGGGGCACTGTGGGGGACTTTTATACTGAGGGGGCACTGTTGGCGATATAACTGGAAGCATTATTGGGGCACTCTAGAGAAATGTTTAATACAGAGGATAGTATGAGGGCCATTACTGGTGGAACTGCGGACTTTTATTGAGGAACTAGAGGTGGCATTACTGGAGGCATTGGGGGGCACTATATGGGACATTATTAATACTAGGGGCCCTATAATAGCATTTGTACTGAGGGAAAAAAAGGGGATATTATTGCTGAAGGCACTATAGGGGCATTTTAATTACAGGGGCATATAAGTGGACATTATTTTGGGGGAGACTACAGAGACTTTATTACTGGGAGCACTGGGTTTTATTATTACTAGGGCCATTAGAATTGCTGGAGGCAATATAGGAACGCTAATTCTACTGGGATCACTATTTTTTCAGCAGTATAGTATTTAGAAGCATTGGGGAACACTGTGGGCACAGGATTGGGAGGGACAGCAGGATGGGGAGTTTGTGTTGCGGAGATTGATTGAAAAATTGAGAAGTCTAACATGTCTGTAACAAACTATGCAGACATAAGATGCGGATTAAATAATTTGTTATGGCGGTTTGGGTCAAAAGGAGAATATGAGGAAAAAGAACGTCTACATGACAGAAAATGTTACTGGATGTAAGCTGTATGTGTTGCTGTATTCTCCTATATGTTTCCTAGTACTGGCAGGAAGTATGCTGTAATTAGAGCTGGCTCACCACTGTAGCCTGCTTCTCACCTCCTCCTTCAAGTTCTTTTTTTAAAATTATTATATGTATTTTAAATTTTAGCGACTAAAAATTAAATTTGTCTCCTAAACTTTTCAGCTCCTAGGTATGTTTTTTTTTTTTTTTTTTTTAGTCTGGAGCACTGGAAGAGGTCTAGCACTTCATTATCAGTTCTATGAACGCGTGTGGACTGAATGGAGACTGGAATCCACGTGCACCCCGGGTGGAACGCATGTGTGATCGAGAGGGTGGAACGCATGTGCGGCTGGAAGAGTAGTTGGCCTAGCTATTTAGTAGCTCACGATAGTGTGCTTATGCGCACCTGTACATCATCATGACGCCAGCATCATATCTGCGATTATCCACTGCTGCCAGCATCATACTTCTCCCTAGTATTAATAATAGTTTGGTCCCCTGAAGAACCAAATATCCATATGGGGAACACATTGAGACTAATAACAAAGTTATGAAAGATCTATAGGGCCACATAGGTGAAAATAAGGGCTTAGCCAGAGAAATGGGGTTACCCCTGTTGGATTGGGTGCTCTACTTTTAGGCAGGGGTATCCTCGGGCATTGTAGGGAGAGCTTCCTGATGTCCCAACTTCTTGGTTGAGATACTGACAAAGACCATGTATTGCAACTATAAGTTATATCGTTATACTTCAGGAATTGAGATTATCTGCAACTGTATGACTGACATCGTATTTAGATATATCTTTATCATCTATTAAGGTAAAGTCTCCTTTTGTCCATAAAGTATTAGTTATTTTATCTGGTGTATATAATAGTGATTTTTATTTTATTTTATTCACTAAATTATATTAAACATTGATTTTAAAGGATTTTATTTCTGTGACAACAATTTACCCTTTGTAAGTGATATCAGTTTTCTGATCTTGCTGTGAGCTTTCCTTTACTATGACACTTGAAATTTACCTTCTGGGGCCTCCCATTTCTCTTGATCTTCTTTGAAATGTTTGCACATCTTGACTGAAGTCCAACTGTGGCAAATTCAGTTTATTGGACATGATTTGGAAAGACACGCCCCTGTCTATATAATGTCTTCCAGCTGACACTGCATATCAGAGCAAAAAACAAGCCATTATGAGGGAAAAACTGCCTTTAGAGCTCAGAGTCTTATGGGGATGCACAGATCTGGAGAAGGGTAAAAAAAAGGGAGCCTCTCTTCAGTAAAATACTAAAAGTCTGCTTGGTGTTTGAAAAAAAAAAAAAAAAAAAACCAAAAGGACTCTCATACTGTGAGAAACAAGATTTTCTGGTTTAATAAAACCATGATTGAACTTTTTGGCCTCGGTCCTGAGTCATGTAAGAAGCTAGGCACTGCTTATCACCTGCCAATACTATCCCTACATTGAAGTGTGGTGGTGGCAGCATCATGCTGTGGGGATGTTTTGCAGCAGCTGGGACAGGGAGACTGGTCAGAGTTGAGGCAAAAGCTGAATTAAGCACAGAGATGAGAATGAAAACCTGATCTAGATTGCTCTTCACCTGGCTGAAAGATTCGCCTTTCAACAAGACAAGTGGCATGGGATAACTCTGTGAATGTCCTTCTTGGCCCAGCCAGAGCCCTGACGTGAACCCAGTCGAACATCTCTGGAGACACCTGAAAATGGCTGTCCACCGACGGTCCCCATCAAACTGCAGAGGAATGGCAGAACATCCAGCTGTGCAAACCATGTGGCATCATACTCAAGAAGACTGGAGGCTGTAATCACTGCCTTAAGTGCTTCAACTAAGTAATCAGTAAAGATTCTAAATACTTATGTCTATGCAATATTTTCTTTTTTTTTTTCAATAAATTAGTAAAGATTTCAAACATTCTGTTTTCACTTTGGCATTATGGTGTATTGAAAATGGATCTGAAGACTTCTCTAAATGCATTGTAGACAGGATTGTACTGTGGCTTCAGTTTACTGGAGTGGTGCCGGGTTTTTCACTGTTATGGCAGAGTGTTTGCCTTCTCCCTCCATGTAGAAAAATTGCTGGCAAAATATAGAGACATAACTCCAAAGTAAAACCTGTAACAGCCCCAAAGTGTACTTAATTAGAGGATCCGAGGCTGACTTTCTAATTTCAGGCACTGAAGTTCCATGAGCCTGCATTATAGGATACTGTCTTTTTTATTGTCCACCCATTGTTTAGAAAGGGTGAGTCTTGTGTGATAATATGACCAATCTATGGTGGAAATGAACATGATAAAAATTGATATGCTGTGGACTTACAAAGCAAATTGCTTGTCACAGGGTGTGGATGAGCTTTCCTAAAATCTCATTCACTCTGATGGCACTGTAAAACACCTATCTAATGCCAGAATAAGGAAATATGTTTTGATTTAAAATTGTCAAAGTTATATATTTATGCAGCTAGCTCTTATATTAAGAGTAAATCTGTTTTAAACTTCTTCCGCCTTGTAGTATGCATGTATTTTACTTATTAAGCAATTTTTTTTTATAAAACTTTTATTAACTGTGTAATTAAGTGAACCATTGATGTTATGTGATTTACAGGTCATTGTGTCATATTTGGGTTACTCGGCTTTGCAGCTTGCTACAGTTATGGCCCATTGTGCAGTGAAATATATTTTAAGATTCTCACTTGGACGCTCCAAATCATCGCCTGCATCTTGATTTACTTTTGCCACCCTGTTAATGAAATTGCTGTTGCAGTTATTGCCATTCTTCTGTCAAGTAAGGGACTGTCCTGTGTCTACAGGGCAATTGGTTACGTTTACAGGTTAGTATGTTTTCACGTCTAATAATGATGCAAAAGATAATTACTTAACAACGCCATATGTGGTATTGTTTGTAAACATATGATAATTGATTGGCTTGCTAACAATGAGATTTTATAATACAGATAGGACTCTGTATCCAAATGTATATTATGAATCTATATTATTTGTTGCATTCTCAAAGCATTACCATACTGAAAAGTATATTGTTATATGTACACATATGACACCACTAAATCTTCAGAGATATTCACATCTTAGGCACCCACAGGACATGCCATAAATATCTGATAGGCGCAAATCCTACCTCTGGGGCTCACACCTATGTCAAGAAGGTGGGTCCCCAACCTAGTCCCATCTGATGAGGTGGCTACCACATCCAGGTGGAGAGGTAATGGAGTTACAGGAACAAACGAACAGGCCATCCTTTCAGGGAAAGCCCTTTATTGACATAGGTGACAGTAAAAGCTTTAGGACATACCTTTTGCACCATTTGGCATTATGTTAAAGTAATCAGTTCTATTTACAAGTGGACCTACAATAAGATCCTCTGTGTATACCACAATCCCTAAAAAACAATTCTTGTTTTTAGACTGAAATGTTTGTGGGACAGAATTTACATTGCAAATCACTAATAATTTGGCCTGTTCCTATAGGAAATTGAGACAGAAAAAGCCAAGCATTCGATTTCTTACAGAAGAAGAATACAATGAGCAGTGTGAAGTTGAGACACTTAAAGCTTTAAAAGAGCTTCGTGACTTCTGCAGTAGTCCTGACTTCAACTCATGGCTTACAGTATCCAGACTTTCTTCACCTAAGAGGTATACAGTTTCAAAGGGGTAGACAACGAAGGTTAAATAGCAATCCCAGCATCTAAGGGCTTTATCAAAGAGACTGATATTCCAGTCGCCAGAAGCAGGGCCTAATAGGCAGCCTTTCAGTGGAAAATTGGTACTGCAATATAAAAGTATTCAGTGATCAATGTATCACAAGTCTTAAAGTATGACTGAAAAGTCATAAATGTTTAAATATTTAGAAAAAGGAAAAGAAACAAAAAAAAATCCCAATTGAAAAAGCTTTTTAATGTCAATTAAGAATATACATCTAATTTTTATTACTGCATTAAAGAGGTTGGCTGAGTTATTTTTTCTTCTTTGTATGTTTTGAACCAACCAAATGTGAGGGGTTTACAATTCACTTACTACTTCTGCAGTGGCTCCTTTCTCAAATTTCACTGAGGGTCACATGACTTGTGATGTCAGCTTCTCGCTCTGCTCTGATGAGGTTTCGTGCACAAGCCTGGGGAGAAAGTCTGTGTCTGTGCACGAGATGTAACTGTGCTGGCCACGCCCCTGCACTGGCTGCTGCTGTCTGCCCTGTGTCTCACTCCCACTGGATTCTTCAGGAAATTTTAACCCCTTCTACCATCAGCAGCACAGACTTAGGGCTGGAGGCTTTGCTGAGCAGCTGCAGGCAGTGAAGAGAGAAATGCTCAGGATCTTCCCTCCTCATCCTGCAGACACAGAGCTGAGAGACTGAAGGAGTTCTGCACAGCGTTGCACAAGAACAGGTAGAGGGAAGATCCTGTGTGTATCGGCAGTGTCATTGTACAGCTGGGACTTGTCCTACACATACAACATGCTGCTGAGTATCCCAGCAGTCATACATTTTACTCAGGGCAGCACTTTTATTCACTCCCTTTGCAGAGCAGGACGAGAGGCAGTCTTTTTTGATGTTCACAAATATTCATGAGGAAAACCTCAGAGATTGCTGTTATTGTAGGTAAACAAAGGGCCAGAAGAGAACTAGGGAAATGAGGAAATATAATTGTTTATGCCTAAAACTTGCTTAGCTTATGTATATATTGCTGACCTTCAGATTTGCAGTGCTGAATTATTATTTTTTTACATAACTCTTTTAATAACTCAAAGTTGATCATCCCACCTGCCATTAAATGAAATACAAACAGATCAAAACTTTACATGTATTCTAAAATGTTAATCTACTTGAGGATGCTCACCAACTAACCTGGAGCCTGGCCCACTGATCACCGCCCAGTTAATGACGTACTTTAATAAAATAAAATAAATGGCTGGCTCTCAGCAGTTCATTAGTGTCTTTGATTAAATCAGTTCATATATGTATAAAAAATGCATTTAATAATTCACCATATGTATAACAAATAGCCCTATTCTAATCCCCAAATAATACAAATTCATATAATCATAAAACCCTTATATTTAAAACACATATACAAACGGTATATTTATTGGATGACCCAAGTCCCTAATGCGGAGCTCTCGCATTAAAAATAAAATAAAAAGACAACAAAGCGGCTTTAAAAAATTAGGACATCTAACTGGACAGGTTTCAAACTATGAATTCTCTATGGGTAGTGAAGATTTATCTCTTTTGTTGCTTGATATTGGCTTCAATTGCAGTAAATGTCTCGGGAGCTATATGATCAACGCAACTGCTGCTACAGACAACGCTTCTTGTGTCAATACGATTTATGACTGGTGTGCATCCTGGCTATAGAATGTCCTTATTATATATCTCTGGTATTGCATGCAGCATTTAACCGCATTAGAACGGCAGTCACTGGAGTGTATACACTCTGTTTTGATACCAGTGTAAGACAGCTTAGTGCTACTCACGACTATGCTGGGTTCACTGTGATTGCAGCTTGTAGGTGCAGTTGCCAATTGCGATCTTTGAGCTGAACTCCCGCAGCTCTCAGCTTCATCTGTCCTCGCCCAATATCTTCAATCTTGTGCACAGGGTTTCACCGGCACGCTGGATGTTAGTCCAGGATTTGTTGTTAAAATCTTCATCTATAAATCACTGTCCATAATGTCCAGCAGAAGGTAGTTAACATGTTATTTATGGTTCCTTGTGAATTTTAGAGCCTAAAAAGGATGGTGGCATTGCTGTTCCCCCTTTAGAAGAGTTTATAAAAGTTAATCAATAAGTTGTTCTCCAAAATGGCGACATTGAAAAATACAAGTCATCCCACAAAAAATAAGCTTTCATACAGCTATTCTGACTGCAAAATAAAAAGGTTATGGTTCTGCTGATGGAAAAATAAAAAGGTAATGGCCCTTGTAATACATGTATGAAAAACTTAAACATTTATTGGTCCTTTAACCTGTTAAGGACACAGGACGTACCGATCCGCCCTGATGTCCTGAGTATTTCTGATCACCGCTGCGGGGTGGTGCTGCAGCTTGCCCTCCCCCCTCCAACTTTTTTTTGTGGCGCAAGCGTTTTTTCCTATTTATTTTTGCGTACGCTAACAGTGGCCGGCACTCTTTAGCGTCCGGCCACTGTTAGCGCATCGCCCACCCCACCGCTGATAAGCTTCGGATGGCTGATTAGCGAGTTTGATTTTTTTTTTTTTTTTTTTTTTTTTTTACTTTTTCACATTTTTTTGTTTTTCCCCCCCGTTAGGTTTAGGGAACAGTCTGGGAACACCCAGGCCCCCACACATACACGCACACTGAATAAAGTTTTCCACTCCCGCACACACATACACGCGAACACATACACACTCCCCTATGGCCCGCCAGACGTTCTCGGCTGAGGAGGCATACGCCCAGCTTGCCTCCGAATCCGAGAGTCCCAGTTGAGGACGAGGATGACCCCATCCGCGTCCTCCTCAGACTGAGCAAGGGGACCGCCATGTCAGGGACCCTGTGGCCCACCCTAGTACGAGCAGCTCTGGGGCTCGTACTAGTTTCCCGGTCCACTAGATAAGTTCACCTGAGCCCCCTACCGGTGAACTTGGATAGTGTACCCCAGAGAATATTCAGCCTGTGATTCCTGATTTTGTTGGTCAACCAGGAATCCAGTTTCCCACAGTGGGATTCACTGAATACGACTATTTAAGTCTTTTTTCAGTGACCCCCTTGTGAATCTGATGGTGGAGTAAACAAATCTGTATGCCCAACAGTTCGTTGCTCAACACCCGGGCTCTTTTTGGCTAGGCCCGGCGGAGGTCAGTGCAGCCGAGATAAGGACGTTTTGGGGCCTTGTTCTGCACATTGGCCTAGTCAAAAACCCAGTGTCAGGCATTACTGGAGTGGGGACGTCCTCTACCAGACCCCACTTTACAGTACGGCCATGATATGCTCCTGGGTTGAGGCCATCCGAGAAATGCCTGCATTATGCAGATAATGCAGTATGTCCCCCCCAAGGTGGTCCTGCCTATGACCACCTGTACAAAATCAGGCCGGTCATCGATCACTTTGGGGCCAAATTTTTGGAGGCTTATGTACCTGGAAGGGAGGTTGCGGTTGATGAGTCTCTCATTGCTTTCAAGGGGAGACTCATTTTCTGCCAGTATGTTCCCTCAAAGCGGGCGAGGTATGGCGTGAAGCTGTACAAACTTTGTGAGAGTACCTCAGGGTACACTTACAAGTTTTGTGTGTATGAGGGGCTAGATTCCCATATTCAACCCCCAGAATGTCCCCCACTCTGGGTGTTAGCGGGAAACTTGTATGGGACCTTATGCACCCACTGCTAGATAAGGGTTACCGCCTGTACGTGGATAACTTTATACTAGTATCCCCTTGTTTCAGTCCCTTGCCGCCAGATCCACGTCCGCTTGTGGGACCATGCGGAAAAATCAACGTGGCCTCCCTACCTACCCCCTCCAGGTATATCCCCAAGGGTGAGACCCGTGCCCTTACCAGTGGAAACCTGTTGCTGGTCAGATATAAGGACAAGAGGGATGTCCTTGTACTGACCACAATTCACGGTAACTGCATCCCCCCTGTGCGAGGCACCGTGGCAACGGTCCTCAAGCCTGATTGTATCGTCGACTACAATTGGTATATGGGAGGAATTGATCTCTGATCAAGTCCTCAAGCCATATAATGCCATGCGCAAAACCCAGGCATGGTACAAAAAAGTTGCAGTCTACTTGGTACAGGTTGCCATGTAAAACTCTTTTGTGCTGTCCCGGAGCGCTTGTAACACAGGGAAATTCCTTAAGTTCTATGAGGCAGTTCTTGATCTTTTCTGACCGGGAAAGAGCAGGCCGGAGTACCTTGAGAACTGGAGGTGCCTGGATCGTCCCTGGCTAACACTTTCCAGGTGTCGTCCCCCATACTGAAAAGAAGGGACGAACCCCCAAAAAATGCAGTTTGTGTCACAGGAGGGGGATACGGAAGGACACCACCACTCAGTGTGACATATGCCCCGATCATCGGGGCCTCTGCATTATTGGTTGCTTCAGGGAGTACCACACTTCATTGGAGTACTAAATTTACTATCCCCTTTTCCATTTAGCCACTGAGGATCGGATAAAAACTATGGTTCTCAGACTTGAGACACCCAAAATTTTTAAAACGAAATAAATTAAAAAAGTAGACAAATTATGTATCGCCGCATCCGTAATAATCTGCTCTATAAAAATACCCCAAGACCTAACCCCTCAGATTCACACGGTAAAAAAAAAAAAATAAAGGTGCAAATAAAAGAATTTTTTTAGTCCAAATAGTGCCAATAAAACCGTCCCCTCATTCCATAAAAAATGAGCCTCGACCTAAGACAATCGGGTAAAAATTAAAAAAACTTACTCTTAGACTGTGTAGATAGTTACATTTCTTTTTAGTTTGTTTCAAATAGCATAATATAGTGTTAAACCTAAAAAAATTAGACAAAAAGTAGACAAATTACCGTATTTTTCGCCCTATAAGACGCACCTGCCCATAAGACGCACCTAGATTTTAGAGGAGGAAAATAAGAAAAAAATATTTTTAACCAAAGGTGTATTAAAATAATGTTGACACATTATGGGGGAGGGGGGGGATCTGCTGCTGACAATATTTTGGGGGGTCTGCTGATGACACCCTGTTATGGGGATCTGCCGTTGACACAATATTATAGGGGGATCTGCTGTGACGCACTGTTATAAGGGGATCTACTGTGACGCACTGTTATGGGGTGGAATCTGCTGTGACGCACTGTTATGGGGAGGAATCTGCTGTGACGCACTGTTATGGGGAGGAATCTGCTGTGACGCAATGTTATGGGGTAACCTGCTGTGACGCACTGTTATGGGGGAAATCTGCTGTGACGCACTGTTATGGGGGTAACCCGCTGTGACGCACTGTTATGGGGGGAATCTGCTGTGACACACTGTTATGGGAAGGAATCTGCTGTGACGCACTGTTATAGGGGGAACCTGCTGTGACGCACTGTTATGGGGTAACCTGCTGTGACGCACTGTTATGGGGGAAATCTGCTGTGACGCACTGTTATGGGGGAATCTGCTGTGACACACTGTTATGGGAAGGAATCTGCTGTGACGCACTGTTATGGGGTGGAATCTGCTGTGACGCACTGTTATGGGGGGGGGGGTAGTCTGCTGTGACGCACTGTTATAAGGGGATCTACTGTGGTGCACTGTTATGGGGGGAACCTGCTGTGATGCACTGTTATGGGGTGGAATCTGCTGTGATGCACTGTTATGGGGGGGGGGGGATCTGCTGTGACGCACTGTTATAAAGGGATCTACTGTGGTGCACTGTTATGGGGGGAATCTGCTGTGAGGCACTGTTTTGGGTTGGGGAAATCTGCTGACACACTTGTGGGAGAGGGATGTCCAGTGATAGGCTTTTGGGGGGACACTTTATTAGGGGGACACTTTAGGTACCTTTTATAAGTTTAGCTGTACTCCTGAGACTTTTTCACAGCACCACCGTCACTAGGGGACACAGGTACACAGGAGCAGCCATGTGGGAAGACGTAAGGGCAGAGCAGCCATGTGTGACAGGAAAGCTTGCTCCCGCCCATCGTCTGCATGCTCCAGCGCACCAGCCCCGGTCTCCCTGCTACTGTTCAGCTGGCTCAGACACCAGCTGTCCTACCTTCAGCCTCCACTGCCCGGCTCTCTAGCTGAACATTCCTCCAGCCTCCCCCTCGTCTTGTCCTTCAGGAGCACATTCGTCCAGCCTCACCCCCGTCCGTCCGGCTCTCCAGCAGCACATTCATCTAGCCCCCGCCGCACTCACTCTGCAGAGTAAGTCAGTGAAAAGACTTCCGACACATCGCAGGCTGCTATCCCTATGCTACACAGTCTGCGATGTGCCGGCAACATGCAATGAGCCGGCTATTTTTCTCCCCCTGCACTATATTCGCCCCATAAGACGCATTAACATTTTCCCCCACTTTGGGGGAAAAACTGCGTCTTATGGGGCGAAAATACGGTATGTATCACCGCGTCCGTAATAATCTGCTCTATAAAAAAACATGACCTAACCCCTCAGAATTACACGGTCAAAAAATTTTAATAAAACGGTGCCAAAAGAGCTATTTTTGGCAAATTTTCCATTTGAATCCATTTTTCCAGTAACAAAGCAAGAGTTAACAGCCAAACAAATCTTAAAATTTATTGCCCTGATTCTTCCAGTTTACAGAAACACCCCATATGTGGTGATAAACTGCTGTACGGGCACACGGCAGGGCGCAGAAGGAAAGCCATATGGTTCCTGGAAGGCAGATTTTAATGCCTTTTTTTTTTTTTTTTTTTTTTTGCTGCACTCCCAGCTGAATAATGAAGCAGCCGCTGGGAGCGATGCCTGTGTGAGCGGTAAGCACTCACTACAGGCAGTGCAGGGAGGCAGCGGGAAGCTCTTATACAGTATATCTTTTCCAGGCTTTTATACAGTATATCTCTTCCAGGCTTTCATAGACCAAGACCAAAATGACTGCTAAAGTCCAAGCAACCGAAGAGATATCACTGTTAGAAATCGAGTTGTAAATAATCACTGGTAAAACCTACTTTTACTTTAGCTTTCAGCTGCATTCACTGCATCCCGATTTCTCAGTGATATCTTTCCCTGTACTGAACATATTGGTATTGTCTGAAAGCTTGGAATGTCAGCTTTCAAACAATACAAAGCCCATATCTCTCGCTTGTACCAAACCAGAGATATAAGCAGTCAAAGCAGCCCCCACTCCCCTTCAGTCTGAGGAGAATGAGGAGCATCTGCAGAGCTGACAGGCTGCAGGAGGCGAGAAAAATAGGTAAAAATATATAGAGATGTCACATTATCATTAGGAATGAGCAAATTTCATATTTTGAGGTTCTTGTTGTGGTATAAGCTGAATTGCATTATGGATTCCATTACCACGGACCATAATGTAATTCCGTTATTCATTTCATCATAATAGAAGCCTATGGCCTGCATAACTGATCCGTCCGGTTTTCATTATGCAGGAGTCCTGCAAGACTTCTATTATGACAGAATGCCTCTAAAGGCATTCTGTTATGCATGTCGTCATGGAATTGCGTTATGTTCCGTGGTACAGAATCCACAATGCAATTTAGCTTATACCACAACACGAACTCAAAGTTCAAAATATGAAATTCACTCATCCTAATTATCATCATTGTAGTGACCCAGATAATAAAATTATTTTTACTACACAGTGAACGCGGTAAAAATATTCAACAAAATAAAGTAAAAATTGCAGTTTTTTTATCTATAAAATAAAATAATACGTTATTTAATACACTATATATAACCCAAAATGGTTCCTAAAAAGAAACTACAACTAGTCCCATAAAATAAAAATTAAAAGAAAAAAGTTTGCGCTCCCTCTCCAAGATCTATCGGGTCCCCCGCTGCGGTGATGGGGACCCGATGGTTGCCATGGCAGTTCCAAACCTTTCAAAGGCTTTGGGGACCTATGAGGCCCTGTCCCCAGGCTGGGTCTCATAGGCAAACTATCAGTGTATTACACTATGCAGTACACAGCTAGTCAATGCAGTACAATACAGATGTATTGTACTGCATTGAAGCTGAGATCAGACCCTGAAATGTTGAAGTCCCATAGTACAGTGGTCCCCAGCCTTTTTGCTCCAAGGACCAGTTTCACGCAAGACAATTTTCCCAGAGACCCGGTTAGGGGTGATGCTGGTCGGCGCTGACTGATTCACGCACATAACAAAACACAAGGTGCACATAACAAAACACAGCCGCCCTTTACTGCGCATGCGGCCTTAGAGCGCGGTCCCGGCAAGGCAATCGCGGCTGTCACTCAAGGAGGCAGGGGCGGGGAGAGCACCGTGGAAGACGCCGAGGCCGCTGCCCCCATGACTTCAAGCCTGACTTGAAGCACGGGGCAGCGGCAGAATAAAAGTCCATTTTATCAATCAATCTTAGACTGACAATCGGAATAAAAGGACCATGTGGACACAGTTTGCGAGAACTAGGAGGTACTGTTAATACTTTCAAATGGTATTTTTTGATGACAGGTTCCCTTTAAAAAACAGGAGAAGTAAAGTGTTTTTAATAATAAAAAAATAAAGTCTAAGTAAAAAAAAAAAACTGTGCCTTTTTCCCACAAAAAGAGACGTATAAAATTGTAAAAAATAGAAAAAAGAACAATCATTAGGCATCGTCTCATCCATAACACCCTGCTCTGCTCTATAAAAAATATCACATGATCCACCCCATCAGATGAACACTGTAAAAAAAAAAAGCCATTTTTTGTCACGTTACATCACAAAAAGTGTAATACCAAGCGATCAGAAACAAAAAGTCACATGTACTCCAAAATAGTACCAATCAGTCACCTCATCCCACACAAAATGAGCCCCAACATAAGACAATCGCCCAAAAAATGTAAAAAATATGGCTTCCAGAAAATGAAGACACAGAACATGATTTTTTTTTTTAATGTTTTTATTGTGTAAAACCAAAATATATTTACAAAAAACAGACATCTTGGGTATTGCAGCGCCATTTTTTTAATCATCTTACATCGCAAAAAGTATAATACCAAGCGATCAAAAAGTCAGATGTACCTCAAAATAATACCAATCGTACTGTCACCTCATGCTGAAAAAAATGAGCTCCCACATAAGACAATTGGCAAAGTGATTTTTTTTCTTTTGAAAATGCTTTTATTGTGTAAAACCAAAATAAATATTAAAAAGTAGACAAATTGTGTATTGCCGCATCCGTAACAACCTGCTCTATAAAAACATCACGTGATCTACCCCTAAGGTGAATGCTGTAAAAAATATTAAATAAAAACTGTGCCAAAACAACCATCTTTTGGTCGCCTTGCACCAAAATGTATAATATTGACTGATCAAAAAATCATATGTAGCCAAAAATGGTACCATTAAAAACGTAAACTTTTTCCGCAAAAAAAAAGCCCCTACACAGGATGATTGGCAGAAAAATTGAAAAAAATATGGCTTTCAGAAAATGGAGACACATAAACATGATTTTTTTTCAAAAATGCTTTATTATGTAAATATAACACAAAATAAAAGTAGGCATATTTGGTATTGTCGCGTCCGTAGCAACCTGCTCTATAAAAATAGCACCTGTCAGATGAACGCCATAATAAACAAAAAATAAAAACTGTGCCAGAACGGCCATTCCTTTCCTCACAAAAAGCTTAATATAGAGCGATCAAAAATCATATGTACCCCAAAATATTACCATAAAAATGGCACCTTATCCTGTAATTTCCAAAATTGGTGTCACTTTTTGGGAGTTTCTACTCTAGGGGTGCATCAGGGGGCTTTAAATGTCATATGGCAACTTAAAATTATCCCAGTGAAATCTGCCCACCAAAATCCATGTGTTGCTTCTTTCTTTCTGCGCCCTGCCGTGTGCCCATAAAGCAGTTTATGACCACATATTTGGTGTTTCTGTAAACTGCAGAATCAGAGTAATAAACATCGAGTTTACTTTGGCTTTTAACCACTTCAGCCCCCTAGCTTAAACACCCTTAATGACCAGGCCACTTTTTACAATTCCGCACTACACTACTTTCACCGTTTATTGCTCCGTCATGCAACTTACCACCCAAATGAATTTTACCTCCTTTTCTTCTCACAAATAGAGCTTTCATTTGGTGGTATTTCATTGTTGCTGACGTTTTTACTTTTGCTATTAATCAAAAATTACCGAAATTTTTGCAACAAAATGACATTTTTCACTTTCTGTTGTAATTTTTTTTTTTTTAAACTACATTTCTATATTATTTTTTCACAAAATTTATTGTTCTACATGTCTTTGATAAAAAAAAATACAATAAGTGTATATTTATTGGTTTGGGTAAAAGTTATAGCGTTTACAAACTATAGTGCAAAAAAGTGAATTTCTGCATTTTGAAGCAGCTCTGACTTTCTGAGCGCCTGTCATGTTTCTTCAGGTGCTAGAATGCCAGGATAGTATAAATACCCCCCAAATGACACCATTTTAGAAAGAAGACACCCCAAAGTATTCATGGAGGGGCATGGTGAGTTCATGTATCATTTCATTTTTTTTCACAAGTTAGCGGAAAATGACACTTTCTGAGGAAAAAATAAAAAATAATAAAGTTTCCATTTCTGCTAACTTCTGGCAAAAAAAATAAAAATCTCAGACGGACTCACTATGCCCCTCAGTGAATACCTTGGGGTGTCTACTTTCGAAATGGAGTCACTTGTGAGGATGTGTTTACTGTTCTGGCATTTTGGGCGAGGCTAAATTGTGAGCAGCCATGTAAAACCTAAAGGTACTCGTTGGAATTTGGGCCCTTTGCGCACCCAGGCTGCAAAAAGTGTCACTCATGTGGTATTGCCGTACTCAGGAGAAGTAGGGCAATGTGTTTTAGGGTGTATTTTTACATATACCCATGTTGGGTGAGAGAAATATCTCTGTAAACTGACAACTTTGTTTAAAAAATTTAAAAAGTTGTCGATTACAGCGATATTTCTCACACAAAGTATGGTATATATAAAAATACACCCAAAGCTGTGCCCTACTTCTCCTGATGCAGACCTACATGAGTGACTTTGCAGCCTGAAGCTACAAAGCCTAAATGAGTACCTCTAAGATTCACAGGGCATTTTACGCATTTGGATTCCAGACTTCTTCTCACGCTTTAGGGGCCCCTAAAATGCCAGGACAGTATAAATACCCCACATGTGACCCCATTTTAGAAAGAAGACACCCCAAGGTATTCTGTGAGGGGTATGGTGAGTTTATGTAAAATTTTATTTTTTGTCACAAGTTAGTGAAATATGAGACTTTGTAAAAAAAAAAAAAAAATATCAATTTCCGCTAACTTGTGCCAAAAAAAAAAAAATTTCTGTGAACTTGCCATGCCCCTCACAGAATACCTTAGGGTGTCTTCTTTCCAAAATGGGGTCACATGTGGGGTATTTATACTGCCCTGGCATTTTAGGGGCCCTAAAGCGTGAGAATCCAAAATGAGTAAAAATGCCCTGTGAAATCCTAAAGGTACTCATTGGTTTTAGGGCCCCTTTACGCATCTTGGCTGCAAAAAGTGTCACTCATGTGGTATCGCCGTACTCAGGAGAAGTAGGGCAATGTGCTTTGGGGTGTATTTTTACATATTCCCATACTGGGTGTGAGAAATATCTCTGTAAATGACAACTTTTAAAAAAATTTATACAAAGTTTCGGTCATTTTGATTAACAGCAAAAAAGTAAAAATGTCAGCAGCAATGAAATACCACCAAATGAAAGCTCTATTAGTGAGAAGAAAAGGAGGTAAAATTCATTTGGGTGGTAAGTTGTATGGCGGGCAATAAACGGTGAAAGTAGTGTAGTGCGGAATTGTAAAAAGTGGCCTGGTCATTAAGGGTGTTTAAGCTAGGAGGGCTGAAGTGGTTAAGGAGTTAATACAAATTTAACGACATTTTTGCAAAAAAATGACATTTTCACTTTCTGTTGTAAATTTTTTTAAAAAACTACATTTCTATATAAATTTTCTCTAAATTTATTGTTCTACATGTCTTTGATAAAAAAAGTCCAATAAGTGTATATTTATTGGTTTGGGTAAAAAGTTATAGCGTTTACAAACTATGGTGCAAAAAAGTGAATTTCCGCATTTTGAAGCAGCTCTGACTTTCTGAGCACCTGTCATGTTTCTTCAGGTGCTAGAATGCCAGGATAGTATAAATACCCCCAAATGACACCATTTTTAGAAGAAGACACCCCAAAGTATTCGCGGAGGGCATGGTGAGTTCATGTATCATTTCATTTTTTTCACAAGTTAGCAGAACATGACACTTCCTGAGGAAAACAAAAAATAATAAAGTTTCCATTTCTGCTAACTTCTGGCAAAAAAATAAAAATCTCCCATGAACTCACTATGCCCTCAGTGAACTACCTAGAGTGTTACTTTCGAAATAGGGGTCATTTGTGGGTGTGTTTACTGTTCTGGCATTTTGAAGCGAGGCTAAATTGTGAGCCGCCATGTAAAACCTAAAGGTACTCGTTGGAATTTGGGTGCTAGCACCCAAGCAGCAAAAAGTGTCACTTATGTGGTATCGCCGTACTCAGGAGAAGTAGGGCAATGTGTTTTTAGGGTGTATTTTACATATACCCATGTTGGGTTAGAGAAATATCTCTGTAAATTGACAACTTTGAATAAAAAAATTTAAAAGTTGTCGTTTACAGCGATATTTCTCACACCCAGCATGGGATATGTAATACACCCCCTAACGCTTGCTCACTTCTGAGCAATCTTGACTGACCTATGTGTTGCTTGCAGCCTGAAATGCGCAGAGACCTAAACTAAAGAGTACCTTTAGAGATTTCACAGGGCATTTTTACGCATTTGGATTCCAGACTTCTTCTCACCCTTTAGGGGCCCCTAAAATGCCAGGACAGTATAAATACCCCACATGTGACCCCATTTTGGAAAGAAGACACCCCAAGGTATTCTGGGAGGGGTATGGTGAGTTCATGTAAAATTTTATTTTTTGTCACAAGTTAGTGGAATATGAGACTTTGTAAAAAAACAAAATTAAAAAAAAAAAAAAACAATTTCTGCTGACTTGTGCCAAAAAATAAAAATTCTGTGGACTCACCATGCCCCTCACGGAATACCTTGGGGTGTCTTCTTTCCAAAATGGGGTCACATGTGGGGTATTTATACTCACCTGGCCCCTAAAGTGTGAGAATCCAAATGCATAAAAATGGCCTGTGAAATCCTAAAGGTACTCATTGGTTTTAGGGCCCTTTACGCATCTTGGCTGCAAAAAGTGTCACTCATGTGGTATCGCCGAACTCAGGAGAAGTAGGGCAATGTGTTTTGGGGTGTATTTTTACATATACCCATGCTGCGTGTGAGAAATATCGCTGTAAACGACAACTTTTTACATTTTTTTTATTCAAAGTTGTCAATATACAGAGATATTTCTCTCACCCAGCATGGGTATATGTAAAAATACACCCCAAAACACATCGCCCTACTTCTCCTGAGTACGGCGGAACCACATGAGTGACACTTTTTGCAGGTAAGATGCGCAAAGGCCCAAATTCCAATGAGTACCTTTTAGGAGGGCATTTTTACGCATTTTCTTCTCACTCTTTAGGGCCCCTAAAATGCCAGGGCAGTAGAAATACCCCACGTGTGACCCCATTTTTGAAAGAAGACACCCCAAGGTATTCCATGAGGGGCATGGCGAGTTCATAGAATATTTTTTTTGGGCACAAGTTAGTGGAAATTGATTTTTTATTGTTTTTCTCACAAAGTCTCCCTTTCCGCTAACTTTTGACAAAAAGTTTAATTTTTCATGAACTCATTATGCGGAACGGAGTTGCGGACCCATTCATTTCTATGGGGACAGACTTTGTCCCGCTCGGATCCGAATTACGGATCCGCTTCCCGAGTCTGCACTTCCGTTCCGCAAAAATATAGAACATGTCCTATTCTTGTCCGCAATTGCGGACAAGAAAAAGCATTTTCTATATAGTTCTGGCAATGTGCGGATCTGCAAAATGCGGAAAGCACATTGCCGGTGTCCGTGTTTTGAGGATCCGCCTTACAAGGGGTGTGATCAATGACAGGGGGTGATCAGGGGTCTAGATGGGGTGATCAAGGGGTTAATAGGTGGGGGGTGGGGGGTTAGTGTGGTGTTTGGTGCAACTTTTACTGTGTTACCTGGTCCTCTGGTGGTCGATCCCAGAAAATGGGACCACCAGAGGACCAGGCTAGCAGCTATATCAGACGCTGTTCATAAAACAGCGTCTGATATAGCTGTTTGATGCGATTTTATATCGCATCTACAGCCTGCCAGCGATTGATCATCGCTGGCAGGCTGTAGTCCCAACTCTCGAGACGCGCTTCACTGTGAGCGCGCGTTCACAGGAACTCTCGCGTCTCGCGAGATGGCGCCCGGCGCATCAAACAGAAGATCCCGGCCGCCCGCGGGGCGCAATCCTGCGTGCGGCGGTCGGGGACTGAGTTAAAGAGGACCTTTCATCGGGGCAAAAATGTGAACTAAGTATGTTGACATGTAGAGCGGCGCCCAGGGATCTTCTTGCACTTACTATTATCCCTGGGCGCCGCTCCGTTCGCCCGGTATACGCTACGGTATTCTCTGAGACTTGGTCATACTAGACGGAACCTAGTATCACTTGGTTATACTAGGCGTATCCCAGGCTGTAGCACTGGCCAATCGCAGCGCACAGCTCACAGCCTGGGAGAAAAAAAACCTCCGCCTTGTATGACCAAATCACAGAAGATACCGGAGCCTATACCGGGCGAACGGAGCTGCGCCCAGGGATAATTGTAAGTGCAGGGAGATCCCTGGGCGCCGCTCTACATGTCAGCATACTTAATTCACATTTTTTGTCCCGATGAAAGGTCCTCTTTAAGAGGTGAGGTCTGCTCAACTCATTCTTCCTTGTAACATTCTGCCCTCAAATTGTACTGCAAGTACAATACGACAGGTTGTGTTGTTGTGACATATTGTACTTCATGTTAATGGTAAATCTGCGTTGATATGTGTTACCCTTATTTTTTTTTTTTTTAAATACAGAAAGTGAAACCTCATATAATAGTTATTAACATTCCCCATATATCTACTTTATGTTGGCATCATTTTGGTAAAGTCATTTCACATTAGAACTGTAGAAGACATATTTTTAAATTTGGAGAAAATTTCCAAATCAACATTTTTAAGGACCAGTTCAGTTTTAAAGTCACTTTGAGGAGCTTACATAGGAGAAACCACCTATAAATTACCTTATTTTAGAAACTACACCTCTCAATTTATTTAAAACAGATTTTTAAAATGTTATTAACCCTTTAGGTCAGGCATCCTCAAACTGTGGCCCTCCAGCTGTTGTAAAACTACAACTCCCACAATGCCCTGCTGTAGGCTGATACCTGTAGGCTGTTTGGGCATGCTGGGATTTGTAGTTTTGCAACAGCTGGAGGGCCGCAGTTTGAGGATGCTTACTTAGGTGTTCCATAGCAATTAAAGGCTATGTACACCTTTCGGGTGAAATTTTTAATGATTGCATTTTACTCATATTGGGCTAAAAATGATTTTTTCAATTGATCTTGGAATGGTCTTTAGACGCTGTGTTGCATTTGAAGAGACCCTGATGTTTCCCTGCAATGGAAAACACCAAAAAGTGACCGCATATTGGAAATTACAGCACCCAAGGAATTTTTTATGTTTTTCCAACATTTTTATCTGATAGTTATACACCCGGGACCCTCACCGATCAGCTGTTTGAAAAGGCATTGATGCTCCTGTGAGCACTGCAACCTTTTCCGTGTTCACAAAGCACAGCGCCATACATTGTACAACGTCTGCACTTGGTATTGCAGCTCAGCCCCATTCACCTCTATGGGGCTGAGCAGCGCCTAGACCATGTGACCCATGAACGATGCCGTCACTGGCCTAGTTAAAGCTGTCAGAAGGTCGCAGCACTCACCGTTCTGACGCAGCCTACTCAAACAGATGATCCAGGGTTCCTAGTTGTCAGACCCCCACCAATCAGAAACTGATGACCTATCCTTTAAGGGGTGCAGTGAGCTCTTTGTCCTGACCGGAGTTTCATAGAATTTATATCACTTGGTTGTGAAAATGAAAAATTATTTAGTTTTTACAAGAAAATGGTGTTTTAGGCCCAAACTTTCTTTTTCACAAGGGATAACAGGAGAATATGACCCCATAATCTGCTACCCATTTTCTTCTGAATGGGAAGGAGCGGCATCTGGATTTTCTAACATGGAATTTGCTGAAATTAATTTTAAGGGCCATAGCTGTTTGTTTGTTTGTTTTTTTTGTTCACTCAACTGTATGAGGGCTCATTTTTTGCAGTAAAAGCTTTACTTTTATTGCTACCATTTTGGGGTATATTTGGCGTTTGTTTTTTTTTGGGAGGTGATGTGGGCAAAAATTGCAAATCTGTCAGTGTTTATTTTTTGTGGGGTTTTCTGCAGGTTGATACGATTATGAAGATATGAAATGTACCGTATTTTTCGCACTATAAGACGCGCTGGCCCATAAGACGCGCCTAGGTTTTTGAGGAGGAAAATAAGAAAAAAAGTATTTTGAACCAAAAGGTGTGCTTTTGGTGGGTTTTGAACTAATGGTGGTCTGTGGCTGGCACTCTCGTGGGGGATCTGTGGCTGGCACTCTCGTGGGGGATCTGTGGCTGGCACTCTCGTGGGGGATCTGTGGCTGGCACTCTCGTGGGGGATCTGTGGCTGGCACTCTCGTGGGGGATCTGTGGCTGACACATAAATAGCATCTTGTGCTATGTGTCATCCACCGATTCCCCCCCCATAACAGTGTCCCTGTGTGTTGGGAACTACCCCCAATACAGGGGATGGGGGCTGGCACCTAGTTTTTTAATGGCAGCGGGGCCCGGTGCAGTCACTATATTCTATTGCATCGGGCCCCGATCACTGTAGTAATCCTATCTATAACTATAGGCATTGTTTAACTATAATAATCTTCAATCCTATCCATTAATCTTCACTTACGAACATCCGTATTAGGCAGGAGGCCGGGCGGGCGGGCACTGGCAGAGTTACTCACTACGTCACGCGCCCGCGCCGCCTGTTTCATTCATAAAGTGGGCGGAGCAGTGCCCGCCCTGCCTCCTGCCTGATACAGGCGTTAGTAAGTGAAGATTTATGGATAGGATTGAAGACTATTAGGCCTCTTTCACACAGGCGTCATGTTTGACGCCCGGATAGAGAGGCGGATGCGTTGCGGGAATATGCACGATTTTCCACGCGGGTGCAAGCGTTTGTAACGCGCTTTGCACGCGTGAGAAACAATCGCCATGTTTGGTACCCAACCCGAAGCGGACTTCATCACTGAAGTCCGGTTTCGGGTCTTTTGGAGAATTTATTATTTTCCCTTATAACATGGTTATAAGGGGAAATAATAGCATTCTTAATAAAGAATGCATAGTAAAATGAAGTGGAAGGGGTTAAAAATAATAAAGTTAACTTACCTTAGCCACTTGATTGGTGCCAGCGATCTGTCCTCTCTTTCCCAGCATCAGCTAAGAACTAAAGGACCTGTGATGACGTCAAATCACATGGTCCAATCACATGGTTCATCACCATGGTAAGATGGACCATGTGATTGGATCCATGTGATGTGACGTCATCACAGGTCCTTTAGTCTAGCTGATGCTGGGAAAGAGAGGACAGATCGCAACTTCACGATCAAGTGGCTAAGGTAAGTTAACTTTATTATTTTAACCCCTTCCACTCATTTTACTATGCATTCTTTATTAAGAATGCTATTATTTCCCCTTATAACCATGTTATAGCGAAAATAATAAAGATCGGGTCCCGTTGCTAGCAACCATGCGGTAAAATCGCAGCGCATCCGTACTTGCTTGCGGATGCTTGCGATTTTCCCGCAGCCCCATTCACTTCTATGGGGCCTGCGTTGCGTGAAAAACGCACAATATAGAGCATGCTGCGATTTTCATGCAACGCAGAAGTGATGCGTGAAAATCACCGCTCATGTGCACAGCCCCATAGAAATGAATGGTTCCGGATTCAGTGCGGGTGCAATGCGTCCTGTCCTGCACCCGCGAGGAAAACTCGCCCGTGTGAAAGGGGCCTTATAGTTAAACAATTCCTACAGTTATAGATAGCAGCGCTCCAGATGGTGACCAAAATGGTCGCAAATGCGACCAGGAATTTGCAAATGGCGACAAGACTTTTAAGTCTTATCGCCATTTGCGACTTGTCCCACCTCCGCGCGGCAGCTTTAAGGGAGAAAAAAAACTCTCTTCAGCAGACGCGCCACGCTCGGCACGTCTGCTGAGCCCAGCCCCCGACATCCAGCCTGCTCTGCCAGCCCAGCCTGTAGTGGCTCGTCCTGGGCCCCGCCCCCCCACAGAGCCCGGGAAGAGAGCGCGCTTGGGAGCACTGACAGAGACCTGCAGAAGGACGGCCGGGTGCCTGGGTCATTGCCTCCCCCTCCAGCTCCTGACATGCGAGTCCTGTGACAGTATGGCTCCTCCTGCCCCCCCCCTGCAGAAGGACGGCCGGCCGGGTGCCTGGGTCAGTGCCTCCCCCCCTCCAGCTCCGTACATGTGAGTCCTGTGACAGTGTGGCTCCTCTGCAGAAGGACTGCCGAGTCCCAGCATCATTGCCTCCTGCAGTCCTCCGGCTCCTGACGTGAGTTCTGTGACACTCAGTATGGCTCCTGCTGCCCTCCCTTCCCCCTTGTTCAGACTAGTAAGTTTTTTTTTTTCCCCAGTTGTTTAAAGTTTAACCCCTTCAGCTCTTCATTTAGCCAGTGAGTCTCAGCCAGCACCATAATGTCCATTTACTTATAATTAGGACATGCTGTAAGATTTAGCATTGAGAAGTCATACTTGTCTATGCTAAATCCTTAGTAGGTGGTGTCAGTAGCTACTGTCACTCAGCGCTGCTGTCACTACCAGTTATCACAAGAAAGTGTTCTGCCCCTTCCTGTATTGCGGCCCACAAACAGCACTTCCGCAATACACCGGCAGCAGCTCAGCGTGCACTCTGCATCACGGATGCGAACCCATTCACTTGAATGGGTCCGCAATCACGGAAATGCAGAATGGAAGCACAAATTAGAACGCCATATAAGCACAGTCATAGTCAGCTCTCATTAACACATCAGTGTTTGGTCAGTGATTTCTATCAGTGATTGTGAGCCAAAACCAGGATTGAATCCTCCACAGACATAAAGTATAAGGGAAAGATCTGCTCCTGTTCTGTGTTTAAAGCCGCACCTGGTTTTTGCACAAAATCACTGGTGGAAATCACTGACCCAGCTACTGATGCCTCATTCACACAGTCAGTCTTCGGTCAGTGATTTCCATCAGTCATTTTAGCCAAAACCAGGTGCAGCTTTAAACACAGATCAAGAGCAGATCTTTCCCTTATACTTTATGTCTGTGTAGCATACATGCCTGGCTTGGCTCACAATCACTGATGGAAATCACTGATCAAACACTGGACGTGTGAATGAGGCTATTTTTATATCATTATGTATGTATTTAAATTTGGCGACTAAAATTTTTATTTGGCTCCTAAATTTTTCAGTTTAGGAGCCAATGGCTCCTAGGGATTTTTTTGTCTGGAGCCCTGGATAGGATTACTACATTGAGCGTGGCCCGATGCAATAGAATACAGTGACTGCACCGGGCCCCACTGCTATTACAAAACTAGATGCCAGCCCCAGCCCCTCCTCCCTCCCCACTAATACACCCGCCCACCAGCTGTGCAGCATGCAGTCTGAACTGCAGCATTCGCCCCATAAGGCGCACTGCCATTTTCCCCCACTTTTGAGGGAAAAAGTGTGTCTTATAGGGCAAAGAATACGGTATATAGTTTTGTTTATGTTTTACAACTTTTGCAGAATAAAATCACTTTTTATAAAAAATCTGTTGTATTTTGCATCGCCATATAGTAACATCCATTACATTTTATTTTTCTAACAATGTAGACTTCTGAGGGCTTGCCTTTTGCAAGACAGACTCTACATGTTATCAGTACCATTTTAGGGTACATAAAACTTTTGATCACTTGATTTTTTTTTTTTTTTTTTTTTGGGACACGGGGTGACAAATAAAGCTGTTCTGGCGTAGTTTTTATTTATTTAACCCCTTTGGGACACATGACGTACCGAGTACGTCATGAGTTGTTCGATCACTGCTGCTCAGCTGGCAGTGATCGGAACAAACACCTGCTGAAATCATTCAGCAGGTACCTTGTTACAATGCCCAGGGGGTCCTGTGACCGTGGGGATCAGAGAGTTAATGCCCCAAACTGTTTTTTTAACCCCCTGCAGCCCCCAATCATATTGTGGCTGCGGGGGTGGTGCGGCGGCGCGAGGCGAGGCGGTGCGGCGGGCGGGATCGCGATCGCGATCCCCGCCCGCCTCCCCCTGTAATCTATCCCTGTTGTCTAGTGGTTCTATCAGAGTGTCAGCACATTGCTGACACTCTGATAAGCGGCTGGCATCTGTGCTGCAGATGCCAGCCGTTTAACCCTCCGTACCGCGGTCCATACGGACCGCGGTATGGAAGGGTTGGCACAAGGAGGGAGCGCTCCCTCCCTCTCCCATCGGGAGGCTGCTGTGCCTTTGCAGCCCCCAACAGGATGGGATCGCAGAGGAGGGAGCTCCACTCCCTCCCCATCCATCACCCCCTGCCCAGTTATGGCGGCGGGTGATGGTTGCCATGGAGACAGGACGCTTTCAGAAGCGTCCTGCTCTCCATGGTGCTGAAAGTCTGAATAGACCTGCTAAAGGTCTATTCAGACTTTCTAAAGTACAAAATACAGTACAGTGCACTGTACTGTATTATACAGACACCAGATCCACTGGATCTTTCAGAACCAAGTGGGTCTGGGTCAAAAAAAAATGTAAAAAAGTGAAAAAAAAAGTAAAAATGAAAAAAACACATAACACTGAATAAAAAAAAAAAAAATAAAATACACTACACATATTAGGTATCGCCGCGTCCGTAAAAACCTGCTCTATAAAAATATCACATGACTGAACTCCTCAGGTGAACGCCATAAAAAAAAAAAAAAAAATGGTGTAAATAAGCCATTTTTTGGCACATTACATCACTAAAAGTGTAATACAAAGCGATCAAAAAGGCGTTTGCCTCCCAAAATAGTACCAATCAAACCGCCATCTCATCCCGCAAAAAACGAGCCCCTACCTAAAACAATTGGCCAAACAATAAAAAAACTATGCCTCTCAGACTAAAACATGATTTTTTTTGTTTCAAAAATGCTTTTTAGTGTTAAATGTAAAAAAAAAATTAAAAAGTAGACATATTTGGTATCTACACGTCCGTAAGAATCTGCTCTATAAAAATATCACATGACCTAACCCCTCAAGTAAACACTGTAAAAAAAAAAATAATAAAAACTTTGTCAAAAAGCCATTTTTGCCACCTTACATCACAAAAAGTGTAATAGCAAGCGATCAAAAAGTCATATGACCCCCAAATAGTGCCAATCTAACCGTCACCTCATCCCGCAAAAAATGATACCCAACCTGAGACAATTGCCTAAAAACTGAAAAATATATGGCTCTCAGACTATGGAGATACTAAAATGTTTTTTTCATTCAAAAAGGATATTATTGTGTAAAACCAAAATAAATAAAAAAAAGTATACATATTATGTATCGCAGCGTCCGTGAGGAACTGCTCTATAAAAATATAACATGACCTAACCCCTCAGATGAGCGCCGTAAACATAAAAAATAAAACGTTGTCAAACAAGCCATTTTTGTCACCTTACATCACAAAAAGTGTAATAGTAAGCGATCAAAAGTCATATGCACCCCAAGATGGTGCCAATCAAACCGCCATCTCATCCCGCAAAAAATGAGCCCCTACATAGGACAATCGCCCAAAAAAATATATATATATGGCTCTCAAACTATGGAGACACTAAAACATGATTTTTTTTTTTTGTTTTAAAAAATATTATTGTGTAAAACTTATATAAATAAATAAAAAGTATACAAATTATGTATCGCCGCGTCCGTCACAACCTGATCTATATAAATAACACATGACCTAACCCCTCAGCTGAACACAGCAAAAAAAATATATAAATACGGTGTCAAAAGCCATTTTTGTCACCTTACATCACAAAAAGTGTCATAGCAAGCGACCAAAATGTCATATGCTCCCCAAGATGGTGCCAATCAAACCGCCGTCTCATCCTGCAAAAAATGAGCCCCTACATAACAGTCGCTCAAAAAAATAAAAATAAAACTATGGCTTTCAGAATGTGGAGACACTAAAAATAATTATTTTCAAAAAGGCTTTATTATAAAAACTAAAACAAAAAACCCCAAAAAGTAGTCATATTTGGTATTGTCGCGTCCGTAACAACCTGCTCTATAGAAATAGCACACAATCTAACCTGTCAGTTCAACTATGTAAATAACAAAAAATAAACAGTCCCAAAACAGCTATTTTTTTGCAAATTTTCCATTTTAATCCATTTTGCAGTAACAAAGCAAGGGTTAACAGCCAAGCAAAACTCAATATTTATTGCCCTGATTCTCTTGTTTGCACAAACACCCCATATGTGGTCGTAAACTACTGTATGGCCAAACGGCAGGGCACAGAAGGAAGGGAACGCCATATGGTTTTTGGAAGGCAGATTTTGCTGGACTGGTTTTTGACACTATGTCCCATTTGAAGCCCCCTGATGCACCCCTACAGTAGAAACTCCAAAAAGTGACCCCATTTTGGAAACTACGGGATAAGGTGTCAGTTTTGTTGGTACTATTCTAGGGTAAACATGATTTTTGGTTGCTCTATATTACACTTTTTTGAGACAAGGTAACAAAAAATAGAAATTCGGAAATTTCATCTCCATTTGCCAATAACTCTTGTGTAACACCTAAAGGGTTAACAAAGTTTGTAAAACTGGTTTTGAATACCTTGAGGGCGTAGTTTCTTAGATGGAGTCACTTTTATGGAGTTTCTACTCTAGGGGTGCATCGGGGGCTTCAAATGGGACATGGTGTCAAAAATCCAGTCCAGCAAAATCTGCCTTCCAGAAACCATATGGCGCTCCTTTCCTTCTACGCCCTGCAGTTTGGCCATACAGCAGTTCTACGACCACATATAGGGTGTTTCTAGAAAACTACAGAATCGGGGCAATAAAAATTGAGTTTTGTTTGGCTGTTAACCCTTGCTTTGTTACTGGAAAAAATGGATTCAAGCGGAAAATTTTTCCAAAAATCGAAATTCTGAAATTTTATCTCCATTTGCCATTAACTCTTGTGGAAAACCTAAAGGGTTAATGACGTTTGTAAAATCAGTTTTGAATACCTTGAGGGGTGTAGTTTCTAGAATGGGGTTATTTTTGGGTGGTTTCTATTATGTAAGCCTCACAAAGTGACTTCAGACCTGAACTGGTCCCTAAAAAGTGGGTTTTTGAAAATTTCTGAAAAATTTCAAGATTTGCTTCTAAACTTCTAAGCCTTGTAACGTCCCCAAAAAATGAAATATCATTCCGAAAATGATCGATACATGAAGTAGACATATGGGGAATGTAAATCAATAACTTTTTTTGGCAGTATTACTATGTATTATAGAAGTAGAGTAATTGAAACTTGGAAAATTGACAATTTTTTTATAAATAAAAATGAAATTTTTCGACTTCATTTTACTACTGTCATGAAGTACAATATGTGACGAAAAAACAATCTCAGAATGGACTGGATAAGAAAAAGCGTTTTAAAGTTATCACCACATAAAGTGACAATGGTCAGATTTTGAAAAAATGGCCTGGTCCTTAAGGTGAAATAGGGCCATGTCCTTAAGGGGTTAATTTTTTTAGGGGTAGACCATGTGATGTTTACGTAGTGCCGGTTATTATGGATGCAGCAATACTGAATATGTTTATTTTTACTTGGTTTTGCACAAGAACATTTTTGAAAAAAACAAGTTATTCTTATGTTTCACCTTTTCTAGAGACATTTAATTTTTTTATTTATCTGGTGATGGTCTTGTGTCAGGGCTCATTGTTTGCAGAATAAGATGGCGTTTTCATTGGTGCCGTTTTGGGAGTGCGTACGACTTTTGATCGTTTAATATTATGTTTTTGGAAGGTAATGTGACTGAAAAATAGCTGTTTTGGCATAATTTATATTATATTTTTACAGCGTTCATTACGTGGTCATGTGATATTTTATAGAGCTGCCCATTAGGAGAAAGGGTGCACTTTTTACACCTGAAACTTTAATTTTATTTTTATAAAACCTTTTTTATATATATTTTTTTAATTTTACACTTTGTATCCCCCATAAGGTTATATACAAGCATGTTTTTTTCTTCTATGCTTAAGCGAACACATATTGCTGGTGTCTTTATAATTATATATTCTGCCTGCACATAAAGCAGTTATATGTATATTAGCTTTCTGAGCATATCTCAATATGGTGAAGCTATGGTACATAGAGTACATGATATGTACATGCTAACACACAGCTGTGCCCTCAGCATGCTGATGTCTGTCCATATCAATCAAGAAGGGGGATTGTTACAAAGCAGTGCTCAAAGGATTCAGTCCTGCCACCTGGTGCTCGAACTTGGTAATTTGCTCATGAGTAAAACACAGATATCTCTGCACGTGTATAGGATAAAGACAAAAGAAATGTAATGTTTTAATTAGCATGATGAGCCTCACCAGGCAGTACAGAGTCTCTTCAAGTGACTTTATTTTCAGGAACTTTAGCAGGGAACTGCATTTATTCATTAGTTTATCATTTGCATTGCATAAGTTACCTTGTTTTCTTTTTTGGTGTAATCCCCATTAGCAATTATGTAACTGACGAGCACACGTCTTGTTCAATGCATGCAGTCCTGGAACAGCCATTTGATGGTGCAAAATGCAAGAAAATTGCATGTTTGGAAGCCTATATCCTGTATGAACAAATTGCAACACTGAGATGCCTTGATAATATGGAAAGGAGTTTGCTGCTCACTGTTCAGACACTTGATGGGGTAGAAGAGGAGTAGAGTGATAGTATGGAGAAGCAGGAAAGTGAGGTAGTTAGCTGGGTAACAGAAGGAGGGGCAGAGGGAAGTGTGTCAAGAGAGGATAGCCCTGAGTTGACACACACCCCAACAAGTTTGTAAATGTGGCAGATGAGGGGTTGTCAGTCCAGGTAGAACACTGCTTCATAAAGACACTTCCTCTGCTGGTCAGGGAATGGCAGCTGCAGCAAGAAGGGGACCAGGAGTGCAGTTCAGGCCAGACAGGTGCTGGTAGTTGGCAATTCTATTAATAGGGGTACAGGGGGCAATCTGTAACAAAGAATCAGATAGGTTTTATAAATTACTGGGAGAGACTGGTTTTGAGCAGTTTCTCCCATTTAGGCTACTTTATTTCAGTTATTTGTTTCTATATATGTATTGAATGTTCCATTGCGTTTTGCTGGTAACATTCTGTTGCACCTGGTAGCCTTTCACATGGTCTGTTATAGGTGGGGCTTGCAGCCTATTCTACCTCATATTGCATTAGTGATCCTACTATAGAGGTATGTGGGAGCCTGGCTGTGAGTTGGATCTGAGCACCTATCAGATCTTGTTCACACATCATTGGTAATCTAGTAGTAGGAACCCATTGCCACACTGAGACACCTTGACGGTGGTGCAAGCGGGCTCAAATATGTTCCTGACTGGAATATGTTGGCGAAAGTCTCAGCTTTTAACATCAGCTTGAGGGATTAGCCAGCATTGTTAGTTGCTTATCATTGTGGTGCACCTTTTTCAGTGATTTATGTATTTTTATATTTCCATCCACACATTATTCCATCTTTTGTAAGATGCTTTTGTGATGCATATGGTCCGCGCCGACATCCTCCATTGTATGCATTTTTGCTGGGGTTGCCGTTAGCAGTGGATCACATGCTGGGAACTTCTCCCCGGTTAGAAACACGCTACAGTGTTTGTGGTTTTTGAGCAGTTCCTCCCATTTAGGCCACTTTAATTCAGTGATTTGAGAGCCTGGTCAACACACAACGGTCATGGTCTATATTAGTTACAAAGTTATAGGTACACTGGGGGAAAAGAAGTATTTGATACACTGACGATATTACAAGTTTTCCCACCTACAAAGAATGGAGAGGTTTGTCATTTTTATGGTAGGTGCCCTTCAACTGCGAGAGACAGAAACTAAAAAAATACATAAAATTACATTGTATGATTTTTAAATAATTAATTTGCATTTATTGCCTGAAATAAGTATTTGATTACCTACCAACCAGCAAGAATTCTGGCTCTCACAGACCTGTTAGTTTTTCTTTAAGAAGCTCTCCTACTCTGCACTCATGACCTGTATTATTTGTACTTGTTTGAACTCGTTACCTGTATAAAAGACACCTGTCCACACACACAATCGATCACACTCCAACCTCTCCACCATGGCCAAGACCAAAGAGCTGTGTAAGGACAAAATTGTAGACCTGCACAAGGCCGGGATTTGCTACAGGACAACAGGCAAGCAGCTTGGTGAGAAGGCAACAACTGTTGGAGCAATTATTATAAAATGGAAGAAACACAAGATGACTTTCAATCTTGCTTGGTCTGGGGCTCCATGCAAAATCTTACCTTGTGGGGTAAGGATGATGTGTTTGAAGTTCACCAATGACGATCTGGATGATCCAGAGGAGGCATGGGAAAAGGTCATGTGGTCAGATGAGACTAAAATATAACTTTTTGGTATCCATTCCACTTGCTGTGTTTGGAGGAAGAAGAAGGATAAGTACAACCCCAAGAACACCGTCCCAACCTTGAAGCATGGGGGTGGAAACATCATACTTTGGGGGTGCTTTTCTGCAAATGGGACAGGACGACAGCATCGTATTGAAAGGAGGATGGATGGGGCCATGTATCGCAAGATTTTGGCCAACAACCTCCTTCCCTCAGTAAGATCATTGAAGATGGGTCGTGGCTGGGTCTTCCAGCATGACAATGACCCAAAACACACAGCCAGGTTAACTAAGGAGTGGCTCCGTAAGAATCATTTCAAGGTCCTGGAGTGGCCTAGCAAGTCTCCAGACCTGAACCCAATTGAAAATCTTTGGAGGGAGCTGAAACTCAATGTAGCCCAACCACAGCCCTAAAACCTGTAATATTTGGAGAAGATCTGTATGGAGGAGTGGGCCAAAATCCCTGCTGCAGTGTGTGCAAACTTGGTCAAGAACTACAGGAAACTTCTGACCTCTGTAATTGCAAACAAAGGTTTCTGTACCAAATATTAAGTTCTGTTTTTCTATTGTATCAAATACATATTTCATGCAATAAAATTGTACAACGTGATTTTATGGATTTTTTTTTTTTTAGATTCTGTCTCTCACAGTTTAATGATGCCTATGATAAGTTACAGACCTCTCCATTCATTGCAGGTGGGAAAACTTGCAAAATCGCTAATGTATCAAATACTTATTTTCCCCACTGGGATTAGCGTCCCCACCTATCCCATGGTTGAACTTGATGGACTTATGTCTTTTTCAACAGTATTAACTATGTAACTATGTGGAGGGACCTTAAAAATTATTTCAGGGATTTGGGTCACAAGCTCAGGGCAAGGACCTCATATAGTATTCTTTGTAATACTACATGTACCACGATCCAAACCAGAAAGGCAGTGGAAAATTTGGGAGGTTAACAAGTGGCTCAAGAACTGGTGTAGAAAGGATGTGTTTGCACTTCTGGAGAACTATGCCGACTTCTCTGTCAGCTACAGGCTCTATCATTGGGATGGGCTGCACCTCAATGGGGAAGGGACAGCTGTTTTTGGGGAGAAGATGGCTAGAAGGTTGGAGGAGTGTTTAAACTAGGGACTGAAGGAAGGGTAATAGGAGGGAAGATAGTGACTTAGGGGAGAGGTAATAGAACTGGGGGTGGAATAGAAGGAGAGACTAGAACAGTTCATAAGGAAATGTGTAATATAAAAAAACATCCAAAAACCTCTTAATTGTATGTATACTAATGCCAGAAGCCTGACCAATCAAACTGGTGAACTGGAATTAGTGATGTGGGAGGAGGACTATGACATAGTGAGAATAACTGAGACATGGCTGGATGATAGCTATGACTGGGTAGTTAATGTACAGGGTTACAGTCTGTTTAGAAAGAATTGAGATAACTGGAGAGAGAGAGGGGTTTGCCTTTATGTAAAGTCCTGTCTAAAGCCCACACTCCGGGAAGATATAAAAGTGAGGACATGAACTTGTGGAATCACTGTGGATAGAAATACATAGCAAAAATAATAATAAAATACTGGTGGGGATTGTTATAAGCCATCTAAAATCTACTAAAAATACATTACATATAAATAAATTTAAAGTTGTGTACATGTGAAGGAAAAATACAAGTTGCTTATACATACTACCGGTAAATGGTAAAACATTGGGTTACAATGAAATGGAAAAGGACTTAAATTAATTTTAGTTGGCAACAAACTTAAATGAAGCAACCAGTGTCAGTTAGCTGCTGCCAAAGCCAATAATACTCCTGCCACTTTACAAATCACTAGTCAGACTGCAGATGGAGTACTGCGTACAATTTTGGGTGTATTGGAACTAGAGAGGGTTTAGAGGAGGGAAACTAAAGTAATACATAGAATGGGTGGACTACAGTACCCGTAAAAATTATCAAAAATAAAGTTGTTTAGTTTAGAAAAAGGACCAATGAAGGGCTAATAACCGTGTGTAAATATATTAAGGGTCAGTACAGAGATCTCTCCTCTATTTAAACCCAGGACTGTAATGCATCATTCACACAGTGTTCTGTCAGTGATTACATCAATGAGCGTGAGCTAAAACCAGGTGAGATCTCTGTACTGACCTTTAATATATTTATGACCTATACACTGTACCACTCAATTGAAAAACAAACTGAAGTCTTTTAGGTAGAGGGAAGAAAAATATAAAAATAAAATAATATGGTTGCATAAGTTTGCACACCCTTAAACTAATACTTTGTTGAAGCACCTTTTGATTTTATTACAGCACTCAGTCTTTTTGGGTATGAGTCTATCAGCATGGCACATTTTGACTTTGCAAAATTTGCCCACTCTTCTTTGCAAAAACACTCAAAATCTGTCAGATTGCGAGGGCATCTCCTGTGCACAGCCCTCTTCAGATCACCCCACAGATTTTCAATTGGGTTCAGGTCTGGGCTCTGGCTGGGCCATTCCAAAACTTTAATCTTCTTCTGGTGAAGCCATTCCTTTGTTCATTTGGATGTATGCTTTGGGTCGTTGTCATGCTGAAAGATGAAGTTCCTCTTCATGTTCAGCTTTCTAGCAGAAGCCTGAAGATTTTGTGCCAATATTGACTGGTATTTGGAACTGTTCATAATTCCCTCTATCTTAACTAAGGCCCCAGTTCCAGCTGAAGAAAAACAGCCCCAAAGCATGATGCTGCCACCACCATGCTTCACTGTGGGTATGGTGTTATTTTGGTGATGTGCGGTGTTGTTTTGTGCCAAACATATCTTTTGGAATTATGGCCAAAAAGTTCAACCTTGGTTTCATCAGACCATAACACCTTTTCCCACATGCTTTTGGAGACTGCAGATGTGTTTTTGCAAAATGTAGCCTGGCTTCCATGTTTTTCTTCGTAAGAAAAGGCTTTCGTCTTGCCACTCTACCCCATAGCTCAGACATATGAAGAACACGGGAGATTGTTGTCACATGTACCACACAGCCAGTACTTGCCAGATATTCCTGCAGCTCCTTTATTGTTGCTGTAGGCCTCTTTGTAGCCTCCCAGACCAGTTTTCTTCTCATCTTTTCATCAATTTTGGAGGGACGTCCAGTTCTTAGTAATGTCACTGTTGTGCCATATTTTCTCCACTTGATGATGATGGTCTTCACTGTGTTCCATGGTATATGTAATGCCTTGGAAATTCTTTTTGTACCCTTCTCCTGACTGATACCTTTTAACAATGAGATCTCTCTGATGCTTTGGAAGCTCTCTGTGGACCATGGCTTTTGCTGTGGGATGCAACTAAGAAAATTACTGGAAACACCAACTAGAGCAGCTGAACTTTATTTGGGGTTAATCAGAGGCACTGTACATGATGGCAGGTGTATGTTGACTCCTATTTAACATGATTTTGAATGTGATTGCTTAATTCTGAACACAGCTACATCCCCATTATTTTTTTTGTTTTGTTTTCATCCCTCCACCTAAAAGATTTCAATTTGTTTTTCAATTGAGTGGTACAGTTTATAGGTCACATTAAAGGTGGAAAAAGTTCTGACATGATTTATCTTTCTCATTTTTTTACAGTACAGACACCTGACATTTTAAGTGGGGTGTGTAGACTTTTTATATTTACTGTAACTGTGATGAGGAGACATCCACTAAAACTAGAGGAATGTAGGTTTCTCCATCAACATAGAATGGAATTATTCACTGTAAAAGCAGTGAGACTATGGAACTCTATGGAACTTGAACAGTTCAAGAGGAGCCTGGATGTATTGCTGGAGTGTAATAATTAGGGATGAGCGAAGTCCATTTGCATAAAACTTTGTTGTTATACTGTACGGAGCGAGCTCGACACAATATTAGAATATATTGGCTCCGACGAGCAGAAATTATTACTTCGCAAAGTCTCTCAAGACTTCATGTAACAACTTTGTGAATTAATTATATTACTGAAAAAAAAACTTAATACAGAACTCTGGTTCAGTTCAAAGTGGATTTGCTCATCAATAGTAATAATATTGCAGGTTATAGTTACTAGAGGAGATTGTTGATCCAGGGAGTTAGTCTGATTTGCCTGAATGGACTCGGGAGCGAATTTTTTTTCCCCCTAAAGTGAGGAAAATTGGCTTTTACCTCAGTTTTTTTTTGCCTTCCTCTGGATCAACTTGCAGGATAACAGGCAGGACTGGATGGACAGATGTATTTTTTCAGCCTGTATGTTACTATGTTACATTTGGTGAATATTTTGTATAAATCTGTTTGCATTAATAGCAAGAAATTGATCAACAATTTCTGGCATGTTGTTATTTGAAATGCATTGGTGGTGGAAGCGAGTTCTATGGATTTAACTGTAATATTTTGCAGCAAATTAGTTTAATGGCGGACGCCAAATGTCCTAGGTGTGAGACGCACTCTATCCAATCAATGCTGCCATTTTCAGACTGTGCAGGTACACCCCCCAACTAGTTAACACCCCTCTGTACCCTTACTGCAGACTGCTAGCAATTAATTCATAACTTCTAGTAGAAATAATAAAGGAATGGCACAACATAGAGCCATAAGTACAAATGCTCTGGAATTGTTATTACACAGAGAATGCATGAAGCTATTAAAACAGGCCTGTCAGGCGTGGTAACAGGCCCTCTTTAAGCCTGAGTAGACTAGTGCTTGCTATTTACTGCTTAGTACAGTTGTTACATTTACATACATGTTAAAAGAAGTATATGTCTTTGTCATTAAAAGGTTTGCAGAATTTGTCTTGGGATCCAGCCATATATCTTCTGAAGAGTTCACTGCACATGAGCAGCAGTATGGGCTTGGGAGCCTATTTCTAGAAGAACTTTTGTCCATGACAAGCAAGTAGAAGATAACTTACAAATGACTTTAGGTCATAATGAAAATGTCAATGCAGAGGATGTTGAAATTGAAAGATATCCTCATTCTGAATAACATAACCTTGGTGGAGGAGGGAAAGTGTTCTCTGAAAATCCCTGCTCTGCCTAACTTTTCCTAAAATCAATAAAGAGGATACAATGGTACAAAGATACCATTACTGAACTCAGTTCACTCAATACCCATGGATGAGTGCCACCTGGGCCGATGGCTTTAGCAATATTTAATTATCTCAGATATAGTTGTACTTCTTGTGTGAAGATAGTGATATTTGATGGAGCACCTTGATTTCAGCCCTCCTGAATGATATCTAGACTGGCAGCTCACTTGTGAACAAAGATAATAAGTATGGGAGATTTATCATGGTGTAAAGTAGAACTGGCCTAGTTGCCTATAGCAATCAATCAGATTCCATTTTTCACAGTTCCTTTTGAAAAATGAAAGATGGAATGATTGGTTGCTGCGGGCAGCTAAGCCAGTTCTACTTTTCACTAGTTTGATAAATTCCACCCTATGAGTTTAATATCTCTGCCTTCCCTTTGTTCTCTGCAATTATATTTCTGTGATCATCGGTTAGATCCATTTTTAATACATTTTTCATTTTCTTATTTATATATTTCTAAACACTTTGGGGATTTATTGTGAGGTTGTAATCTTTGTAAACCTGGAATTCTTTTGTTTTTCAGTATTATGTTATAGGCTTTGTGCTGAACCTTTGGACAATTTAGAAGAAAAAAAAACAGGACATGCAGTTGTGTATTCAGTTTGTAGTTACTATGAGGGACTGTGACCAGAGATCTCTTCAGTAATAGATACATTAATCTTAGGGCTCATTCGGACAAACCTCTCATCCTGGTGCTTTCCCAAGTGTAGATTAAACAGCCCATGGACTGAGCACTCGCACTTTAACCGCTACAGGACCGCCTAACGCAGGGATGCGTCCTGCGGGCGGTCCTGTAGCTCTGAGATGACGCGTCGCGCGCGTTTACAAAGAAGCGCGGCACGGCAGTTAGGCTACAGCCTGCCAGCGATGATCCATCGCTGGCAGGCTGTAGATGCGAATAAAATCGCGTCAAACAGCAATATCAGACGCTGTTTTGTGAACAGCGTCTGATATAGCTGCTACCTGGTCCTCTGGTGGTCCCATTTGCTGGGATCGACCACCAGAGGACCAAGTAACTACAGTAAAGTTGCACCAAACACTACACTAACCCCCCTCACCTATTAACCCCTTGATCACCCCATCTAGACCCCCTGATCACCCCCCTGTCATTGATCACACCCCTTGTAAGGCTCCATTCAGACGTCCATATGTGTTTTGCGGATCCGTGGATTCACGGATCCTTGGATCCGATCCGCAGATCCTCAAAACACGGACTCCGGCAATGTGGTTTCCGCATTTTGCAGATCCGCACATTGCCAGAACTATATAGAAAATGCTTTTTCTTGTCCGCAATTGCGGACAAGAATAGGACATGTTCTATATTTTTGCGGAACGGAAGTGCAGACCCGGAAGCGCGGATCCGTAATTCCGGATCCGAGCGGGACAAAGTCTGTCCCCATAGAAATGAATGGGTCCGCAATTCTGTTCCGCAAACAGAATTTCGGACGTGTGAATGGGGCATAAGGGTCCCTTATCACGGCCAGTTAGTTAGCTACTTGTTAGGTAGCTAGCGCCCAGCCCACCGCACCGCAGTCACTGATTTTGGCACAGATTTTTTTCATCCACATTGACCGATGCGAATGAAAAAATCTGTGCCGTTCATTTATTTTTATTTTTTTCAGCGCAGAGGCTGAACGGAAAAAAAAAATCTCATTACACGTATGCTCAATATAAGGAGAATCGCAGAAACTCCTAATGCTGGCCATACGTGTAATGATTGCGGAGACCCTCAAATGCCAGGGCAGTACAAAAACTCCACATGTGACCGATCCCATTTTAGAAAGAAGACACCCCAAGGTATTCCGTGAGGGGTATGGTGAGTTCATGCAAAATTTTATTTTTTGTCACAAGTTAGTGGAATATGAGACTGTAAAAAAAAAATCAATTTCCGCTAACTTGTGCCCAATTTTTTTTTTCTGTGAACTCGCCATGTCCCTCACAGAATACCTTGGGTGTCTTCTTTCCACAATGGGGTCACTTGTGGGGTATTTATACTGCCCTGTCATTTTAGGGGTCCTAAAGCGTGAGAATCCAAATGCGTAAAAATGGCCTGTGAAATCCTAAAGGTACTCATTGGTTTTAGGGCCCCTTTGCGCATCTTGGCTGCAAAAAAGTGTCACTCATGTGGTATCGCCGTACTCAGGAAAAGTAGGGCAATGTGTTTTGGGGTGTATTTTACATATACCCATGCTGGGTGTGAGAAATATCGCTGTAAACGACAACTTTTTAAATTTTTTATTCAAAGTTGTCAATTTACAGAGATATTTCTCTCACCCAGCATGGTATATGTAAAAACACACCCAAAACACATCGCCCTACTTCTCCGGAGTACTGGCGATACCATGTGTGACACTTTTTGTAGCCAAGATGCGCAAAGGGCCTAAATTCCAACGAGTACCTTTAGGAAGGGCATTTTACGCATTTTCTTCTCACGCTTTAGGGCCCTAAATGCCAGGGCAGTATAAATACCCACATGTGATCTCATTTTGAAAGAAGACACCCAAGGTGTTCGCTGAGGGGCATAATGAGTTCATGAAAAATTAAACTTTTGTCAAAAGTTAGCGGAAAGGGAGACTTTTGAGAAAAAACAATAAAAAATCAATTTCCACTAACTTGTGCCAAAAAAAAATCTATGAACTCGCCATGCCCTCATGGAATACCTTAGGTGTCTTCTTTCCAAAATGGGGTCACATGTGGGGTATTTCTACTGCCCTGGCATTTTAGGGGCCCTAAAGCGTGAGAAGAAAAATGCGTAAAAATGCCCTCCTAAAAGGTACTCATTGGAATTTGGGCCCCTTTGCGCATCTTGGCTGCAAAAAGTGTCACACATGTGGTATCGCCGTACTCAGGAGAAGTAGGGCAATGTGTTTTGGGGTGTATTTTTACATATACCCATACTGGGTGAGAGAAATATCTCTGTAAATTGACAACTTTGAATAAAACAATTTAAAAAGTTGTCATTTACAGCGATATTTCTCACACGCAGCATGGGTATATGTAAAAATACACCCCAAAACACATTGCCCTACTTCTCCTGAGTACGGCGATACCACATGAATGACACTTTTTTGCAGCCTGGGTGCGCAAAGGGGCCCAAATTCCAATGAGTACCTTTAGGATTTCACAGGGCATTTTTATGCATTTGGATTCTCACACTTTAGGGGCCCCTAAAATGCCAGGTGAGTATAAATACCCCACATGTGACACCATTTTGGAAAGAAGACACCCCAAGGTATTCCGTGAGGGGCATGGTGAGTCCACAGAATTTTTATTTTTTGGCACAAGTCAGCGGAATTTGATTTTTTTTTTTATTGTTTTTTTATTGTTTTTTACAAAGTCTCATATTCCACTAACTTGTGACAAAAAATAAAATTTTACATGAACTCACCATACCCCTCCCAGAATACCTTGGGGTGTCTTCTTTCCAAAATGGGGTCACATGTGGGGTATTTATACTGTACTGGCATTTTAGGGGCCCCTAAAGCGTGAGAAGAAGTCTGGAATCCAAATGCGTAAAAATGCCCTGTGAAATCCTAAAGGTACTCATTGGTTTTAGGGCCCCTTTGCGCACTCAGGCTGCAAAAAGTGTCACTCGTGGTATCGCCGTACTCAGGAAAGTAGGGCAATGTGTTTTGGGTGTATTTGTACATATACTCATGCTGGGTGTGAGAAATATCGCTGAAACGACAACTTTTTAAATTTTTTTATTCAAAGTTGTCAATTTACAGAGATATTTCTCTCACCCAACATGGGTATATGTAAAAATACACCCTAAAACACATTGCCCTACTTCTCCTGAGTACGGCGATACCACATAAGTGACACTTTTTTGCTGCTTGAGTGCGCAAAGGGGCCCAAATTCCAACGAGTACCTTTAGGTTTTACATGGCGGCTCACAATTTAGCTCCGCCCAAAATGCCAGAACAGTAAACACACCCTACAAATGACCCCATTTCGAAAGTAAACACTCCAAGGTATTCACTGAGGGGCATAGTGAGTTCATGGGAGATTTTTATTTTTTTGCCAGAAGTTAGCAGAAATGGAAACTTTATTATTTTTGTTTTCCTCAGGAAGTGTCATGTTCTGCTAACTTGTGAAAAAAATGAAATGATACATGAACTCACCATGCCCCTCCGCGAATACTTTGGGGTGTCTTCTTCTAAAATGGTGTCATTTGGGGGTATTTATACTATCCTGGCATTCTAGCACCTGAAGAAACATGACAGGTGCTCAGAAAGTCAGAGCTGCTTCAAAATGCGGAAATTCACTTTTTGCACCATAGTTTGTAAACGCTATAACTTTTACCCAAACCAATAAATATACACTTATTGGACTTTTTTTATCAAAGACATGTAGAACAATAAATTTAGAGAAAAATTTATATAGAAATGTAGTTTTTAAAAAAATTTACAACAGAAAGTGAAAATGTCATTTTTTTGCAAAAATGTCGTTAAATTTGTATTAACTCCTTAACCACTTCAGCCCTCCTAGCTTAAACACCCTTAATGACCAGGCCACTTTTTACAATTCCGCACTACACTACTTTCACCGTTTATTGCTCCGTCATACAACTTACCACCCAAATGAATTTTACCTCCTTTTCTTCTCACTAATAGAGCTTTCATTTGGTGGTATTTCATTGCTGCTGACATTTTTACTTTTTTGCTGTTAATCAAAAATGACCGAAATTTTTGCAAAAAATGACATTTTTCACTTTCTGTTGTAAAATTTTTCAAAAAAACTACATTTCTATATAAATTTTCTCTAAATTTATTGTTCTACATGTCTTTGATAAAAAAAGTCCAATAAGTGTATATTTATTGGTTTGGGTAAAAGTTATAGCGTTTACAAACTATGGTGCAAAAAGTGAATTTCGGCATTTTGAAGCAGCTCTGACTTTCTGAGCACCTGTCATGTTTCTTCAGGTGCTAGAATGCCAGGATAGTATAAATACCCCCAAATCACACCATTTTAGAAAGAAGACACCCCAAAGTATTCGCAGGAGGGGCATGGTGAGTTCATGTATCATTTAATTTTTTTCACAAGTTAGCGGAAAATGACACTTTCTGAGAAAAAAAAAAAAAGTTTCAATTTCTGATAACTTCTGGCAAAAAACAAAAACTCCCATTAACTCACTATGCCCCTCAGTGAATACCTTGGGGTGTCTACTTTCGAAATGGGGTCATTTGTGGGGTGTGTTTACTGTTCTGGCATTTTGGGCGGGGCTAAATTGTGAGCCACCATGTAAACCTAAAGGTACTCGTTAATTTGGGCCTTTGTGCACTTCAGGCTGCAAAAAGTGTCACTCATGTGGTATCGCCGTACTCAGGAGTAGTAGGGAAATGTGTTTAGGGTGTATTTTTACATATACCCATGTGGTGAGAGAAATATCTCTGTAAATTGTCAACTTTGTATAAAAAAATAAAGTTGTCGCTTACAGAGATATTTCTCACACACAGTATGGGTATATGTAAAATACACCCCAAACACATTGCCCTACTTCTCCTGAGTACGTCGATACCACATGTGTGCCACTTTTTGCAGCCTGTGCACTGCAAAGGGGCCCTAAAACCAATGAGTACCTTTAGGATTTCACAGGGCATTTTTACGCATTTGGATTCCAGACTTCTTCTCACGCTTTAGGGGCTCTAAAATGCCAGGACAGTATAAATACCTCACATGTGACCCCATTTTGGAAAGAAGACACCCCAAGGTATTCGCTGAGGGGCATAATGAGTCCATGAAAAATTAAACTTTTGTCAAAAGTTAGCGGAAAGGGAGACTTTGTGAGAAAACAATAAAAAATCAATTTCCACTAACTTGTACCAAAAAAAATCTTCTATGAACTCGCCATGCCCCTAATGGAATACCTTGGGGTGTCTTCTTCCAAAATGGGGTCACATGTGGGTATTTCTACTGCCTCTGGCATTTTAGGAGCTCTAAAGCGTGAGAAAGAATGCGTAAAAATGCTCTCTAAAGGTACTCATTGAATTTGCCTTGCGCATCTTGGCTGCAAAGTGACATCAGGTATCGCCGCATCAGAGAAGTAGGGTCATGTGTTTTGGGGTGTATTTTTGCATTTACCCATGCTGCGTGTGAGAAATATCGCTGTAAACGACAACTTTTAATTTTTTTTATTCAAAGTTGTCAATTTACAGAGATAGTTCTCACCCCCAGCATGGGAATATGTAAAAATACACCCCAAAACACATTGCCCTACTTCTCCTGAGTACGGCGATACCACATGAGTGACACTTTTTGCAGCCAAGATGCGCAAAGGGGCCCTAAAACCAATGAGTACCTTTAGGATTTCACAGGCCATTTTTACGCATTTGGATTCTCACGCTTTAGGACCCTTAAAATGCCAGGGCAGTATAAATACCCCACATGTGACCCCATTGTGGAAAGAAGACACCCCAAGGTATTCTGTGAGGGGCATGGCGAGTTCACAGAAAAAAATTTGGCACAAGTTAGCGGAAATTGATTTTTTTTTTTTTTTACAAAGTCTCATATTCCACTAACTTGTGACAAAAATAAAATTTTGCATGAACTCACCATACCCCTCACGGAATACCTTGGGGAGTCTTCTTCTAAAATGGGGTCACATGTGGGTATTTATACTGTCCTGGCATTTGAGGGTCTCCCGCAATCATTACACGTATGGCGAGCATTAGGAGTTTCTGCGATTCTCCGTATATTGAGCATACGGGTAATGAGATTTTTTTTTTCCGTTCAGCCTCTGCGCTGAAAAAAAAAAAAAAAATGAACGGCACAGATTTTTTCATTCGCATCGGTCAATGTGGATGAAAAAATCTCAAAATCAGTGACTGCGGTGCGGTGGGCTGGGCGCTAGCTACCTAACAAGTAGCTAACTGGCAGTGATAGGGACCTTTATGCCACATTCACACGTCCGCACTCCGTTTGCGGAACGGAATTGCGGATCCATTCATTTCTATGGGGACAGACTTTGTCCCGCTCGATCCGAATTACGGATCCGCGCTTCGGTCTGCACTTCCGTTCCAGCAAAAATATAGAACATGTCCCTATTCTTGTCCGCAACTGCGGACAAGAAAAAGCATTTTCTATATAGTTCTGGCAATGTGCGGATCTGCAAAATGCGGAAAGCACATTGCCGGTGTCCGTGTTTTGAGGATCTGCGGATCGGATCTGCGGATCGGATCCATGGATCCGTGAATCCACGGATCCGCAAAACACATATGGACACATAAAGGGGTGTGATCAATGACAGGGGGTGATCAAGGGGTTAATAGGTGGGGGGTTAGTGTAGTGTTTGGTGCAACTTACTGTGTTGCCTGGTCCGCTGGTGGTCGATCCCAGCAAATGGGACCACCAGAGGACCAGGTAGCAGGTATACCAGACGCTGTTCACAAAACAGCGTCTGGTATACATGTTTGATGCGATTTATGTCGCATTTACAGCCTGCCAGCGATTGATCATCGCTAGCAGGCTGTAGTATAACTCTCCAGACGCGCGCTCACAGGAACTCACGGGTCTCGCGAGAGGACGCGCCGATGCGCCCACTCAGAAGATCCCGGCCGCCCGCAGGACGCAATCCTCCGCACGGCGGTCCGGGGGAGGGTTAAGGACACATGACGTATGGGTACGCCATGTGTCCAGTCCCTAAAGATGGCGCCCGCTCCTGGCCGCTGCGCGGCGCCATCGCTGCGGGGCCCGGCTGATTCCTGTAGCTGACTCTCCGCAGCTGATGATCGCGGCCGGCAGCGTGCCGACCGCGATCATGACCTCCGCAGATGCCGCGATCAATTCTGATCACGGCATCTGCACGAGCTAAAACCGAAAGTAAAACTTTCGGCAGCGCTCCGGCTCCCCCTAGTGGTGATCGGGAGAATGTATTGGAGTTTATGATAGAAGCAATCAGGTAACTGATTTATATAGGTCCCTATGGGATCTATATAAAAGTGTAAAAAAAATAAAAAAAAAATAAAAAAAATAAATAAAAAAAACCTAAAAATTTAAATCACCCCCCTTTCCCCAAAATTAAATAAAATAATAAAAAAATAAAAAAAATACACATCATGGGTGTCGCAATGTGTGAAAACGCCCATAGTATAAAAATATAAAAATATATTTCCCATACGGTAAACGGAAAAAAGCGCCCAAATGGCCGATTTGCCGTTTTTGGACTCTTCATTTCCTCAAAAATTAAATAAAAAGCGATCAAAAGTCCTACACACCCCATAATGGTATCAACTAAAAGTTAAGATCGCCCGCAAAAAATAAGCCCCCATACAACGCCATACACTTATATACAAATACGTTATAGCGGTCAAAACATGGCGACAAAAAAAAAAAAAAAATTTTTCACACTTTTGAATTTTTTTCCACTATCAAAACGCAAGAAAAGCTATACATATTGGGTATCGCCGGATTCGTTACTCGACCTGTAGAATAAAACTAAATGGTCAGTTTTATCGTAAATCAAACGTCGTAATTTAGAAACCCGTAAAATTGTGGTGAAATTGCTTTTTTTTGCAACTTCACCCCATTTGGAATTTTTTCCCGCTTCCCACTACACCGTATGCATTATTAAATGATGGCGTTGGAAAGTACAACTTGTCCCGCAAAAATAAGCCCTCATATGGCCATGTGAACGGAAAATAAAAAGTTATGGCTCTTGGAAGGCATAGAGCGCAAAACGAAAACGTAAAAAACCCTGTGTCCTTAAGGGGTTAATGGCAAAAGTAAAATGTCAGCAACAATGAAATACCACCAAATGAAAGCTCTATTAGTGAGAAGAAAAGGAGGTAAAATTCATTTGGGTGGTAAGTTGCATGACGAGCAATAAACGGTGAAAGTAGTGTAGTGCGGAATTGTAAAAAGTGGCCTGGTCATTAAGGGTGTTTAAGCTAGGGGGGCTGAAGCGGTTAAAGGAGTAAAATATTGATGACCTATCCTCAGGATAGATTATCCGTATCTGATTGGTAGGGGTCAGATTCCTAGCACCTCCACTAGCCAGCTGTTTAAAAACGTTGCTGCGAGTCCTTTGAGCGTTGCTGCTTTTTCTTGACCGGTAACGTCGCGTTAAATGTTCACATGGCCTATGTACAGGTTAGTCGTATTCAAGTGAATAAGCCTCGGATGCAACACCAAGCCACAGCCACTATACAATGTGCCTGGTATGTTGTAAGGAGGCCACAGTGCTTGTCTTGGTGCTGCAGCCCTTTCAAACAGCTGATTTAGTGGGGTGCTGGGAATCGGACAACCATACACCTGATATTGATGACCTGTCCTGAAGATAGATAAAAAGATTGTGACTAAGTAGCTTTTTACAGTTTATTCCAGTTCACACATAAAACAAGGCAATGTTTTGGCTAATACCAAGCCTTTCTCAAACCATGCTTGGTATAAGCCGAAACGTTACCTTGTTTTATGTGTGGACTGGAATAAACTTGCAAAAGAGAAGACACTGGTCACAATCTTTTTTATTCTTTGGTGCGAGGATAAGCCTTACCATTTTGGTCTATTTTTCACACTAATTTTTTGTGTAGTCTATTTCATGGATGGCTGCTAAAAGATACTGTATGTAAATTCTTCAGATTTTTTGAGGGACATGAAAAATAGATTATCTACTTATGCTGTATGGACACTGAAAACGGACAAATGGAACCCAGTCAGAAAGAAAACTGATTCAACATGGATGGAAAATGACTAGTTTTTCATGGCCATTGCTTGTCCTAAGGAGCCTTTAAAAAAAGCTTGTGTGAAACATACCTACAAACTGCAGTAGCTTACTTTGTTCATTTCTGTGCATCTATGAACACTGAACAATTGACAAACAGATTAAATGCATATACTCTATTGGCTCAATGGTTAGCATTGCCGCCTTGCAGAACTGGCGCTCAAGGTTCAAACTTGACCAAGGACAACATCTGCATGGAGTTCATATGTTCTTTATGTGTTTGTATGGGATTTCCTGTGGATATACTAGTTTCCTCCCACATTCAAAATATAGAGGATATAATGTAGATTGTGAGTAGAGTTGAGCGAAGCGAACTTCTCGGATGCTTAATCTTTGGAACCAAAGCAGAGTTCGGTTTCAAGTTTCAAAGTGGTTTTCCACATTAAAAATCAACCAAAGTTATTCAACGAAGTAATGTGCAACTTTTGAATAATCCACTTCAGCTTATCGGAGTCCATATGCATTCTAATACTGTACGGAGACAAATCTCCATACAGTATTCTAGAGTTTTGAACGAACCGACTTCGGACTAAGCACCTGAAGCTCACTTCGCTTAACACTAATTGTGGGCTCCAAACGTGTGGGGGTATTTTGTTTTGTTTTTTACTTTATTAACCAGTCCCGGACCGCCGCACGCAGGATTGCGCCTTGTGGGCGGCCGGGATCTTCTGTTTGGACGCATTGGGCGTCCTCTCGCGATGCGCGAGATTTCGGGCACAAGCGCTCGCGCATGCGCAGATCGCGCATCGCAGTGAATTTAGAAGAACTTGGTCATCAGCCTGCCAGCCAATCGGCAGCGCTGGCGGGCTGATGACATTCAAAAAAACGAATCAGGAGCCATTTAACCCATCATATTAGTAAATATGATGGATTAAATGGCTTCTGTGCTCTCTCCTGGGTCCTTTTCGCCGGTTGGACCCAGGAGAGACACACCTCTACAGTGAGTACACCAAGCACCACACATTAGCCCCTGATCAGCCCCCCATCACCCAAATTAACCCCTTGATCACCCCCTTTCAGCACCTGTCAATCATCCAGTGAAAGGGAAAAAGTGATCAGTGTAAACTGTCACTTTTTTTTTTCACTAAGATTGACTGTTAGGTTTAGCTTAGTTTAGTCCCCTTTGGTAGGTAGTTAGCGTTAGCGCCAAGCCCACCGCACCGCAGTCACTGGTTCGCTGATTAGCGTAGCGCTAATCAGCGCTTGTACTTTTATAGTATCTGTAAGTGATCAGAACTGATCACGGTCAGATATATAATAGTACTAGTGTCACTTTAGTTCGCCCTCCACCCCAAACGCAGTGTTTGCCCGATCAGGCCTGATCGGTCGCCCACACGTGCGTTCACCCACGCCACCCCGCCGCAGTGACAAAAAATTTTTTTTGTAATCACTGCACAATCCTTCACAAGCGCTGCGGCGATAAAAAAATCAGTTTTGATATTTTTTATCAATCGCAGCGGCTTCTGTACTTCGCTACCCTCTCAATTGTAAGACAGGCTTGCTTTTTATCTTGGGTAGTCTCAGGGAATACCCCCTAAATTTAGACGGCCAAATGTCAAACAAGGGGTATTCCTCTGAAGAGGCCTACAGGATTCTGACCCAGTCGGATGAGGAGTGGGAACCCTCATCTGACGAATCCAGCGGGTCAGAATACCAACCTGTAGAAAGCAGTGGCAGTCTGACCCAAAGTTCTGACGAGGAGGTGGAGGTCCCTGATAGAACCAGGCGTACCCGGCCCCGTGTCGCTAGACCACAGGCTGCGCAGGATCCGCTTCAAGGGCAGCAGAGGGGCTGGCGCTGCCGGATTACGTGGTGAGGCATACACCAGCAGCGCAGCCCGTCCTGAACCTTCTACCAGCACTGCCGTAGAACATGGTGAAGTGGCGAGCACCAGAAGGGCAGTAGAAGCTGGTACGGTGGCACGTGCAATAGTTTCCCGCCGCAGCCACCGCAAAGACAACAGGCCCGTAGAGCCCCTAGAGTCCCTGAGGTGCTGGCAAAGTCCCTGAGGTCCTGATTGGCAGCCCCCATCTTCAGCCGCACCAGTAGTTCCCCCTTTCACCGCCCAGTCAGGAGTTGGGGTGGAAACAGCTCAGATAGGATCGGCACTGGGGTTTTTTGAGCTGTTTTTCACTGCGGAGCTCTTTGACTTAGTCGTGGCAGAAACAAACAGATATGCCACTCAATTTATCGACGACAACCCGGGAAGCTCTTATGCCCAGCCTTTCCGGTGGAAACCAGTCCAAGTTTCCGAACTTAGAACTTTTCTGGGCCTTCTCCTCAGCATGGGCATAACCAAAAACATGAATTGCGGTCATATTGGTCCACGAACCCAATTCATCACATGCCCATGTACTCTGCTGCCATGTCCAGGACACGCTTTGAGACCATCCTGCGTTTCCTGCACTTTAGTGACAACACCACCTCCCGTCCCAGAGGCCACCCAGCTTTTGACCGGCTCCATAAAATTCGGCCCTCATAGACCATTTCAACCAGAAATTTGCAGATTTGTACACCCCTGCTCAAAACATCTGCGTAGACGAGTCCCTTGTACATTTTACCGGGCGCCTTGGCTTCAAGCAGTACATCCCGAGCAAGCGCGCCTGGTATGGGGTCAAATTGTATAAGCTCTGTGAAAGGGCCACAGGCTATACGCACAAATTTCGGATCTATGAGGGAAAAGATCAGACCCTGGAGCCGGTCGGTTGCCCTGACTACCTGGGGAGCAGTGGGAAGATAGTCTGGGACTTGGTGTCACCCTTTATTCGGCAAGGGGTACCATCTTTACGTGGACAACTTTTACACAAGTGTGGCCCTCTTCAAGCATTTGTTCCTAGAACAGATTGGCTGCTGCGGCACCGCGCGACCTAGTCGCCGGGCTACCCCCAACGGCTTCTTACCACCCGACTCTGCAAGGGGGCAGAGGGCTGCACTGTGTAACGACGAACTGCTCGCGGTGAAATGGAGAGACAAGCGTGACGCTTACATGCTCTCCTCCATTCACGCAGACACGACAGTACAAATTCAACGGGCAACCAATGTCGTTGAAAGCCCCTCTCAGTCCACGACTATAACCTCCACATGGGAGGGGTGGACTTCAACGACCAGATGTTGGCCCCTTATTTGGTTTCCGAAAGACCAGACGCTGGTATAAAAAAGTGTCTGTTTATCTGATTCAATTGGCTCTATATAATAGTTACGTTCTCTACAGTAAGGCTGGGAGAACTGGATCTTTCCTAAAATTCCAGGAAGAGATCGCCGAGAACCTCCTGTACCCAGGAGGTTCCGTGGCCCCATCCACCAGTGTAGTTAGCCGTCTACACGAGCGGCACTTCCCTAGCGTTGTGCCGGGTACCTCAAACCAACCGCCACCCCGAAAAAAATGTCGTGTCTGTAGCAGGAGTGGAATAAGGCGTGACACCTGCTATTTCTGTCCTGACTGTCCTGACCACCCTGCCCTATGCCTTGGAGAGTGTTTCCGGAAGTACCACACTCAGGTACACTTGGGGACCTAGGGACAGCACTACACAGGTAGTTTTTTTTTCCACTCAGGCTCTAGGGTCTCTCAGGACACTAGGTTTTGAGAGACCCTAACACATAGGGACGGTGCTGGTGTGCTACAGCAGAAGTGTGAAACGGTAGAAACCTCTCCTTTCACTTGGGATAACGCGTATAATGTACTTCGCACCATCTCTGTGTGATTTACACTTTACACATTGTCCCATGGGAAAGGAGAGGTTTCTGCTAGGAAAATAAAGAGTGAAATGGTAAAAAAATAAAAATTAAACAGGTAGCAAGAAAAAAATCTTGAGTTAGTTCAGGTTTTTATGTTCATGTTTTATAAAAGTTTTAAAATGTTCTGGTTTTATAAAGTTTGCAACGTTCAAGTCATGTGCCTGCTGCCTGTTTTTTCTTCTTTTTTTTTTTTTTTTCCCCATAACCACCCTTTATTTTCCAGGTATACCAACGGACCAACCGGACTCGAAAACGCCGCAGCACTGATGTGAATTCTGAGAGAAGCATTGCTGCTATCAGAAGACACGTGAAGTCAGTGTATGCGGCGCTGCAAGACGAGATTTCTCCTCTGCAGGACAGGTACGCTTGCCCTGGCATGTGAGCTGAGGAGAGGTGTTGGAGTTCATATGCTTTGGCAAACACTTTGTATCAAAAATCTGGCAAAGATAGTCTTCCTCCACACCGATGGATTGATCGATGTGAATGGAGAAATCACGCTTGCCAGGACATAGGAGCTGAGTGGGTATGGATGTTTGGGCGGAGCTCTCTATGTCCTGGCAATCGCCAGGCCCCTCTTTTTTTCTTGCATATTTTTGGCAGAGATTTTTTCATCCACATCGATCGATGCGAATGAGGAAATCTGTGCCGCTCATTTTTTCTTTCAGCCCAGAGGCTGAACGGAAAAAATCTCATTACCTGTATGCTCCATATAAGGAGAATAGCAGAAACTCCTAATGCTGGCCATACGTGTAATGATTGCGGTGACCCTCAAATGCCAGGGCAGTACAAAAACCTCACATGTGACCCCATTTTCGAAAGAAGACGCCCCAAGGTATTCGCTGAGGGGCATATTGAGTCCATGAAAGATTGAACTTTTTGTCACAAGTTAGCGGAAAGGAGACTTTGTGAAAAAAACAAAAAATCAAATTCCGCTAACTTGGGCAAAAAAATCTTCTATGAACTCACCATACCCCTCACAGAATACCTTGGGGTGTCTTCTTCCAAAATGGGGTCACATGTGGGGTATTTATACTGCCCTGGCATTTTAGGGGCCCTGAAGCGTGAGAAGAAAAATGCGTAAAAATACCGTCCTAAAGGTACTCATTGGATTTAGGGCGAGTAGCAACTTGGCTGCAAAAAGTGGCACACATGTGGTATCTCTGTACTCAGGAGAAGTAGGGCAATGTGTTTTGGGGTGTACTTTACATATACTCATACTGGGTGTGAAAAATATCTCTGTAAATGACAACTTTTTAAAAAAATTATACAAAGTTGTCATTTACAGAGATATTTTTCACACCCAGTAGGGGTATAGGTAAAAATACGCCCAAAACACATTGCCCTACTTCTCCCGAGCACGGCGATACCCCATGTGTGCCACTTTTGCAGCCAAGATGTGCAAGGGGCCCTAACCAATGAGTACCTTATAGGATTTCACAGGACATTTTTTACGCATTTGGATTCCAAACTGCTTCTGACGTTTAGGGGCCCCTAAAATGCCAGGGCAGTAAAAATACCACACAAGTGACCCCATATTAGAAAGAAGACACCCCAAGGTATTCCGTGAGGGGTATGGTGAGTTCATGTAAAATTTTATTTTTTGGCACAAGTTAGTGGAATATGAGACTTTGTAAAAAAAAAAAATATCCATTTCCGCTAACTTGTGCCAAAAAATAAAAACTTCCATGAACTCACTATGCTCATCAGCGAATACCTTGGGGTGTCTACTTTCCGAAATGGGGTCACTTGTGTGGTATTTTACTGCCCTGGCATTTGAGGGGCCCCTAAACGTCAGAAGCAGTTTGGAATCCAAATGCGTAAAAATGTCCTGTGAAATCTAAAGGTACTCATTGATTTAGGGCCCTTTGCGCATCTTGGCTGCAAAAGTGGCACACATGAGTATCGCCGTACTCAGGAGAAGTAGGGCAATGTGTTTTGGGGTGTATTTTTACATATACCCATGCTGGGTGAGAGAAATATCTCTGTAAATGACAACTTTTTAAAAATTTTTATACAAAGTTGTCATTTACAGAGAGATTTTTCACACCCAGTACTCATTGCCCTACTTCTCCCGAGTACGGCGATACCCCATGTGTGCCACTTTTTTGCAGCCAAGATCCGCAAAGGGGCCCTAAATCCAATGAGTACCTTTAGGATTTTACAGGGCATTTTTACGCATTTGGATTCTCACGCTTTAGGGGCCCCTAAAATGCCAGGGCAGTATAAATACCACAAGTGACCCCATTTCGAAAGAAGACACCCCAAGGTATTCTGTGAGGGGTATGGTGAGTTCATGTAAAATTGTATTTTTGGCACAAGTTAGTAGAATATGAGACTTTGTAAAAAAAAAAAAATCCATTTCTGCTAACTTGTGATAAAAATAAAACTTCCATGAACTCACTATGCCCTCAGTGAATACCTTAGGGTGTCTACTTTCGAAATGGGGTCATTTATGGGGTATTTCTACTGTCTGGGCATTGTAGTACGTCAGGAAACAGGACAGGTGCTCAGAAAGTCAAAGTGCGGAAATTCACTTTTTTGCACCATAGTTTGTAAACGCTATAACTTTTACCCAAACCAATAAATATACACTTATTGCATTTTTTTTATCAAAGACATGTAGAACAATAAATTTAGAGAATTTTTTAGAGAAATGTAGTTTTATTTGACAAATTTTCCAACATAAAGTGAAAAATATCATATTTTTTTTGCAAAAATTTCATCAAAAAAAGTAAAATATCAAAAAAAGTAAAAATGTCAGCAAGAAACAAATGGCACCAAATGAAAGCTCTATTAGTGAGAAGAAAAGGAGGTAAAATTCATTTGGGTGGTAAGTTGTATGACGGAGCAATAAACGGTGAAAGTAGTGTAGTGCGGAATTGTAAAAAGTGACCTGGTCTTTAAGGGTGTTTAAGGTAGGGGGGCTGAAGTGGTTAATGAAGCTGGAAGCGGCATTACTACTATGATGGGACCCAATTAGGGTATTACTATTGTGAGGGGGCACAATGTGGGCATTACTACTGTAAAGGACAACAATGTGGACATAAATATTGTGTGGGAACATAGTGTGGGCATTACTACTGTGAGGATCACAGTGTGGGCATTACTACTGTGAAATTTAATTAGGGGCACATATTGGGGGTCATTTACAAAGACCAGCTTTTTGTGCCGATCTTCATTCCCTCTCTGCCCTGCCAGAGGATTAGCCTAAGCAGTCCGTGTGCCTGGAGTAAAAAATGATTGAGCCCCTGACTGGAGTAGTTTTTACTCCTTTTACACCTGCTTTTAGGCATAAAATATTGTAAAAGTGATGGGGCTGGAGTCCAAGCACTCGCCAGTTAGAATCCTTTTCTTGGGTGCAGGACAACCTAGCTGCACCTAACTACTGAGAACAGTAAATTATGATAATGTCTGTAAAGCTCTGCAGGGTATGTTGCAACTAAAAAGTAAGTAAAATATATAACTATAACGTAAGCCTGAACAGTTTTTCCAATTTACTCAAGACTATCATAATGAGGTCATTATTATGGGGGACTTTAACTACCCAGATATAGACTTTGAAACTGAAACCTGTACATCTCATAAAGGAAACAGGTTCTTGGCAATAACCAAAGGCAATTACCTTTTCCAACTGGTTCAGGACCCGACCAAAGGGATGGCCATACTGGACTTAGTATTAACCAATAAACCTGACAGAACAACAGATGTGCAGGTTGGGGGACACCTGGGAAATAGTGACCATAAAGTAATAACCTTCCAATTATCATTCAAAAGAGTGTTTCTTCATGGAGGAACAAAAATACCAAACTTCAAAAAAGCTAAATTTAGCCAACTAAGAGAGGCCATAGGCCTAACTAACTGGGACAAAGTCCTCAAAAATAAAAATACAGCCACAAAATGGGATATTTTTAAAAGATAAATGACAAAAAGAAAGCATTTAAATGACTAAAACAGGAGGGTAGCGAGGAAGCACTGAAAAACTATAAGGAAAAAAATAGGATATGCAAAAACTATTAAAAGCAGCCAAACTAGAGACTGAGAGATTAATTGACAAAGAGAACAAAACTAACCCTAAAATGTTCTTCAATTATATAAATGGTAAAAGGTTATAAATCTAAAGTTGTCGGCTCTTTACAGAGTGATGAAGGCGGAGTTGCAGAGAGCGATAGGGAGAAAGCAAAGCTATTAAATATTTTTTTTCTCCACCGTATTCACTGAAGAAAATAAACTGTCAGATGAAATACAGAATGTAAAAGTAAATTCCTATTAAAAGTACCCTGTGTGACCCAGGAAGAAATACAGCGGCGTCTTAAAAGATTAAAATAGACAAATCGCCAAGACCAGATGGCATACACCCCGTATCCTAAGATAATTAAGTAATGTCATAGCCAGAGCCTTATTTCTGATATTTAAGGACTCTATACTGACAGGGAATGTTCCACAGGATTGGTGCATTGCAAATCTGGTGCCAATATTAAAAAGGGGTCCAAAAAGAGCCCGGAAACTATAGGCCGGTAAGTTTAACATCTGTCGTGGGTAAACTATTTGAAGGTTTTCTAAGAGATGCTATCTTAGATCACCTCAATGAAAATTAGCAAATAACGCCATATCAGCATGGCTTCATGAGGGATCGGTCATGTCAAATTAATTTAATCAGTTTGTATGAGGAGGTAAGTTCTAGACTTGACAGCAGAGAATCAATGGATGTCAGTATATCTTGACTTCTCCAAAGCATTTGACACTGTACCGCATAAAAGGTTAGTATATAAAATGAGAATGCTCGGACTGGGAGAAAATGTCTGCATGTGGGTAAGTAACTGGCTCAATAATAGAAAACAGAGGGTGGTTATTAATGGTACACACTCAGATTGGATCACTGTAATTAGTGGAGTACCTCAGGGGTCAGTACTGGGCCCTATCCTCTTCAATATATTTATTATGATCTTGTAGAAGGCTTGCACAGTAAAATATAAATTTTTGCAGATGACACTAAACTGTGTAAAGTAATTGACACGGAAGAGGGCAATATATTGCTACAGATGGATCTGGATAGATTGGAGGCTTGGGCAGAGAAGTCACAGATAATGTTAAACACTGACAAATGTAAGGTTATGCACATGGGAAGGAATAATGCAAGTCACCCGTACATACTAAATGGTAAAACACTGGTTAGCACTGACATGGAAAAGGACCTAGGAATTTTAGTGAACAGCAAGCTAAGCTTTAAAAACCAGTGTCAGGCAGCTGCTCTCAAGGCCAATAAGATAATGGGTTGCATCAAAAGGGGCATAGATGCCTGTGATGAGAACATAGTCCTACCAATTTACAAATCATTGGTCAGACTACACATGGAGTACTGTGTACAGTTCTGGTCTCCTGTGAACAAGGCAGACATAGCAGAGCTGGAGAGGGTTTAGAGGAAGGCAACTATAGTAATAACTGGAATGAGGGATCTACAATACCCTGAAAATGATCAAAATTAGGGTTATTCACTTTAGAAAAAAAGACGACTGAGGGGAGATCTAATAACTATGTATAAATATATAAGGGGTCAGTACAGAGATCTCTCCCATCATCTATTTATCCCCAGGACTGTGACAAGGGGACATCCTCTGCATCTGGAGGAAAGAAGGTTTGTACACAAACATAGAAGAGGGTTCTTCAATAGTATTTTTCCTCCCCCTTCTTTTTACCTCAGTAATATAATACCTTGGCATTCCCTGTTATTCATTTTCCTGCCAATTATTGAAATGAATAAATGATGTAATAATGAAGCAAAATACATGGGGTGACAGCACCATTGTAGGTAAATACCCAAAGTCCATATAGTGGCGGTGCCTGCGATGTTAGGACCTGACCATTGGTCCCTCAATACGATGCACAAACAAGCAAGGATGCGGCACTCCTTCGTCTGTAGAAAATGTTCTTTATTCCACCTTAAAGTGCACTTTAAGGTGGAATAAAGAACATTTTCTACAGACGAAGGAGTGCCGCGATCCTTTCTTGTTTGGTAAATGATGTAATAAACCACGCCCCTTTACATGTGAAGAAGTGAATAGGGGAGTGGCTACAGCTGTGAATAAAAAAAATGCTGGACTCATATCAACTACTGCACTACTGGTCTTTGATGCCGGTGAAGTCAGCAATCAACCTTCAATGTTCAGCTTGAAGAAAACTGCTTTGGGAAGGGAACAGACGGAGGTCTACCTTTGCCCTACAATAATCTGTGGTGCTTCATAGGCCCTAACCACTAATAATAGGGGTAGCAGCTTGACCACAGGGCACTCGTCCTTAGAAGGGTGACCCCATCCGGAACCTTTCCCTTTTTACTAAAGCCGAATACAGCCCTGCACTATTTAGTACTCCCTGTTCCCTACATGCATGTTTCATGCCCACTAGGGACAATCATCAGGGGATATAGGTTTTAATAGAGAACTTGTGCTGGGTGATAGATGTAAGTACTAAACGATTAAGGGAGATAATCCAAAAATGGCTAGAACCTACATAATAGTTATAGATAATATGGTTCCATTATAGTCCCATAATGGAACCTACATTGAACCCAAACCTAAGGATAAAAGTAGGGTGGGAAATAAATGAGTAAAGAAGGAGAGGTAGTGAGGAGGGCTAAAGATGACAGCCCCTCCGTGCTCCTGTCGCAAGATGATGCGTTATGCGGGCGATGCTGCGCCTTATAGGTAACCGCGCCTCTTTTAAAGGCATCGAGATGCCCAGAATACCCTGCGGGAATCGCGTCATCGTTGAGCGTCGGCTCCGACTTACCAGACGCGCTGATATGACATCACTACGTCTGGTCACCGCCGCCGCGCATGCGCATATCGTACTGGATCACCGCAGGGTTACTGAGTGGGGAAAACACAGGCAGCAATGTTGCCTGTGATCCCTCCCACCCCGCGTCACATGGGCGGGACTGATTGTCATACTGGGCAACAGGGGCATGTCCCCAGCAGACAATCAGAATATACAAAAGATATTTAGGGCGATGAAACCACGCTAGGGACGAGACACTTTAAAAACCCAAATAGCTGATACATATAGTGTGTGTGTGTGTATATATATATATATATATATATATATATATATATATATATATATATAATATAGATACTATAGTTGGGAGGGAGTAATCCATTGCTGGCTATTACTGAGTGATGAAGCATACGGACGTATTTATAAGACATTCCCTTATCTAGTAAGGGGTCACCCGACATCGTACTCATACAGGTTGAAAGATTAGTAACCCTAAAAGGGAGGGGGAGGGGGTTTATTAGAAAAATCTAACTCTATTTTCAGATAAAACATCCAAAGTTTAGCTGTTCATTTAGACCAGTGGGTGACACCGTCTTCAGACGGATAATCCACCTGGCCTCATGTTGTAACAGGGTGTGATCCCAGCTGCCTCCCCGTACTGGCGGTGGGACCAGCTCAATTCCATCTGCGGAGAGGCACCCTGGGTCGCCCCGATGGTACTCGTGCACGTGTCTCGCGACAGCTGTATCTTTCTTATTTGCCACATTGTTTAAATGCTCGCCAATCCTCGTCGTAGCTCCCGTTTCGTTTTCCCAATATACTCCATATTACAGATGCAAGTAATCTTATAAATAACGCCTCGGCTACGGCAGTTGATAAAGTCCAAGATACGGTATGTATGCGTTGTAGGTTGGAGCTCAGGAAGGTTTTACTTTGTTTAATTGTGCCACAAGCCACACAATTCCCACATCGGAAGCAACCTAACGGCTTACGATCAAGCCAGAGTGCCTGATTTGTTTGGTTGGGAGTAGTGGCTGTGGACCAATAGGTCCTTCAAGTTCTGGCCCCTTCTGAGACGTAATTTGAGGATGATCGTGGACTTTCTCGCGAAAAATCCGGATCCATGAGAAGGATTGGCCAAAGTTTTTCAAGTACCTTCCTGACTTCCATCGACAGATTGTCAAATGTAGTAATGAGGCGAATCTTCTGGTCACCAGGGAGCAAATTTTTGGGGACCAGAAGATCCGTCCGATGGGATGGACTGCACTTTTTGATATGCTGTACGCAGAACATCATCTGGGTAACCCCGCTTATGGAATCTTTCCTGAGTTCACCAGCCTGTCTCACAAATTCAGAATTTTCTGAACAGTTGCGTCAGTATACGCATATATTGGCTGTATGTATGTAAGCCTTAAAGGGAACCTATCACATGCATTTTACCCCACAGACCAACACTGTAATACCAATCAATGTAAAGTATCGTGTACCTCCACTCCAGATTGTAGCCAAGTGCTGTATACCTCGAGAATCGATCTTAAAACTTTTCCTGCTCTGCATGTAAATGACTTGAAAAGAGTACAGTGTGGCGTCCAGGGTGCAATAATGTAATCCTGCGTTCTCTGGTGAATCAGACATAACCACTCACTGCTGCTTCATTGACGGCTCGATTCACCCTCCTGTGTGAAACAAAATCCTGCGCCTGCACAATATATTCATTGACTTGCATAGGTATATTGCTGTAACAACCAGAGAGGAATCACCTGCAGGACTGTCTTCTTTCAAGGCAGCCTGACTGAAACTTCAACTAATATACATGATTGTGCATACACTGTACAATGGTGAGGCTGTAAAGAAAGGCACCAGAGAGGATGCTAAGCGTGCATATGTTATCGCAATTCATGTGATTCTCATCTTTGTGTGGTGCCAAATCAGTTAGAAGTATAAGTATGCACGTGCCATACTATTTTCATAATGAGACCAGACACACAAGTTAGTTTCACGAAAGCATCTTCTCATCTCCCTGAGCAAGAACCCTTTATTCAAGATACATTCACTTAAATAGCAGACCTGACATCACAAAAGGGGTGTTCCTTAAGAAAAGACTATTGGCTCCTTAACTTGAGTGGTTTCAGCAACTTCAACTCTGATTTTATAGTTAGATTTGAAAGCTGCAACCTAACTCTTCCTTCCCTCTCCACAGTGACAATAAGACAAACAAAAGTACACGTTTCACAGGTTCTGGTTAGCTGCCATCTAGTGGACAAAACTGTGTAATACAGAATGTTCACATTATATTTAAAAACCTATCTCTCACAAATCCCTTATGTTGCGGAAAATAGACCAAAGGTGAACAGGCAAAGTGAGTTACTCTCCCAACGCCCTAAACAGCGAAGAGCTGGACTTTCCTTATTGCTTCACCAGGTCCCCTCAACTCCCTTTCGGGTTTGCCTTCACCTTGTCCTATTTACCCCTCAACCATCAACAAGGTTTTTTTTATTTACTTCAGGATGGAAAAATCTTTGTCTTTGACAGGGGCACAGCACATATACATAGTATGGGCATGGATGTATTAAACATTTTTATAAACGGAAAACTATACAGCATCCTGTTAAAGCTAAATGCTAAAAACACTGTAGCCACTGAACCAGTTCCCAAAACATTGTTCTGGGGTAAATGTATTATTAATTTCTGAATTTTTGCCGTCAGTTTATTTGATAAAATCCATCAGTTTCTTCAGATCCTTGGTTATTCTTCCATCAGGGGCAGTTTGTCCGGAATGTAAATGCAGCAGGTATTTCCAATGATCTTGCAGATCCCTCCTTTTTCTGCTGTCAAGGACCAGTTGGTTCTGACAAATGTCTTTTTCGGCCTTATATACTATGTTACTAATCGTGGGAATTAATTACTCAAATCCTGCAGCTATCTGACTTCTAGCTTTAAAATTGTCGGAAATTCTTCTACAGACTCTTATGGCATCTATGTATACATGTGAGTCAAAGGATGTAGAGAGCGACCTCCTTAGTCGTGACCCGACATTGTTTTGCTTACTGACTTGATCCCACATAGGAGGTGAGAATAGAACAAATGGCATCAGTACTTGATCAGTGTACATTGGCCACTTTATTCTACCTGCATCCTGGGTCGGAGTTTCAAATATCCACACAATCACCAGATATCTGCGTTTTGATAATTTTGGTTGACAAACCATTTGTCAGGAACTGTCAGTCACTACTTGTCTTATTCAGCTGAATTATATTAGAACAATATCCTGGAGTGAATAGGGCTTTCCTGTAAAAAAAAATCCTGTCTCTAAGGCCAGTTTGTCTTCCTATTTTTAAATTGGCCAAATATTTAATGCCAATTATAGGTAAGGATGTACGAGCCACAGATGCAACTGAACTTTGAGGTTTTTCCCTTACCAACATTCTAAATTTGCCTAGGGATCTTTATCACTTACACATGCTCCTAAAACCTATATCCACGAATCCTGTTGGATAGGATTTCTAATGGACAGGAACAGAGGATTACACTCATTATGTTTACAACTGTTTGGTGGTGTTCCCTTTAGGACAGTTATCCCCTGCGACAAACCTTTACTGACTGTACAGTTAGTTTCCGCTGGTTTATATTCCCAACACTTCAGACTAGTGTTCCATTCTGTTAATCTCCAATATCCACAGTTGGTATGGTCATATTTACCATAGACTGGGTCAGTTCCAGTCACAGATGTACTTATCAGATCAAAACCAAGTGTCCTATCTGTCATCTGTCTTACAGTCCACTATACTGAAAAAGTCAACTCAGTTGTTCCTGACTCATCTTGATAATATAACACCATTGTAATTTGATTTGACTGTGATTTCCCCTTGTACAATATAAAAACAAACAATACGACCGGCAGCAGAATAGTCGGATCTAAATTTGTTCACCCTTAAGGTGGTGAACAGTCAGTGAGAGGAGTAGGAAATGCATTACCATCTACTCCTACACATGTGATACTACCCTTTGCCATGAGAGATCATGGAACATGTTTGCTGTGAGGCAATGGAAGCAGACCCTAAGGATTGTATAAATAATAGGGATCCAGCATTTGATTCAGGATTGGTAATTCCCTATGGGCGTTGCACTTGAAGGGCTGAACATTTGTAGCTCCTCCTACAGGTGAGGAAATGGGGAAGTATGTACAAAGTTTTCCTTCCCCCTTCTTGTGGGGACGACTGATAGGCAGTCACGCCCGCCTTAGGCCTTTGTTCAATTCAACTTCAACAAAATGGAGAGCTATAGTGAACTTTACTTAGGCCTAGCTAATACTAAACCTTTCCAGATGATCCTTAAGACCATCCACAAATGCAGCACTTAAGATTGACTCATGCATATGCATATACTCATGCGTATGCTCAAAGCCCAAATCCACCCAACTTTTCTGGAGTCTATAAATTTGTATTGGGTGGCTCACTCTGCAAAAAGAGATAGAAAAATGGGTGCACTAACGTCCAGAATGGGTGCTCACCGGACCCACAGAAATAATTAATGAATTGAATGAGATGATGGACAGGCACACCAAATCTGGTCAAAACAAGTTAGACTTTCAGAGTTTGATCCGTTACTTTCAATTTATTAAATGTAAAAATTAAAGGTATAAAAAGGGATAAAAGGGTAAAGACATATAGTAGTAGTATTAATATATATGTATGTGACCGGTTTCAGATAACCTGTGGAGAGACGGATAAAACGACCGTATTCAAAGTCCATCCATCCATCTGTCCATCAGTCCTCCAAGCCGGCGGGCACTGCACACTCCGATCTGCATATACAGACCAATTGCATCAAAGAATACACAAATCTACCAAGAAAAACTTAAACAACGAGTTCATAAAGTTCATATAACATAGTCCCTAATTCCATGTAAGTCCTCTAATAGTTAATAACAGAAGAATATCAATGCCTTGATCAAGTCTTCATTCAGTAAGCCAGTTGTTCATTCAGATCTATCTGTGTCTAAATTGTATCTAATGTTCATCCATTAAACCGTCCGGCAGCAGAGTAATTATAGCAACTATCCTCTGGAAGCAGTGCCGCTAGTTCATATATGACATCATTGCATATTCCATTTAAATGTGCCCTGGCCACAACAAATGTGGATCTCACCCGCTCAGACGACCTCGGTCTCGCGCGCCTGCAAGGATCATCTACGGTGCTGCTGCTTCTTTGTAGTTCGTATAACGCCGCTGCTCCCGGCTTCTGCTCACCACAGTGGCGTCCCACGTGGTGAAGCGCAGAGCGTCTTACCTCAGAGCGCGCTGATGGTGGGCGGGCTTAGAGGGAACGCTGGTTCTGCTCAATATACTGCCGTGTTGTCCACTTAGATTTAGATGGAATTTGGCTTTAGAGTTTTCTCCTGCAGGAAGAAGCAGATATGGGGGTTTCTGACGCCAAACGCTGTTTCGGCACCGTCTCGTCCCTTCCTCAGTGGCTGAACCCTCTGGCGTTGATCCAATTCACTTTGGGTCTCACTGAAAGAATGGGATGGACTTCTGTGGAACTGGGTTTGTGTTCTTCCCTCCCTTCTATTAAATCCCATGCTTATTTTTTATTCATAAACGAACAAGTAAAAAATAATAAATAAAATATATATAGATTATAATAAAAATACAATGTAAAATTACAAATATCATTGTAACATATGAGTGTGTATATATGATATCATTATAACATATGGGTGTATGTATATGCATAAAAGATACAGATATCAATATAGAATGCATATTATATGCATAAAAGCTATCATATTTCTCACATTTTAACCCCATAGAGTAAATACCCGTATTCATTTGTCAATAGGTCGTTCGATTTACGGTCTTCCAATTAACCAATGTATACTCCCCTACATCTTGAATGGTGCAAGAGGAAGAAAATAAGGTGGGTTTTTGTCGCAAGAGGGGACCCAGGGTATATAGAAAACCAAGGGTTCCACTGTCCGCGGCAACCACCCACCCCTACAAAAGCCGAAAATCTCATAATCCGCATTCAGACCCTTCGGCACTAAACAGTCAAAATCAAAAATCCTTCTGGATTCAATCCGAGACATTCGGCATATATGGTCTCCCCTCTCCAATGTCTCCCGACTCTCTCCAAGGCTGTGTATGTCAAACCTGTCGGGTCTTTGTTATGGACTTTCTTAAAATGGTTTGAGAGAGTATGTTTTCATAGCCCTTCTTTATATTGGCTATGTGCTCTGCCACTCTTTTTTCAGAGTTCTTTTGGTTCTACCTACATATTGTTTTTTACATGGGCATTCGATAAGGTATATAACGTTGGTGGAGTCACATGACAAGCTTTCCTTAATCTCATGAATGTATGCACTAGGCCTGCACAATATATCGCGAAAGCAATCGTAATCGCAATTAATCGCCATATCGCAATCGCAATTTGCTGACTCAAAAATGCTGCAATTATATTACCAGTATTTTTCGCTTTTTATAAGACACTTTTTTCCCCAAAAGTGTGGGGGAAATGGCAGTGCATCTTATAAAGCGATGGTTGACTTTCTACGTGACACTGACACTGTATCTCTGGCCGCTATGCTGCACAGTGCGGCCAGAAAACATCAGTTACGGTGCGGGAGGGGCTGGTGGAAAGTCGTTATTTTAAAGAGGACCTTTCACTGGTCCACAGTTTATGAGGTAAAGCTATGTACATGGAGACACCCAGGGATGTCCCTGCACTTACTTGTATCCCTGGGTGCTGCTCCGTCTCGCCTGCTGTAGCCCCTGGTACTGGCGCCGTGCTTCTCCAATTTTGCCTGGGGCGGAGACTTCTTTTGCCCTGGGCGTCTCCTTCTCCCAGGGCTGGAGCACTGGCCACCGCAGCGCTCAGCTGGGTGCCGCTCTCCATCTACATAAATTTGCCTAATAAACTGTGGACCAGTGAAAGGTCCTCTTTAATGAACACATGTTCTTCTATATATTTTATTTATCTGTTCGGTGCAGCGCTATTAAGAAAATGGCAAGTTTTGTCTTTTGTACTTTTGCAGTAATGCAAATATGTATTTTGTTTTTCAGTTCTTGAGTTCAGCATAACTACATTTCACATTATCAGTCATCTGTGTGCACTTTTACCTTGAAAATCCAAGCAGATAGACCTTTAGCACAATTCCCTTAAAATATCGCATTGCATATCGTTATCGCAATTTTTAGGGCCCTAATCGCAATCGCACAAAATTCCCATATCGTGCAGCCCTAGTATGCACTATTCGTCGATTTTTTTTTATAGTGGTTTTCTTTTCAAATCTAGTAGTTTTGCAGTTGGAGCATCTGCCACATCTAAAAAGCCTTTAAGACCCAACCATTTCTGGATATCTCCATTTTGTTTGCTAAACCTCTTCACAGTAGGTGCTACCTTAATGCCCAAATTTGGAGCCTTTGTGAAGGTGATTGAGGGGTAGGACTTAACGTAGTGCCGATAGTTTTATCGCTATAATCAGGTGCCAATGTTTTTCTACGATTTTTCTAATTTCCTATATTTTACGTTGTAAGGTAAAATTATACGGATTTTCTCATCTTCCTTCTTTTGATATTAACTTTTTCTTCAAAAACTCGTTCCTCTCTAAATTTCTGACTTTCTGTAGCGCCCCTTCCACTGTCTTATCAGGATACTTCTTCTCTAAAAATTGAGTCTTCATTCTCGCCGCCTCTATTTCAAAATCGCATTCTGTCCGAATGGAATGTTCAAAAGCCAATTAGGTAAATGACAACTGTCGTAATAGATATAACTATTTTTACTTACTGTTTTTTGAAATGTGGTACAAGTTAAAACTTTCCCTTCTTTTTTTGATTTGAAGATCTAGGAATTCTACCATTTCCCTACTAATATTAGATGTGAATTGTAAGTTTCTGTCATTGATATTGAGTTCCTCCAGAAAAATCTGCAATGTCTCCTTCCCACTCCGCCAAATAAACAGGATATCGTCAATGTATCTCTGCCAGAGCACCAGATCCACCCCCAGTCTGGGCCTGATAACTTCATATTCCCAGTCCGCCATAAACAAATTGGCGTAACTGGGGGCGAATCTGGTGCCCATGGCACTTGTAAATAAAATAGCGAGTTGTAATAGAAATAATTGTGGGAGAGGATAAACATCACAAGTTCCTCCAGATAATCAATTTGTTCCTTTGGAATGTCACTCATCCTTGCCAATTGTCTAGTCATGGCTTCTATTCCTTTCCTATGTTCTATACTAGTATAAAGGGAGTGAACATCCAGGGTACCTATAATCCAATCTTCATCACTTTCAAATTCTCAACAGTATGTATTATTTGTGTTGTATCTTTTACATATGACTCTATCTTTTTGACAGTCGGTTGCAAGATTTTGTCAATGTATTGAGATAGATTGGAGGTTATTGACCCAATTCCCGAGATAATTGGTCGTCCCGGGGGATTATATACATTTTTATGGAGTTTTTGTAAATGGTAGAAAACGGGTATTCTTTTCGGTGTACTCATGATAAATTTATGTTCAACTTTTGTAAGGATCTCCATCTCTAGACCTCTTTTGCTCAATTCTTTCAAGTCATTATAAAACTGTATATGTATTAATATCGCTAAGTTGTCTTAAGCTCTCATTGTTATATTGCTCAGTGTCTAATATCGCAATCGCCCCACCCTTGTCGGCTGGGCGAATTGTGATATTGTCCTGCTTCTGGAGTTCTTTCATGGCTTTAATTTCTCCTACAGTTAAGTTGCTCTTCCGGGGTCTATCTCTTATTTTCTTGATGTCTATCTCTACATTCTTTTTGAAAGCCGCAATTTCTTTGCTTATTTCGTTTCTTGGATAATGTTTGGATTTACACTTTAGATCTGTATGTAAATAGCCATTTGTTATTTGGTTATCCCTGTTACTCAATATCGGATTTTTAAAAAAATATTTTTTCAGGCATATTTTCCTTACAAATTTCTCGATACCTATTAGTGTGTCAAATTTACTTAATTTTTGAGTCTGGGCATATTTTAGACCCTTGTTCAATAAACTAATCTGTGTGTTGGTGAGTGCCGTTTTACTCAAATTAACTATTTGATTCTGATTTATCTCTCCCTGTGTTCCTGATTGTGGTTTTTCCTTTTTCCTCCTTCCTCTCCGTAGTGGTTTCTTCCTTCGTGTCTCCGGATTGTGTGTGTTTCTCTGTCCTGATAATTATGATTGTGTTGTCTCGGTGTTTGTGTTCTGTGATGATGTTCTATCCGTGACTGTGGTCTGGGGTTCCATTCCTGTGATCTGTGTCTCAAGTTGTACCCGTGCTGTGTTGGGAATTGTGTGCGCCCCAATTTCCTTGGGGAAGGTGTTCTGTGTCTCGTTTTGTGGTGTGGGGGGGTTCTGTCTAAAAAAATGATGCTCATTAAGTACTTCAAATCTGTTGTTGACCGGTATCGAATACAGCTGTTTCTGGCCCTGTTGTTCTCTATTCTCCAGGGTATCGTCACTTCTTATTGCCTGTTCTTCTCGTCTATCAATCTGTTGTTGTGGAACATTTTCACTTTTTCTCTCTCTATTTCCATAATTATTATACTTTTTACTCTTTTTTTTTAAAATGATCTCCCTTTCTATTTTGTCCAAACTGTTGCAAATTCTTTGTGACCACATATTATATTCCTCGTTTTTTTTGTGTTGTCTAATTGGTTTTTCACTTCTTCTATTTGTATGGTAACTTCCTCCAATATTTGTGTTCTTCTTTTTATAATTAGTTCTAACAGTTTTAATGACTGACTATGTAGTGTCTTCCCTCACATTCTCTTAGGAATGTTTCACCATGCAGATCTTGGGCTGGGTTTTTTATTAAACATAGACCTTTAGGGACTTTTCCATTATCCAAATATTTTCTCAGGGAATGTATTTCCCACCTCTGTCTCAGTTGTTTTATTAATAAAGTCTCCAGATCCCTAAATAGTTCTACATGTGTCTTATCCTTCTGTCCCATTGGACATTCTTCTGTATCAAAATTAAAAGTTTCTACTCTTTTACGTTTTTCTTCAATATGAATCCAGATATCCATCTCGTTTTCTGAGGAGCTCTACCCAAATTCGGTGACAGTAAAATAAACAGTAATATAAATTTGTATTGGGTGGCTCACTCTGCAAAAGAGATAGAAAAATGGGTGCACTAACTTCCAGAATGGGTGCTCACCGGACCCACAGAAATAATTAATGAATTGAATGAGATGATGGACAGGCACACCAAATCTGGTCAAAACAAGTTAGACTTTCAGAGTTTGATCCGTACTTTCCTCTTGCACCATTCAAGATGTAGGGGAGTATACATTGGTTAATTGGAAGACCGTAAATCGAACGACCTATTGACAAATGAATACGGGTATTTACTCTATGGGGTTAAAATGTGAGAAATATAGAATGCATATTATATGCATAAAAGCTATCATATTGATATCTGTATCTTTTATGCATATACATACACCCATATGTTATAATGATATCATATATGCACACTCATATGTTACAATGATATTTGTAATTTTACATTGTATTTTTATTATAATCTATATATATTTTATTTATTATTTTTTACTTGTTCGTTTATGAATAAAAAATAAGCATGGGATTTAATAGAAGGGAGGGAAGAACACAAACCCAGTTCCACAGAAGTCCATCCCATTCTTTCAGTGAGACCCAAAGTGAATTAGATCAACGCCAGGGGGTTCAGCCACTGAGGAAGGGACGAGACGGTCCCGAAACGCGCTTGGCGCCAGAAACCCCCATATCTGCTTCTTCCTGCAGGAGAAAACTCTAAAGCCAAATTCCATCTAAATCTAAGTGGACAACACGGCAGTATATTGAACGAACCAGCGTTCCCTCTAAGCCCGCCCACCATCAGGGCGCCTCTGAGGTAAGACGCTCTGCGCTTCACCACGTGGGACGCCACTGTGGTGAGCAGAAGCCGGAGCAGCGGCGTTATACGAACTACAAAGAAGCAGCAGCACCGTAGATGATCCTTGCAGACGCGCGAGACCGAGGTCGTCTGAGCGGGTGAGATCCACATTTGTTGTGGCCAGGGCACATTTAAATGGAATATGCAATGATGTCATATATGAACTAGCGGCACTGCTTCCAGAGGATAGTTGCTATAATTACTCTGCTGCCGGACGGTTTAATGGATGAACATTAGATACAATTTAGACACAGATAGATCTGAATGAACAACTGGCTTACTGAATGAAGACTTGATCAAGGCATTGATATTCTTCTGTTATTAACTATTGGAGGACTTACATGGAATTAGGGACTATGTTATATGAACTTTATGAACTCGTTGTTTAAGTTTTTCTTGGTAGATTTGTGTATTCTTTGATGCAATTGGTCTGTATATGCAGATCGGAGTGTGCAGTGCCCGCCGGCTTGGAGGACAGATGGATGGATGGACTTTGAATACGGTCGTTTTATCCGTCTCTCCACAGGTTATCTGAAACAGGTCACATATATATATATATATATATATATATATATATATATATATATATATATATATTTTAATACTACTACTATATGTCTTTACTCCTTTTATCCCTTTTTATACCTTTTAATTTTTACATTTAATAAATTGAAAGTACGGATCAAACTCTGAAAGTCTAATTTGTTTTCTGGAGTCTAGTGAAAACTTTCTCCACACTCTCTGCCGTGTCCTGATGCATATTCAATGTGACAGTCTAATCACCTAAATGATTCCTTCCCTTTCCGTGAGCTTCACTATGTATTGTTCACCGGACAACAAAGAAGTATTGTCTCCTCACAAGATCCCACCGCAGAGGCTCTTATCTGAGAGAAAGAATCACCAGCTTTACACTGGATTAAATCTTCCAAATCCCACTAACAACATGAGAAAACTCTCCATTATTTAACTAATTCTTTACAAAACAGCATAGGTGAGTCCTCTGAATTGGGAATTCTACTCATCAGGTAAAATTGATGTTGTTACTGGGGATACTGGGTGCAGCAGATTTCATACATCATAAAATGATTCTAGAAATCTCACATTTTCCTGTGACATTTTCCTGTGACTGATCTACTTATGTCTGAATAAGGACTTGGAATGGGTGCAACCTTAAATTGACTGGATTGGTCAAGGACATTTCCAGTTGTCATCATAGGGTCAATCTCTGCAGGCCCATTTTAAACTAGTAAAAGATTATTTGCAGACATCATTACATCTAATACAATACTGGGACCTATAATATGAATGGAGCCCTGCATTACCAATTGCCAGCCTCCACCATAAGGGGGTTTAATTCCAGAGGGGGACTTCACTAGAGCACGATAAAACACCATGTGGGGAGGAAAGTAAAGGAGCAGAATACACAATGGCAGGGGTTCCTCTGCAGAAGCACATTCCAGAGGGAAAATAAACTGTAAAAGTTACTGTGGAACTAAAAGACACAGAATAACCAGTGTGAGTTACAGCAGATTTTGAGAAAGGGGGATGGAATGCCACATGACAACTTCTTTGTTCTCTATAGGATTCAAAATTCTCCATCTTGCAATAGAATTGCTGCTCGTTTCATCAACTTACTTCAACTTCTATCAATCACTTTTATATACCGTACATTTTTCACCATAACTCAGCTTGCACCAGCCTATTACCCTTTAATCAACTTACCTATTCTTTCAATACACTTATCCATAAACTTTCATTTAATCTATCGGTTTCTGGCATACCAATTGCACGCATGAACGATTTTACTTAATAACTTAAACTTTCCTTCTTATGCAGTTTCGATATGCAGCCTCTAGGGTGAACTCTTACATAATACTACGTATTTCCAGATAATATCGTATATCTCTGTTACACAGTATCACAAAATGCTTTCAACTTTCTAACTGAAACATTTTCCTCTCTTTCTTGCATTAGCTGAACCGCTGTTAACATCTCACTATATCCTGTAACATTAGAATTGGCCTGTTTTCTTTATTAATATTTTACTAATACTCTTTCTAATAGGGACACATAGTTTTAAAGATATGCAGCCGTTATCAACACTTCGGGACTCTATATCGTCTTAAAAATATCCAAGCAACCCTTATCCTATGGAACACACAGTTTTAAAGATATTCGGCTGCTATCTAGCCTGATTAGGGAACACAAATTATTATTTATCCTAGATTCTTACTAATCGGGAAACCACAAAATGATTTAACCTAGATCATTTCTAACCGAGAAACCACAACACTTTTTAACCTAGATTCTTCCTAATTGGGAAACCACCAAAAAAACAAACTTTTTTTAAAAAGTTTCAAACAAAAATTCATCCAATTAGGGGAACTCAAAACTATATAATCTAGATTCTTCCGATTAGGGGAACTGAAAAACTACATAATCTAGATTCTTCTGATTTAAGTAACACAATCTCACTACTACCAAGAACTCTCGTCAGAGTCCGGCTGGGATCCAATTCTATATCACAGATATCCGACTCAGTTGTCTATCAACTTCCCGTTTAGTTTCAGCATGTCCTACCACACAAAGAAGGAACATTCATATGAGTTTCGTTCTAAAGGACAGATCAGCTATAATTTGAACCCTTTTATCTCGATAACACCAATTCAACTCTTGAGAAACTACTTGGGCAAAAGGCGCAGAGAAGGTAATGTAAGAAATAATGCTTTCTACCATTGCTGCAGTGTGTGACCTCGTCTGATGGTTTTGTGCAAGTCCTCTTGTGCCGTTTGAATCGGAAGTTATGAGAGCTGTCTGCCCACCAAGGGACGCCAAAATGTTATCGTAATTCATGCTATTCTCATCTTCTTTCTGTGGTGCCAAATCTAAATGTACATGTGGTTCACATATCTGGTTAGCTGCCATCTAGTGGACAAAAATGTGTACTACAGAATTTTCACATTATATTTAAAAACCATCTCTCACGCATACATGGAATACTAATAATAATCTTTATATAGCGCCATCATATGTCAATGTGAAAGTAGGATTCACACAGCAAGAAAAACTGTTAATCCTTTGTGACCGAACGGCTCAATATTTTAAAGGAAGACCAACTGAAAAAAGTTTTAGCCCAAAATGAGTAAAATGTAATTTAAAAAAATGGAGAAGAAAGCAAAGCTGTTAAATATTTTTTTTCTCCAATGTATTCACTGAGGAAAATAAACTGTCAGATGAAATACTGAATGTAAAAATAAATTCCCCATTAAAAATGTCCTGTCTGACCCAGGAAGAAGTACAACAGCGACTTAAAAAGATTAAAATAGACAAATCGCCAGGACCAGATGGCATACACCCTCGTATCCAAAGGGAATTAAGTAACGCCATAGCCAGACCCTTATTTCTTATATTTATGGACTCTATACTGACAGGAAATGTTCCACAGGATTGGTGCATAGCAAATGTGTTGCCAATATTCAAAAAGGGTACAAAATCAGAGCCTGGAAACTATAGGCCGGTAAGTTTAACATCTGTTGTGGGTAAACTGTTTGAAGGTTTTCTGAGAGATGCTATCTTAGAGGATTTCAATGGAAATAAGCAAATAACACCATATCAGCATGGCTTCATGAGGGATCAGTCATGCCAAACTAATTTGATCAGTTTCTATGAGGAGGTAAGTTCTAGACTTGACAGCTGCGAATCAATGGATGTCGATATCTGGACTTCTCCAAAGAATTTGACACTGTACCACATAAAAGATTAGTATATAAAATGACAGTTTAAAACAAAGTCACCAGTTCGCTTGGATGGTCCTCGCTGCGTGTCTCAGACGCTTATTAGGATAAATCCACATATTCAGGTTAAAGGTTAATATACAAGACCGCACGCTTCTCTCTTCAATGATTCATACAGTTCCCCAGCAGTATATTGGTTAAGACAGTTGAGTCACCCAGGCTCCTTTCCTCCAGAAATCCTGTGTGATGTCAGAAAGTATACACAATAATGAAGTACCTTCACCACTATTATACGTCTACTAATCGAGTATACTTACTAGACTCCGTGGAATCTAGGTATATATTAGACTTTCCTGCAGCAATCTCCACTTCTCCAAACTCTCCACTTTTCTCAGCATCCAACTGCAAGTTCAAAATATGCCCTCCATGGTGAAGTAACGCCAAACATTAAAAGTATAATGACTTTTATTATACTCACAAACAGCAATTAAAATACGTATAAGAATTTTTTTCTGTGCCCAACCCGTGTTTCACTCCATGAGCTCAGACTGAATGAGAATACTCGGACTGGGAGAAAATGTCTGTATGTGGGTAAGTAACTGGCTCAGTGATAGAAAACAGAGGGTGGTTATTAACGGTACCCACTGGATTGGGTCACTGTCAGTAGTGGGGTACCTCAGGGGTCAGTATTGGGCCCTATTTTTTCAATATATTTATTAATGATCTTGCAGAAGGCTTGTATAGTAAAATATCAATTTTTGCAGATGACACTAAACTGTGTAAAGTAATTAACACTGAAGAGGACAATGTACTGCTACAGAGGGATCTGGATAGATTGGAGGCTTGGGTAGAAAAGTGGCAGATGAGGATTAACACTGATAAATGTAAAGTTATGCACATGGAAAGGAATAATGCAAGTTACCAGTACATACTAAATGGTAAAACAATCGGTAACACTGACATGGAAAAAGATCTAGGAATTTTAATAAACAGCTAACTAAGCTGCAAAACCACTGTGAGGCAGCTGCTGCCAAGGCCAATAAGATAGTGGGTTGCATCAAAAGGGGCATATACACCCATGATGAGAACATAGACCTACGACTTTTAAAATCGCTAGTAAGACCACACATGTAGTACTGTGTACAGTTCTGGGCCCATGTGAACAAGGCAGAAATAGCAGAGCTGGAGAAGGTTCAAAGGAGGGCAACTAAAGTAATAACTGGAATGGGGCAACTACAGTTCACTTTGACTGTGACGAGGGGACATCCTCTGTGTCTGGAGGAAAGAAGGTTTGTACACAAACACAGAAGAGGATTCTTTACGGTAAGAGCAGTGAGACTATGGAACTCTCTGCCTGAGGAGGTGGTAATGGTGAGTGCAATAAAGGAATTAAAGAGGGGCATGGATGTATTTCTGGAGTGTAATAATATTAAAGGTTATAGCTACTAGAGATGGGTCGTTGATCCAGGGAGTTATTCTGATTGCCTGATTGGAGTCAGAAAGGAATTTTTTATTCCCCTTAAGTGGGGAAAATTGGCTTCTACCTCACAGTTTTTTTTTGTTTTGCCTTCCTCTGGATCAACTTGCAGGAAGACAGGCCGAACTGGGTGGACAAATGTCTTTTCCAGCCTTATGTACTATGTTACAATGTTACATGGTTTATAAATGAGGTACATTATGTTCCTCCTGTGCCTTTCAAAGTTATGATCAGCACAAGTAATCGTCCCTCTTTGTGTTTGTGTGTGTCTACATACACAATAGCATACCTGAGGGATGCATTCTAAATGGCAAGGATAGGTTTAATTGTAATTCAGTTTCCCAAGTAAATGGTAGGGTTCTAAAATGATATTTGTGGCTTACAATCCAGTGTGAAAATTTCAGCGTTACTTTAACTCATGCTGATGATTGGTTAAATATATACTCTACTGAATGGTTTTGTATCTTTCACATTGAATGTGTGTTTGCCCTAGCCATCTTTAAAGGGGTTGTCTGGGCTTTTACTATTGATGACCTATCATCACGGTAGGTCATCAATATCAGATTAGTGGGGGACCAACACCTGGCACCCCGCCAATCCGCTGTATGAGGAAACGGGCGTGCGATCTACGATAAAGACCATAGACCCACAGCAGCAGACAGGACGAGACAAGGGAGACACAAATATCTGTTAGATGTGGATCCCACTCCTACCTATAGAATAGGGCCTCATTGTGGGCAGCCAGGAATGCATGTCTACTGCTATGGGACATCCGAAACAACCGAGGACACCATTTTCGGAAGTGTCACAGCAGTGCGTGGAGAGAGCCGTGCATGCACGGCCGTGTCTCTATTCCTGGTGGAGTGCAACAAGACCACATTCTTGACACATGATATGAAAATTATGGTACTTTTGCTAACTTTTTTCTGAGCCAGGATCTAGGTGTATTAGATATGTGACATTCTCATTTGTGACTTTAGGAAGTTGCATTTAATAAATGTGTTTAACACCTTCCAGACACACTTACCATATTTCTTGAACCATATAGCAACGTTTTGTAGTCGGGTCCAAATTTTTTGAAGGCAGGGCCAACACAAGTAGGCTGGGTCAGCAATACCATATTGCTGCACATTATACAACCCCAGCAGAGCCAAATACCACATTCCATCACAAAATACTGCCCCCAGCAGCACAAAATACATCCCCAAAAATGTCCACTGGTTGGTTGTGAAGAGGGCTCAGGTGGCCCCCTGGGCACATGCCCACCGGGAAATTTCCCTGTAAAGTCTCTGGCCAATTCGCCCAGACATCATAAGACATGGGGGAAAATGGCAGTGGGTCTTATAAAGTGAATGCTTCTATTATGGAAGCACCCACTAGTACCCACTAAGACCGGGCATTGGTGAATACAGTGCTCCTTGTGCTGGCTGTACTCTCTGCTCCCTGGTATTCTTCTGCTGGCGCTGCGTGCTGGGCCTTGACATCCCAATGTAAGCACGCATTATGACATGACGCTGTGAAGTGAGGCACTAGCAGAGGATCATGGAGCGGTGAGTGCAGGAAGAGCACGCTGGATCTGCAAGTCGCGGCACTATCCGGAACAGGAGAGGTAACTTCATTTACTTATTTTAGGTCTCATCTGAGGTCTGATGAGGAATAGTGATCTGAGGTCTGACGAGGAATGAGGGTCTGATAAAAAATAATTTTTTTAAGTCTCCTCTTCGAAAACCTAAGTGCGTCTTATGGTCAAGTGCATCTTTTATGGTAGCTATCACTCTTTTAAATCTGACATATCACTATATGTAGCAGTAACTTTGGAACTGGTGGGGAGGGCAATTACATTATAGGAGGGGAATATAGTGCAGATAGAGACCTGGGGCCAGGTAATTGAACTGGGGGAGGAATGGAAGGAGGGACTAGTTTACAGTAGGGTAAAAAATATGTATGTAATTGTATGAATACTAATGCCAGAAGCCTGACTAATAACTCTGGGGAACTAGAATTAGGGATGTGTGAGGAGGACTGTGACATAGTAGGAATAACTGAGACATGGCTGGATGATAGTTATGACTGGTTGGTTAATGTACAGGGTTACAGTCTGTTTAGAAAGGATCATCAAAACTGGAGAAGGGGAGGGGTTTGCCTTTATGTTATGTCCTGTCTAAAGCCCAGGCTCCGGGAAGATATAAGTGAGGGAAATGAACATGTGGAGTCACTATGGGTAGAAACACATAGAGCCAAAAACAATAATACTAATAGAAGTTTATTATAAGCCACCTAATATACCAGAGTCCACAGAAAATCTACTTCTAAATGAGAAAGATGAGGCGGATAATAAGGAGGTCGGTATTATGGGGGACTTCAACTACCGAGATATAGACGGGGAAACTGTACATCTCATAAAGGAAACAGGTTCTTGGCAATAACCAACGACAATTACCTTTCCCAACTGGTTTGGGACCCAACTAGAGGGACAGCCATACTGGACTTCGTACTAACAAATAGACCTGACAGAACAACAGATGTGCAGGTTGGGGGGACTTCTGGGAAATAGTGACCATAAAATAATAACCTTCCAAGTGTCATTCAAAAGAGTGTTTCTTCAGGGCGGAACAAAAATACAAAACTTTAAAAAAGCTACATTTAGCCACTTAAGAGATGCCATTGGCCTAACTAACTGGGACAAAGTCCACAAAAATATAAATACAGCCATCCTAAACTCTAATAGTGAGAGGTGCATACCTTATGGGAAAAAAGGGTAAGGAACAAGAAAAAAACCAGTGTGGATAAATAGAATTGTAAAGAAAACAATAAATGACAAAAAGAAAGCATTTAAATCACAGAAACAGGAGGGTAGCTAGGAAGCATTGAAAACTATAAAAAATAGAATATGTAAAAGACAAATAAAAGCAGCCAAATTAGAGACAGAGAGATTAATTGCCAAAGAGAGTAAAACTAACCCTAAAATGTTCTTCAATTATATAAATGGTAAAAAGTATAGATCTAAAGGTGTCAGCCCTTTACAGAGTGATGAGGGGGAGTAGCAGAGAGCGATGCGGAGAAAGCAAAGCTATTAAATATATTTTTTTCTCTCCGCTGTATTCATTGAGAAAATAAAGTGTCTGATGTAATGCAGAATGTAAAAGTAAATTCCCCATTAAAAGTACCCTGTCTGACCCAGGAAGAAGTAGAGCTATGTCTTAAGACAAATTGCCGGGACCAGATGGCATACACCCCCATATTCTAAGAGAATTAAGTAATTGAAAGGGTTCTACTTCTGTGTGCACCCTGGCTTCTTTTTATGACAGAGCACCTGGAGAGCCCCCTTCAATGACACACACGTACACAGGTGGTCTTAGAAAGCAGCTCTAATTTTATCTTTGTCCTTACAGCTTTTTATACATACATACAGGAACAGATGTGGTTCACATATACAATGTTGCTGAGTAGAAACAATTCCCTACATGGAGGCTAATGTAAATACATTCTCCTCTAGAATGACGTCATCCAACATCCTGTCCTCATAACGGATCATATAGTTTATTCTGTGTAACCCTTCAATCCCCACTCTAAGTCATGAATATGACTTATCTTCTTTCTCTCATAGAGAGGTAAGTAGCATATGGGTTTTGGACACATTGCACAAAAAATCTGTATGAGTGAAGGGATACATTGGATACAAATATATGATAATCAAGGAAGCAATTATAATACTGATAAATAATGTTCTTAACCAACTCAACCGCAGCCAGCTCAATAACCAGTCCCACCAGGAGGATGAATCAACATCCTTTTATAGTATTGGCAATCTCATGTAAAGCTTGAATATGGGACTGGATTGATCTGGAATGGTCAGATAAGTTAAAACAACACATTCCTTTAAAATCTTGATATCCTATATTATGTTTAACTCCTAGGACTTGAGTAGTGCATATGTACGCCCTTGTGTCCTGGTACTTATGACCAAGGGCGCATATGTACACTCCTGCGAATATCCGATCACCGCTGCGCACGTGGCGGTGATCGAACAAGATGCCTGCTGAAATCAATCAGCAGGCACCTTGGCACTACGCCCAGGGGGTCCTATGACCCCCATAGTCAGCTGCTCAGCAGCAAACCGCAGGTCATTCAGACCTGCAGTTTGCTGCGCTATCTGTAGTCTCTGATCCCCACGGTCGGATCAGAGACTAAAATATGCCCCAAACTTATAAATATTAACCCCCTGCACCTCGCCATGTTTGTGTCCCCCGGGCGGTGCAATTGCGATCCCCGCCCGCCTCCTTTCAAATGCTTTCCTGGTGTCTAGTGGGTAGTAGCAGGGGTCAGCACATTGCTGACCCTCAGTTATAAACTGCTGACATCTGTACTGCAGATGTCAGCAGTTTAACCTCTTTATACCGCGGTCCGTACAGACCGCGGTATGGAAGGTGTTAACATGGAGGGAGCTCCTCCTCTTCCATTGGGGGCTGCTGTACCTTGCAGCCCCCGACAGGATAGGATAGCAGAGGGAGGGAGCTCCTCTCCCTTCCCATCTCCCGCTGCTCTGTTATGGCAGCGGGTAATGGTTACCATGGCAGCAGGTCGCTTTAGAAGCGCCCTGCTCTCCATGGCACTGAAACTTGAATAGGCTTTGCTAAAGGCAAAAGCATATTCAGACTTTGTAGTAAATACAGTAAGTACACTATATAGTGTACTTACTGTATTATATAGACACCAGATCCACTGGATCTACAAGAACCAAGTGGGTCTGGGTCAAAAAAAATGTCAAAAAAGTGAAAAGAAAGTAAAATGTAAAATAAGAAAAATACATATCACTGAATAAAAATTAAAAAAATCAAATACACTACACATATTGGGTATCGCCGCGTCCGTAAAAATCTCCTCTATAAAAATATCACATGACCTAACCAGTCACGCAAATACCGTAAAAAAAACCCCCAAAAATGGTGTAAAAAAGCCATTTTTTGTCACCTTGCATCACAAAAAGTGTAATACCAAGTGATCAAAAAGGCGTATGCCTCCCACAATAGTACCAATAAAACCGCCATCTCATCCCGCAAAAAATGAGTCCTTACATAGGACAATCGCCCAAAAAAATAAAAAAAATATGGTTCTCAGACTATGGAAACACTAAAACATAATTTTTTTTTCTAAAATGCTATTATTGTGTTAAAGTAAAATAAATAAATAAAAAAGTATATATATTATGTATCGCCGCGTCTGTAAAAACCTGCTCTATAAAAATATCACATTATCTAACCCCTCAGGTAAATACCATTAAAAAAATAAAATAAAAACAATGTAAAAAAAAAACATTTTTGTCACCTCACATCTCAAAAACTAATAGCAAGCGATCAAAAAGTTATATACACCCAAAAATAGTGCCAATCAAACCGTCATCTCATCCCGCAAAAAATGATACCCCACATAGGACAATCACCCCAAAAAAATGATTTGTTTTGTTTTAAAAAATAATATTGTGTAAAACTTAAATAAATAAATAAAAAGTATACATATTTGGTATCGGCGCGTCCGTCGCAACCTGCTCTATAAAAAACACATGACCAAACCCTCAGGTGAACACAAGAAAAAAAATAAAAATACGGTAGTCAAAAGCCATTTTTGTCACCTTACATCACAAAAAGTGTAATAGCAAGCGACCAAAATGTCATATGCACCCCAAGATAATTCCAATCAAACCGACATCTCATCCCGCAAAAATGAGCTCCCTACATAAGACAGTCGTCCAAAAATAAAAATATGGCTTTCAGAATGTGAAGACACTAAAAATCATTTTTTTCAAAAATGCTGTATTATGTAAAACTGAAACAAAACCCCAAAAAGTAGCCACATTTGTATTGCCGCTGTCCGTAGCAACCTGCTCTATAGAAATAGCACACAATCTAACTTGTCAGTTCAACGATGTAAATAACAAAAATTAAAAACTGTCCGAAAATAGCTATTTTTTTGCAAATTTTCCATTTTAATCAATTTTTCCAGTAACAAAGCAAGGGTTAACAGCCAAACAAAACTGAATATATATTTCCCTGATTCTCTAGTTTGCATAAACACCCAATATGTGGTCTTAAACTGCTGTACGGCCAAACGGCAGGGCGTAGAAGGAAGGGAACGCCATATGGTTTTTGGAAGGCAGATTTTGCTGGACTGTTTTTTTGACTCCATGTCCCATTTGAAGCCCCCCTGATGCACCCCTACAGTAGAAACTCCAAAAAAGTGACCCCATTTTGGAAAGTACGGGATAAGGTAGCAGTTTTGTATGTATTATTTTAAGGTAAATATGATTTTTGGTTGCTCTATAATACACTTTTTTTGAGGCAAGATAACAAAAAATAGAAATTCTGAAATTTCATCTCCATTTGCCAATAACTCTTGTGGAACACCTAAAGGGTTAACAAAGTTTGTAAAATCGGTTTTGAATACCTTCAGTGGTGTAGTTTCTTAGATGGAGTCACTTTTTTTGAGTTTCTACTCTATGGGTGCATCGGGGGGCTTCGAATGGGACATGGTGTCAAAAATCCAGTCCAGCAAAATCCACCTTCCAAAAACCATATTGCGTTCCTTTCCTTCTACGCCCTGCTGTTTGGCCATACAGCAGTTTACGCCCACATATGGGGTGTTTCTGCAAACTACAGAATCGGGGCAATAAATATTGAGTTTTGTTTGGCTGTTAACCCTTGCTTTGTTACTGGAAAGAATGGATTCAAACGGAAAATTTTCCAAAAAATCAATCGAAATTCTGAAATTTTATCTCCATTTGCCATTAACTCTTGTGGAAAACCTAAAGGGTTAATGACGTTTGTAAAATCAGTTCTGAATACCTTGAGGGGTGTAGTTTCTAGAATGGGGTCATTTTTGGGTGGTTTCTATTATGTAAGCCTCACAAAGTGACTTCAGACCTGAACTGGTCCCCAAAAAGTGGGTTTTTGAAAATTTCTGAAAAATTTAAAGATTTGCTTCTAAACTTCTAAGCCTTGTAACACCCCCAAAAAATAAAATGGCTTTCCCAAAATGATCGATACATGAAGTAGACATATGAGGAATGTAAATCAATAACTTTTTTGGGCGGTATTACTATGTATTATAGAAGTAGAGAAATTGAAACTTGGAAAATTGCAAATTTTTCAAAGTTTTTTGTAAATTTGATATTTTTTTATAAATAAAAATGAAATTTTTCGACTTCATTTCACCAGTGTCATGAAGTACAATATGTGACGAAAAAACAATCTCAGAATTGCCTGGATAAGAAAAAGCGTTTTAAAGTTATCACCACATAAAGTGACACTGGTCAGATTTGCAAAAAATGGCCTGGTCCTAAGGTGAAAATGAGCCCGGTCCTTAAGGGGTTAAGTAACAGATAATCTACAGCAAATTTAGTTTCTAGCACTGCTCCTCTTACTCCTTGTAGATCTAAAAGCATGTCTGATAAGGCGATAGAGGTATGATTCAGAGATTTAGCCAGGTCACATGCAATAGAATTTATAGTACGAGTATTATATATAGCCAGTCCAGGCACTCCTAATTTAGAGTTGCCCAAACTTCTATTTTCTGCACGGCTGAGAAGGGGTAAAGTAGAGTCACAGTCTTCTGATAAAGTCTTGGTAACGGATCTGTAAGCTCTTCTAATAGGGGGTTGACTGGAAAGGGCCTAAGTAAGCCTGGATAACGCACAGGAACTTCCAATCACATTAGCAGGAATGTAATTGTAAGTGCTGTTACCACAAGACAAAAAACATCCCTTAGTAGGGAGCATTATATTATAGATAAAACTGGGAGTCTCAATGGTCTTATTACAACTCATGGAATTATTCAGGGAGCTAGCAAGCCTACTATTCTTTTTACAGGTGTCGTTAATATAATCATATACATTATTCTTAGGTAATACACTTTTTATGTCTCTACTATCACAAAATAAAGTCATATCCTGGGAAAAGGTAAAACAGGTCTCTGCTGTAGTCACATTAATAGTAATTATTTTAATATTATCCCTGCTATTTCCTAGTTTCTAACACTCCCCACAGAAGTCATACAAGGAAATAAAAGATTGTGTATTGATAGCCATCGACCAGACTTCAAGGAGGGATTCATCGGGTGTAGGCATAGCAATAACACATGTTTGTAAAAGATCCCGTAGTCTCTGTAAGTCTTTAAGGCACAATAAACTAATATTTAGGGCATTTGCCATCCTGACTATACTATTCTATTCAGAATAAAAGGGGCTGGGATCTTGCTCCTGAGCTCTTTTATGTACTGACTGATTATTTGGTGCACCGCAATAAAAATTCATCTACTCTGGGTGATAAATACATGTAGTAATAAGCCAGATGGGCAAGGAAACATAAAGATTAATTAATTATCAGCAGACAAACAAATCTCCCAGAACATTGTGGGGTCGTCATCTTCAGCCTGTTGCAAGGCACTTTTCAGGGAAATCTCTTCTGAGCTCCCTTCTTTGTTCAGGGATTTCACACCTGCTTCACCCTCTTTGTCTTTGTCCGTCACCGGAGAAGAAGCCTCAAGGACCCTTTTCAATCTGCTAGCGTGAATCGCTGTTCTGGTGACTGCTACCACTCGGGTGGGTGGTTCAAACGGGAACTCAGTCTGTTTCCGTCCTTTTACCAGGTGCTGGACTATCACCACATCTCCTGGTTGGAGAGGATGCGTAGGTTCCTGTGGAGAGAAAGTAGAGGCACGAGCAACATCTCGTTCAATTTGATCTAAAGTTTCTACAAGTTTCCTCACATATTCTGCCTGTACTACTTCTCTACTTCTAGGCCCTCTTTTTCTATCAAGGGGGCCTTTGGACCCCAAGGGGTGGGGAAGGGTCTTCCCATTAGGACCTCAAATGTAAGTAACCAGTATTCTTATTAGGCTGCATCCTAATTTCTGCTAGGGCTACAGGCAAGAACTTTTTCCAATTAGTGAAGGTGTCGGAGCGCTTGCAACTGGAATACATGGTTTCCCCTCTTTGCAGATAAGACCCATATCAGGGTCTTGTACTGCAGCTACCAACTGCCATTCCATCTTGTCACTACTGGTAGCCAAATCCTGGAGGCTTAGCAATAGATTGTCAGCAAAGGTAAGTTCTGGAACTAGGGAGGGCATCTGAACTGTTGCTGCCTTCCTAATAGCAGCCTTTTTTGCTGCCTGATCGGCTAGGGCATTCCCTTTAGCTATGTGCGTTTGGAGACCAGTATGTGCCTTACAATGGATAATAGCAACTTTTCTTGGTAATTGGATGGCGGCCAGGAGATCATATACTAGGGTGGAATGTGAGATTTGCTTCCCATCTGCAGCTATGAAGCCTCTTCTCTGCCAGATTACCCCATGATCATGTACAACCCCAAAGGCATATTTGGAATCGGTGTATATATTTACATCACTTCCCTCAAAAAGACAACAAGCTCTAGTAAGGGCAATCAGTTCAGGTGCTTGGGCTGACTGAAAAGGTTATAGGATTAGATTCTAGAATAACATCAGGGAGTTGAACCACAGCGTATTCTGCATGATAAGTGTTGTTGTCATTAGGGCGGGAAGAGGATCCATCCAAAAAAGTAACAGGTGCTCCTTCAATGGGTGTGGACTGTAAGTCAGGCCTAGGTGAGGTATGTTCATGTATAAGAAGTACATACATGGGGAGGAGGCAAATCATCCTGCTCTCCCTTGTAGCCAAGTAGGGCATTTAGTATAGCCATTGGACCGAATGTGGGTGCTGATTATTTGATATGAAGTTGAGGATTAGAGAGCAACAAAACTTCATATCCACTCAGTCTTTGTCCTGACATATATTGTGTATATATGTTCTTCAATAGGGCCTGAACATTGTGTGAGGTATGCAGAGTGGTGGGATGACCTACGGTGATAGGCGTGACCATCTCAGCGACCATAGCACAGGCTGCTATGGACACGCAGGCATGCCCTGAACCTGTACGGGAACCACCTTTGAGAAAAAAGCAACAGGGCGGAATTTGCCTCCATGTTCTTGCACCAGGACTCCTGCCATAGTTTTACAATTGTCCCTGGCAAATAAGTGAAACATCACGCCATAGTCAGGTAGGCCCAAACCAGGACTTGAAACCATTAAATGGTCTGATGAAATGTTACTTTGTTAGCTTTTAGTCATTTGAATTGTTTAATGAAGTATTAGTGGCTTGTCTCAGAATATTATCATAGTAGGAACAATCAGCAATTCATTGGCGGCAGTAAACAATCATGCCTTTCTTGGTTTGTGGGCGGGGCAGACTCAGTACGGCGGTAATTCTGGCATGGCTGATTTTCCTCTCACCTTTACTGAGAACAAAGCCCAAGTAATCAACACTTTCCATACACCATTTTAATTTTTTTCCTAGAAACTTTGTGACCACATTCACATAACCACAGTAATAAACTAACAGTCTGCCTGGCAGGCCTCCCAAGTAGAAATACATATGAGGAGATCGTCCACATATTGTAGAAGGACAGAACCATGAGGGGCAGTCCAAGGGCGCAATGTAGCTTGGAGGACAATGGAGTACATTACTGGGGAGTCTGCATAACCCTGAGGCATTCTACACCAAGTATACTGGCGAAATTTAAAGGCAAAGGGTGGCCATGTCTCCCTTTCAACTGGGACAGAAAAAAATGCATTCTTTAAATCAACAACAGAGAAAAACTCTGCATGTGCAGGAATAGCTGATAGCAGAGATGGTACATCTGGAACCACAGGGGCTATGGGTATGATCTGTGCATTTACAGCTCTAAGATCCTGGACAAACCTAAAGGTATTATCAGTATTTCTCACTAGGTTGATAGGTGTATAATAGGGGAAATAATTTCCTCAATAACCCCTGCCTCTAGGAATTCCATCAACATAGACTCAATCCCTTTTCTTTTTCTGGGGAATGGGGGTATTGTTTAATATATAACCGGTGCAGCGCCGTGCTTAAGCATTCTTCTACAGTCCATACATCACTCTTGACCCCTCTGTAGGTGTACTGCCTCAGGCTTCTTGAGCTTAACCTGTTTGACAGCCTCCCAGTGAAGTGAGTAGATCCTGAGTTGCATTTTACCAAAAAATTGTTAATTGTTCTTAATACTTTTATTAGGTAAAATTCCTTCTATCACTGTTAATCATTTACTTGCTTGGGTCATTACCATTCAGTATACACAAGGGGACTGGTGCTAATGAATTAAGAATTAAAAACAAATGGATTGTATGGTCTTGTTGTGAATATAAATTACATTACGGTGATATACCTAGACCATACCTATTTATGTTTTTTTCCCTATACGACTCTGGCTTCAGAAGCGTTAAGTGATTACTAATGCTATGTAATAGCTGCCGCCCCTGCTGTATAGAGTTATCTGGTTATATAGTCACCTCATAGACTCACATCACTACTACTGGGATAGAGCAATAATAAGCCCTGTCTCAGTTCATTTTTATTCGAATATATTTCTATTCCAACTTACTTTACCACAACCCGACTCCTGTTGGCGCCTCAGGGGACGTAGTTGGACCTCCCAACAAACCCCGTCATCTAACTTTTGTTTCTATTTTTTTTTCACCTTCATTGCCTGTTGCATAAACACACAGCTTAGCTAGCAAAGAAGGGAGGGTAGGCACTTGAGATAAGAAACAAGCAGCTGAAAGAGGTTGTCCGGGCTCAGAGCTGAACACAGACATATCCTTTTACCATGTCCATATGGAAGGTGTCTTTAGCCCCTTCCCGAGGGAACGGATTTATACTCTTCATCCCCTCTTTCCATCCTGCCATATTCACACCCATGGAGTAACTAAATAATGATTAGTCCCACAGACCCGGGCTACATAATCCTTACATGTTTCTCCTACATATGGAGTGGGTGGAGAGACACCTTTTCTTGCTTTGCAAATATTTCTTATAACTTAATTGAGACGGAGGCAGAGCAGAACTCTCCCCAGGACTGGCTGTACTGAACCGTGAAGGCTCCTACAATACCTGTCAGCTGGATGGAGAGGACTCATGTCTATGCTCAACTTCCTTCTCAACTGCCTGTTAGTATTATCCCTTCAAACCGTCACTTGCTTACACCACTTTCTTAGTTAGCGGATTCCCCCTAGCTAGAGTGGTGGGGCGTCTTACGGTTTTCCAGGATACACACAATAAAGTTAGAAGAGAGCATAAGAAAGCAGCTAAATGATGAAAAAAGGGGGGATACAGGAAAATACAAAAAAAAAACAGCAAAAAAATGATAAAAAAATTAATTAAAAAATCCAAAAGTCCGTTCTAAGACCATATATTCAGTTCAGGCTCTCCTTTAAAAAACGTGCAAGAATTTATCCAATATTTCATCTGAGATAATTAATAAACCATCAGTTGTGTCTTTCTCTCCAAATCTGGATGTATCCAGCAGTGGTTTCACAATGGTTGTGTTAAAAGGCCCTGGTATATAGCAATGGGCCACACATTTGTGCTCACAAGGATATAGCCGACTATGTTATTGTATGGTGAATAATCCAGGAGGGCTATTCCTATAGATCCACTTTCAATGGATAGTTATTAGAATAATGCCTCAGGTACCTGGGATGATTCATAAAGTCATGCCGTATGGATAATCCATCCACTGTGGAGTCGCTGTGGAAAAAAGAATAGTCCGATCTTACCAGTGTTCAGATCGCTGTGAAGACTTCTCTTTCAGAGTCTCCCCTGCTTCTCCGCGGCTGCCGCTCTCCGGTGCGCACGCCGTGTGCAGTCCTGGCCTTATCACGTGGACCGGGCAGCGCTCGCAGGAAGGGACTTGCGGCTAATGAATGAAGATGAATATATATTTGAACCAGTTAGGATTTCTTCATAGCATCTGAAAATAGTCCAATGGTAGCCACTGATGAAGGGGAAAGTAATCCCCGAAACGCGTTTGGTGCTTTATCCTTACTCCCAACTTGGACTATTTTCAGATGCTATGAAGAAATCCTAACTGGTTCAAATATAGAATCACTGGAGCGCTCCAGAGAATACAGTGCACTTTACTGTCATCAGCCGCAAGTCCCTTCCCGTAAGCACTGCCCCAGCCCACGTGACAAGGTCAGGACTGCGCACCGGAGAGCGGCAGCCGCAGAGAAGCAGGGCCGAAAGAGAAGTCTTCACAGCGATCTGAACACTGGTAAGATCAGACTTCTCTTTTTTCCGACAGTGGATGGATTATCCATACTGCATGACTTTATGAATCATCCCAGGTACTTGAGGCATTATTCTAATAACTAACCATTGAAAGTGGATCTATAGGAATAGCCCTCCGGGATTATTCTCCATACTATAACATAGTCGGCTATATCCTTATGAGCACAAATATATTAGGAATATAACGATTGGTACATGTGTGGCCCATTGCTATATACCAGGGCATTCAACACACCCATTGTGAAACCAATGCTGGATACATCCTGATTTGGAGAGAAAGACACAGCTGATGGTTTATTAATTTTATCAGCTGATGAAATATTGGATAAAATCTTGCACTTTTTTAATAGGAGATCCTGAACTGATTTATGGTCTTAGAACATCCGACTTTTGGAATATGATGTTTTATTAATTTTTATTAATTTTTTTTATCATTTTTTTGCTTTTTGTATTTTCCTGTATCCCCCCCTTTTTTTCATCATTTAGCATGCTACTTTTTAGATTGGTATGACATTCATTAAATCATTATTTACAAACATTTCATACAATCTATGTGGATGATTCACACACGGGATAGTCCCAGTCTCATAGCATATTTAACATAACTACTAAAGGGTGAGTCAGTTGGGACTAGAGCACCTATTTCATAGTTGAGGGAGAGTGAGCCATTTACTATCAGCATCTCTGTAAGGAAAAATACATGTCACATACTAAATGGTAAAACACTGGGTAACACTGACATGGAAAAGGAAAACTTTAGTGGACAGTAAACTTAGCTGCAGAAAACAGTGTCAGGCAGCTGCTGCCAAGGCCAATAAGATAATGGGTTTGCATCAAAGGGGCATAGATGCCCGTGATGAGAACATAGTTCTGCCACTTTATAAATCACTAGTCAGACCACACATGGAGTACTGTGTACAGCTCTGGGCTTCTGTGAACAAGGCAGAAATAGCACAGCTGGAGAGGGTTCAGAGAAGGGCAACTAAACTGGAATGGGTGGACTACAGTACCCAGAAAGATTATCAAAATGAGGGTTATTAGGCCCAGGTGTCGGACCCCTGCAGATCAGATGCTGATGATCTATCCAGAGGATAGATCGTCAGTTTAAACAAAACTGCAGAACCCCTTTAAAATATGTGTATTACTAGCTATCGACACCTATGGTTTAATATGATTAATTTATTTTGCAGGTCTACGCCACTGATGGTGGAATCATTACACTAGTCCTGTGCACCAGCAGCATTACCTTATAGCAGTTTATAACTTGTTTTCAAAGTTGTTTTGTCCTTGGTGTCAGATGTTCCTAATAGCAAAAACAACAGCTTTTATTCCTCTGCTGTCATGTAAATTAGGCTTTTGATGTCAAGGGGGCAGCGACTTTCTCTCATGAACTCAAGCTTGTGTAGCCGCCTTCCCGCCCCATAGCATTGGATTGACATTCCTATCATGGTCAAACGCAAGTTCAAAGTTTTAGTGCATGCACCGCGTCCCTGTTATTCTAGCGTGCCACTAAACATTCACACACGCATGACATAGACTGTGAATGTTTAGTGGCGCGACGAGCTACTGTGAACTCGCTTACAGCAGCAGAGAACAAGACGCAGTAATAACAGGGATGCGGTACATGCACGGGATTTAGAACTTGCATTTGACATGATAGGAATTTGAAAACAAACGCTCAAATAAACGCTTAGGGGCAGGAAAGGGGTGCAACAAGCTTGACTTCAGGAGAGGAAGCCCCTTGACTTCAAGAGCCTAATCTACATGATGTAGGCAGGGCAATAAAAGTCTTTTTTTTTACAATTAGGTGCATCTGACACCAAGGACAAAACCAACTTTAGATCAAGCTATAGACTTCTATAAGGTAATGTTTAATATGCATTTTCTATGTGACAGGTTCCCTTTAACCACTACAGGACTGCCTAACGCACGGATGCGTCTGGCGGGCGGTCCTGTAGTTCTGATCTGACGCATCGGCGCGTCATCTCGCGAGACGCGAGATTTCCTGTGAACGCGCGGGTGTGCGCACGCGCGCTCACAGTGCCGCGTCTCAGGAGTTTAACCACAGCCTGCCAGCGATGATCAATCGCTGGCAGGCTGTAGATGCGAATTAAATCGCATCAAAGAGGTATATCGGACGCTGTTTTGTTAAAGCGTCTGATATACTTGCTACCTGGTCCTCTGGTGGTCCCATTTACTGGGATCGACCACCAGAGGACCAGGTAGCTATGTAAAGTTGCACCAAACACTACACTAACCATTCAGACGTCCATATGTGTTTTGCGGATCCGTGGATTCACGGATCCGCTGGATCTGATCCACGGATCTGCAGATCCTCAAAACACGGACACCGGCAATGTGCTTTCCGCATTTTGCAGATCCGCACTTTGCCAGAACTATATAGAAAATGCTTTTTCTTGTCCGCAATTGCGGACAAGAATAGGACATGTTCTATATTTTTGCGGAACGGAAGTGCAGACCTGGAAGCGCGGATCCATAATTCCGGATCCGAGCAGGACAAAGTTTGTCCCTATAGAAATGAATGGGTCCGCACTCCGTTCCGCAAACAGAATTGCGGACGTGGGAATGGGGCATAAGGGTCCCTTATCACCGCCAGTTAGTTAGCTACTTGTTAGGTAGCTAGCGCCCAGCCCACCGCACCGCAGTCACTGATTTTGGCAGAGATTGTTTCATCCACATTGATCGATGCGAATGAAAAAATCTGTGCCGTTCATTTTTTTATTTTTTCAGCCCAGAGGCTGAACGGAAAAAAAATCTCATTACCCGTATGCTCATTATAAGGAGAATCGCAGAAACTCCTAATGCTGGCCATACGTGTAATGATTGCAGAGACCCTCAAATGCCAGGGCAGTATAAATACCTCACAAGTGACCCCATTTTAGAAAGAAGACACCCCAGGGTATTCCGTGAGGGGTATGGTGAGTTCATGTAAAATTTTATTTTTGTCACAAGTTAGTGGAATATGAGACTTTGTAAAAAAATATATATATATATCAATTTCCGCTAACTTGTGCCAAAAATGTTTTTTTCTGTGAACTCGCCATGCCCCTCACAGAATACCTTGGGGTGTCTTCTTTCCAAAATGGGGTCACTTGTGGGTATTTATACTGCCCTGGCATTTAAGGTCCTAAAGCGTGAGAATCCAAATGCGTAAAATGCCCTGTGAAATCCTAAAGGTACTCATGGGAATTAGGGCCCTTTGCGCATCTTGGCTGCAAAAAGTGTCACACATGTGGTATCACAGTACTCAGGAGAAGTAGGGTAATGTGTTTTGGGGTATATTTTTATATATACCCATACTTTGTGTGAGAAATATCGCTGTAAACGACAACTTTTTACATTTTTTTATTCAAAATTGTCAATTTACAGAGATATTTCTCTGACTCCAGCATGGGTATATGTAAAAATACACCACAAAACACATTGCCCTACTTCTCCTGAGTACGGCGATACCATATGAGTGACACTTTTTGCAGCCAAGATGCGCAAAGGGACCCAAATTCCAATGAGTACCTTTAGGAGGGCATTTTTACGCATTTTCTTCTCACGCTTTAGGGACCCTAAAATGCCAGGGCAGTATAAATACCCCACATGTGACCCCATTTTGGAAAGAAGACACCCCAAGGTATTCGCTGAGGGGCATAGTGAGTCCATGAAAAATTAAACTTTTAGTCAAAAGTTAGCGGAAAGAGAGACTTTGTGAGGAAAAATAATAAAAATCAATTTCCGCTAACTTGTGCCAAAAAAAATCTTCTATGAACTCGCCATGCCCTCATGGAATACCTTGGGGTGTCTTCTTTCCAAAATGGGGTCACATGTGGGTATTTATACTGCCCTGGCATTTTAGATGCCCTAAAGCGTGAGAAGAAAAATGCATAAAAATGCCCTCCTAAAAGGTACTCATTGAATTTGGGCCCTTTAGCATCTTGGCTGCAAAAAGTGTCATCATGTGGTATCGCCGTACTCAGGAGAAGTAGGCAATGTGTTTTGGGGTGTATTTTTACATATACCCATGCTGGGTGAGAAATATCTCTGTAAATTGACAACTTTGAATAAAAAAATGTAAAAAGTTGTCGTTTACAGCGATATTTCTCACACACAGTATAGGTATATGTAAAATACACCCCAAAACACATTGCCCTACTTCTCCTGAGTACGGCGATACCACATGTGACACTTTTTGCAGCCAAGATGCACAAAGGGCCCTAAAACCAATAAGTACCTTTAGGATCTCACAGGGCATTTTTACTCATTTGGATTCTCACGCTTTAGGGCCCCTAAAATGCCAGGGCAGTATAAATACCCCACAAGTGACCCCATTTTGGAAAGAAGACACCCTAAGGTATTCTGTGAGGGGCATGGCAAGTTCACAGAATTTTTATTTTTTGGCACAAGTTAGCGGAAATTGATATATTATATTTTTTTTTATAAAGTCTCATATTCCACTAACTTGTGACAAAAATAAAATTTTACATGAACTCACCATACCTCACGGAATACCTTGGGTGTCTTCTTTCAAAATGGGTCACATGTAGGGTATTTATACTGTCCTGGCATTTTAGGGGCCCCTAAAGCGTGAGAAGAAGTCTGGAATCCAAATGCGTAAAAATGCCCTGTGAAATCTAAAGGTACTCATTGAATTAGGGCTCTTTGGCACCTAGGCTACAAAAGTATCACTCATGTGGTATCGCCGTACTCAGGAGAAGTAGGGCAATGTGTTTTGGGGTGTATTTTTATATATACCCATGTTGGGTGAGAAATATCTCTGTAAACGACAACTTTTTAAATTTTATTATACAAAGTTGTCAGTTTACAGAGATATTCTCTCACCCAACATGGGTATATGTAAAATAGACCCCAAACACATTTCCCTACTTCTCCTGAATACTGGCGATACCACGAGTGACACTTTTTGCAGCCTGGATGCCAAAGAGCCCAAATTCCAACGAGTACCTTTAGGTTTTACATGGCTGCTCACAATTTAGCCCCGCCCAAAATGCCAGAACAGTAAACACACCCCACAAACGACCCCATTTCGGAAAGTAGACACCCCAAGGTATTCACTGAGGGGCATAGTGAGTCCGTCTGAGATTTTATTTTTTTGCCAGAAGTTAGCAGAAATGGAAACTTTATTATATATTTTTTTCCTCAGAAAGTGTAATTTTCTGCTAACTTGTGAAAAAATGAAATGATACATTAAGTCACCATGCCCTCCGCGAATACTTTGGGGTGTCTTCTTTCTAAAATGCTGTCATTTGGGGGGTATTTATACTATCCTGACATTCTAGCACCTGAAGAAACATCACAGGTGCTCAGAAAGTCAGAGCTGCTTCAAAATGCGGAAATTCACTTTTTGCACCATAGTTTGTAAACGCTATAACTTTTACCCAAACCAATAAATATACACTTATTGGATTTTTTTTATCAAAGACATGTAGAACAATAAATTTAGAGAAAAATTTACATAGAAATGTAGGTTTTTTAAAAAAATTTACAACGGAAAGTGAAAAATATCATTTTTTTGCAAAAATGTCGTTAAATTTTTATTAATAGCAAAAAAGTAAAAATGTCAGCAACAATAAAATACCACCAAATGAAAGCTCTATTAGTGAGAAGAAAAGGAGGTAAAATTCATTTGGGTGGTAAGTTGCATGACGGAGCAATAAACGGTGAAAGTAGTGTAGTGCAGAATTGTAAAAAGTGGCCTGGTCATTAAGGGTGTTTAAGCTAGGGGGCTGAAGTGGTTAAAGGGGTTGTCTGACTTCAGTAAGTTGCATTTATAATGTAAAGAAAGTTAATACAAGCCACTTACTAATGTATTGTTATTGCCCGTATTGCTTCCTTTGATGGCTGGATTCATTTTCCATTGCATTATACACTGCTCTTTTCCATGGTTTCAGACCACCCTGCAGTGCATCAGTGATGGTCGTGCTTGCACACTATAGGAAAAAGTGTCAGCCTCTCTGGTGGTTGGGACCATGAACAAACAAATTAACAAGATGATTGAAATAGACCACCTGAATTGTATAGTAAAATTAGAGAGATGATCAGTTTAAAAGCGTAACCATTAGGGTCTATTCACACGTCTGTGTGTGTTTTGCGGATCACGGATCTGCAAAACACAGACATCGGCGATGTGCGTTCGCAATTTGCGGACCGCACATTACCGGCACTACATAGAAAATGCCTTTTCTTGTCCGCAGTGCGGACAAGAATAGGACATGTTCTATTTTTTTCAGGAACGACGGTGCGGACCCGGGAAGTGCGGATCCGCAGTTGCGGACCCAGGTGTGACATTGTCTGTCCCCATTGAGATTAATGGGTCCGCAATTCCGTTCACTAAATGCGGAACAGAATTGAGGACGTGTGAATGGACCCTAAATGGTAATATAACTAGAAAAATAGGTCCCAAAAATAAATAAACGATACAGTAATCAAAATAAACTTAGAGTGTCTATAGGAAACCCTTAGATAAATAATAACATTGGGTAACCAGAAAGAAATATACATAGTATAAGGGTGCACAGATAAGGAAAGTGCTCGGCGGCACATCAAAATGTAACCATGATTCCTACCGCTCCAGTAGATACGTTTCCTTGTAAGCAGTGATCTCACCGTCAGGTAGATGATGACAGATCTCGAGGTGAAACTGGATAACAAGGGTGGGTTAGGTGGGCTAGCTAACTTGTCCTGATAATGCCCTACAAGGTCCTACACTAACCCTATTCACCTGGTCACGGATCCCCGTGATCAGGTGCTGCAGGAACCTAACCCTGGAATTGGTGCGCCCTAGTACGCCCTCTCCTGCCTTATCCCTACATGCACGTATCACTTTTTGATGAGTGGAAAAGCAAGGTTGCTGCGGGCTATTTTGGTGACCAAGGTGCATTGGAAAAGATGCTAACCATGCCACTCTGATAACCAAAGAGAGTCCAGAGCCTAGATGAGGCTTCAATTGGACATAGTAGCAATAGGTACAAGAGGGGGATAATTGATAAAAGCCCCCTTCCTCCTTCAAGAGCTATGACGCATGGACTTGATGTAATCCACGGCGGTGGTGACTCCCGCCACCCTTTAAAAACACCAGCCCCAAAACGAGGCTTGGCTAGTGCCCCGCCCTTTCTGCAGAACACTGCATGTCAAACCCACGCATGCGCTGTTGTAAGTTTCAGCGCAACTGAGGGGCGAGGCACTGAGAGGACGTCGGTGAGTAAAATGACGTCACCACGTCCAGTCTCGTCAGTTCACACGAGATCCGAGTGACTGGGTTGCCGGGCGACCGGGATGCTCTCCCCGACCCCTGCCAGATGCACGGCCACAGATGAGCCGTCGCGCTTCATTATGAATGGCATTTCTGGCAAATCAGATACAATTGAAGTTAGTTGAGTAAGCTGGCTCAAAGCGAGTTACACAGGTGAGGAAACGGGGAGGGAATAGACCACCTAGGGTGACAAACCACTGCAAGACAGGCATATTAGTACATGCATGCCAGGCAGGGGATGTCACAGGGTGGCACCAAGGGGGAGGGGAGGGAGGGATATTAGAGGCTGCGGCCAAAAACAGGGTACGCCTATATAAAGCAGCTAAAATTAAGCTGCTCATTCAGTCCCAAGGGTGAGACCGTGCGTAACGTGAAAATCCAGCAAGTTTCATGCTGGAGTAAAATCCGATCCCAATCCCTCCACGGGATGGGCAGCCAACTTTTTCAATTCTCATGGCCTTTAAACATCTTGGGTTCCCTTGGTGACATTAATGGATATGTCTGGACACTGCTGTATCCCTTCTGTTCTTGATGTCACCAAGGTGTTCACCAAGACGTCGACTGAATTCTCGCTTGGTTTTCCCTATATATTCAGTACCGCATTCACAAGTGATTTTGTAGATAACACCTTGGGTCCTACAAATGATAAAGTCCTTAATAGGGAATGTTCGCTTTAGGTTAGAGCTGTAGAACGTTTTACCTGTCTGTATCATAGTACCGCTCCAACCATGTTTCCTGATGGGGATGGGTGTGAAATGGCTGTAGACAAGGGTATCTCTCAAGCTATTGCCCCTTCTAAATGTTATCTGTGGATATTCGTGTATCACTTCCCTAATATCTGGGTCCATTCGAAGAATGGGCCAATATTTCTTAAGGATACCTCTTGTGCGGTCAACACAGCCATCAAATGTGGCAATCAGGACGGATTTTGTATCCTCTGCAGGTTTCTCTTTTGGTACTAATAGGGTAGAAGCAAGCTGTCGTGGCGGCTCTATGGTAGGCTTACCAGAGTACATTATCCGGATATCCTCTGTTGCGGAACCTGGCCCTAAGGCCATCAGCTTGTCTCTTAAACTCCGTCCTCCCGGAACAGTTGCGCTTGAAGCGTAAATACTGTCCACACGGGGTGCCTCTCTTGAGAGGGGTGGGGTGGCTGCTCCTCCAATGGAGGACGGAGTTGGTAGAGGTCGGCTTCTGAAAAATTGTGGTTGACAGTTCATCCGTCTCCTTTCTGGAGATGGAAATATCCAGAAAGGGAAGGGTGTCCATACTACACTCAAATGTGAACCTCAGGCCAATCTCGTTATTATTTAGATTCTCCACAAAGTTGGAGAAGGTCACTTTGGTATCATTCCAAATGACAAACACGTCATCAATGTAGCGAGCCCACAATGTTATGGGCCCGGTATTTGACGACGTTAGCGTCTATAAACACCTTAGGCACTTCCCACCAGCCCAGGAGCAAGTTAGCATAGGCTGGCGCACATGAACAGCCCATTGCTGTGCCCCTGAGCTGGTCGTAAAGCTTTGTACCAAAGAAGTAGTAGTTATGGGTGAGCATGTATTCAAGGAGTTTAATGATAAAATCAATGTGTAAAGTGTACTGGCGACCTCAGATACTTTAATAATACCTGACTGCTCTTAAGCCAGCTGCATGTGGAATGGATGAGTATAACGCCTCAACATCAATGCTCCCCAAAATAGCTTGTTGTTCAATAGTTATGCTGTCCAGTCTCCTTAGCAGGTCCGTGGTGTCCCTGACATACGATGGAAGGGACACCGCGAACGGCATTAAGATTTTATCTATATAGATCCCTAAATTCTGGCTAATACTGCCAATTCCGGAGACAATTGGCCTACCTTTTAATGGGTTGATCCTTTATGAGTTTTGAGCAAGCTATAAAATGTGGCATTTACTGGATTTTTGGGGTATAAGAACTCGTACTCTTCAAGAGAGATGAGTCTTTTACCTTAGCCTCTTGGAGAATGTCTCTGAGTTCTATCAGATATGGTTCAGTTGGATTTGATGTTGATGGTTCATAACTACTTTTGTCCTGTAGTATCAGCTCACACATTTTTTGTAATCCACAGAATTCATAATCACTGTGTTACCTTCTTTGTCAGATGGTTTCACAGTGATTGAGGTGTCCTCCTTCAATGCAGTGACTGCCTACAATTCTTCCTTGGTATAGTTGGCTGTTGGAGGAGATGAAGCCATCTTAGAAAGGTCTGCTGTTACTATTTGGAGGAAGACACCCAGACAGGATATATCGCTTGAGGGGGCATCTTAGTGCTCTTATTTCTGAGTGAGGTAAAAGGACCCTCACCTGTCTGGATGTTGTCTATGTGTCAGCTTCTTTATTTTATGGCAATCAAAAACTTTTTAATGACAATGAGATCAGAGGAAGATGGATCAAAGGTTAAACTACATTATATATTAACTAGACATTATGTCCGTTACAATAACGGGCGCTAGAACACTAGTGCTGGTACTGTTATGGGGGTGGATCTGTGGATGGCACTGTTATGGGGGATCTGTGGAGGACACAGTGTTATGGGGGATCTGTGGAGGACACAGTGCTATGGGGGATCTGTGGATGGCACTGTTATGGGGGATCTGTGGATGGCACTGTTATGGGGGATCTGTGGATGGCACTGTTATGGGGGATCTGTGGATGGCACTGTTATGGGGGATCTGTGGATGGCACTGTTATGGAGGATCTGTGGATGGCACTGTTATGGGGGGATCTGTGGGTGACACTGTTATGGGGGAGGGGGATCTCTGGAGGACACAGTTATGGGGAATCTGTGGAGGACACAGTTATGGGGAATCTGTGGAGGACACAGTTATGGGGGAATCTGTGGAGGACACAGTTATGGGGGAATCTGTGGAGGACACAGTTATGGGGGAATCTGTGGCGCACAGACCAATCAGCACACAGTCCACGGACACTACATGGGCGGTATCATTTTGTAATGGCAGCGAGGCCCGGTGCAGTCACTGTATTGCACCGGGCCCGCTCAGAGTAGTATTACTATGAATAACTGTAATAATAATAATGATCTTCACTCACTAAACGGTGAGGCAGGAGGCCGGGTGGGCGGGCACTGGCAGCGTACCTCACTACCTCATGCGCCTGCGCCGCCTGCTTCATTCATGAAGTGGGCGGAGCAGGGGAGTCATTTAGTGAGTTACGCTGCCAGTGCCTGCCCGCCCTGCCTCCTGCATCACCCTTTAGTAAGTGAAGGCGTGAAGATCGTTATTATTATTACAGTTATTCATAGTATTACTACTCGGAGCAGGGCCTGGTGCAATACAGTGACTGCACCGGGCCTCGCTGCCATTACAAAGCGATGCCACCCATGTAGTGTCCGTGGACTGTGTGCCGATTGGTCTGTGCGCCGCGCATGCACACTTGACAAATCGGCACACACGCACGGACACCACGCACATAGGGATTTTATTAGTATAGTTGTTTATACATGCTAGAAAACCTTTGGCCAATTAACTCACAAAGTAAAAAGAAGTGTATAGGAGGTATGACTTTCGTATGGTAATGTTTTGACATCACCATGTGAATGAATATTAATGTAATGTATGATGTCATGTATGAAAAGACATTGATGTCTGTGTACTGCGGTAGAATGGAGCTAACCTAAGTTATGTTAACGATATCCCTTTGTTATCTGGGGTACAAGAACCTGGGAGCATTCAGACCATAGTCCACCTTCTGTCTGCTGTCTATATTATTTCCTGTATCCTGCCTTAGTGCTTTGTCTCTAATAAACACCTCTCAAGAAGAATTTGTCTCAGGAGTTTTGTATTGCTGAGGATAATTTCCAACGACAGCTCAAAGTCAAAATTAAACTAATTTTAAAACGTTGCATCTTGATTCCTTCCTCTCATAGCATTTGTTCACCTTATTCAATTATACAGTAACATCCTCTGTGCAGATATAAGCAACTCTACAGTATACTACAAGCTAGCTGCATGTGAACAGCACATTAAAAATGTCCCTGGGTTTACATTCTGTATTTACTAAGAATCCACACAAATACAGTGACTGATCCAAGCAATAAAACATCTGAGAAGTGAACTAAAATGTATTTTATTTAGACAGAATACCACACATTATATGTACATTTAATAAATACACTCCAAGTGTAGGATAGTGAAGAAAAGAAATATGCATATTTCAAGTATATAGCAAAATGCACTGGGTGAATTTATCATGAGAGTAAAGTCAGTTTTCTTTGAATTTGCATTGGAGTACTTTTTACCAAGTTTATCAAACGGCACATATTGTTTGTTAAATTTGGCTTATCTTTAAACCTAACTTTTGTCTAGAACGCTATGCGTTTTCTGTACCACCCACCACTAGAGTGACTTTGGGACAATACACATTCTTACACACACAACTCTCTATATATGTAATACTTTGCTTACTTTCCTGCTATCAAGCATCAAGTGTGGTTCAGATCAGACATTAACTTCTTTTTCATATGTGCTAGAGAGGTTTGCTGTACCAATACCACACATCAGCAAGTTCAGCCATCACCACCTCTACCAGCATTAAGGCCTCTTGCAGACGAGGCGTTTGTCACGCTGCGAGTCCCCAGCGCAGCTCCCGGCCTGAACTTCCAGCACATGTACATGATGCCATGTAACCCTTACAGTTCTGGAATGTATTAGAGGACACTGACATAATACTGTCACTGTTATCCAATACATTCTAGAACTGTAAGGTTACATAGCATCATAAATCAATATAATGCTATGTGATCCCAGCAGTGCTGGGAGTTCAGGCCAGGAGCTGCGCTGTCTGCAAGAGGCCTAAAGAGGTTGTCCGAGTCAGAGCTGAACCTGGACATACCCCTTCTTCACCCAGACAGCCCTTCTGAGATGAGCATTGGGCATTTTCATTAGATCCAGTGCCATCACCAGTACTAATAGGCAGGCTTTTGCGCTGCAAACGGCTAGAGCTCTCCCATTTTAGCGCTGCAAACGGCTAAAGCTCACCCATTAGTGCCGGTGATGTCATTGGGAACACTGATAGGTGGAAGCCTCTGCCTTGCAGTGTAAGCTTGTAAACAAAAAGTCCTCCAATGCTCATCTCAGAGGGGCTGCCCGAGTGATGAAGGATCAGCTCTGAACCTGGAGAACCCCTTTAAGTAAAGAGGCAGGTCATCTAAACTGATCTGTGTATCAGGAATATGTCTAATCATTATCAATAAAGATTGGATGTGTTGAACAGCCCATGATAGGGAGAGCCTGAAGCTGGACATACTGGGCTTGTAATTACATCACGCAGGAAGTCCGACAACTGGGATCCCCACCGATCAGCTGTGAGTGCCGCTGCCTTCTCCCTAATCACCAAGAACAGCACCGTACATTGTACAGCCGGTATCAAAGGCCAGCACCATTCACCTCTATTGGGCTGAGCTGCTCTTAGGCCATGTGACCGATGAATGTCACTGGCCTAGAGAAAGCTGTGAGAAGGCCACAGTGCTACTGCAAGAGCCATTTACTCAAACAGCTGATCGGCAGGGGTCCTGGGTGTCGTACCTCCACTGATAAATGCTGCTGACCTATCCTGAGGATAGGTAAACAGTATTTAAGTATTTAAGAAAACCCTTTTAAATGTACAATACTTCATTCTGTGAACGTACTCTTGTGGGAACATACAATCTTGTTCACATCTGCACAGGAAGCTCATTTTGGAGCCTGTGTTGCCAACTCTGTTGTATCAAAGAACAGACACCCCTTACACATCAGTAGAGTGCATCAGGAGCTTATGGTTTTCCAACATACAGCAGATCTGGCAGAGCATAGTAGTTAGCTCCATTTATGAACAGAAATCACTATGGAAATGTAAAAAGTCGAAAAGAAATTTTATTAATCTGCAAATTCAGTCAATTCATTGTAAAAAAAAAATGTCTCATTCATGTAGAAGCTTTAATAAAATATTACACAAACCGTTCAGAAGTTTTAAATATTTTGAGGAAAAAAATGACATAAAGAACCAAACTAACAGAAGAGTAATAAATATATTAGAGCTGGAAAAATCTGAAGTCATGCTGCCAAAATATTTCCAGAAATCCAAAATACACATTTAAAGGGGTTTGTACCATCTCGACATTTATGACATGTCAGGATATGCCACAAATGTCAGATTAGTGCAGGTCCCACCTCTGGGGGCCTTCACTGGTCCCCAAAGTTAAGGGAGAGCAACAGTGCATGCTCAGCTTTTTCCAGCAGTCCCACCGCAGTACATGAAGATTGCTGTCTATTCACTGCTGCAGAACCTCCAAAAATAGCTGAGCACTCTTGCTTGGCTAATTTCAAAAGTCCCATATCCGTAAATGGAGAGGGCGCTGCGCATGCACAGTGTGCTCTCCTTTACTTAATGGCATCCTCTCCGTTCAGTGCATCAAGATACCTAAATACTTGAGCAAGCACACTTGGCCATTTTTAGAACTCTCACAGTTGAGAGTGGAAGGTGGTCACACATGTGCAGCTGTTCTCCTCCATTCACTTTGAGGGTCCCATTCTGGAGATGTTAGCAGGTCCCAGAGAGGGGACCTGCACCTGTCTGACATTTGTGGCATATCATATTCTGGTGAGGTGGCACAACCCCTTTAATGCTTTTAAGAATATAATTTTCCTGAAAGAACACAAAAAAAAGCAAAGAAGAAAAAAAAATAATAAAATTTTACAGTATCTGTATACCGTACTTCAATCTTTTGTGAAGCACTTTAAATAGTAAAGCTACAAAGTAGGGATAGACTTTGGTTTTTTAAACTACTTAGGCATAACATAAGACATACAGTATAGTGTACAGTACATATTTACATTATCAATCATTGCACTGCATTTGACAAAGCATACACGCTTCTATATTTCATGTTCTTACACTGGGAACACTAATAAAGTATTACTGAAGGACCTCATATACATAAAAGTCGGCTGAACTTAACAATATAAATGTGACCAACCATTTAATGACGACTTTTCCTCGCATATAATGTTGGGGAAGAAAGAATTGAGCATGTTGTATTTCATCACGCAGTCCTTTTGTTTTAAGGGGAGATAAGCCCTTGCCAGAGGTGTCTGGCAGTAGCTTAATTCCCCTTTCCCCAATTACAAGTTTGGCCAAGCAGTGCGTATGTGTGTATAGGGGATTTGGGAGGAATGGCTGTCTGCAGTTAACAGCTATTGAAGGTGTATGGGCACCTTCTGCACACATATAAAACTACAGTTGTAGGGTTTCTTGCATCCAGTGTGACTGAAAATGCTTTTTTCAATGTATCATTCATCTTCCTTCTGCTAAATATTTCAATAAAACAACCAACTGTGACATCTTAAAAATGCTTCGTTCCTTACTTTCAAATTTCAGTGCTTAACTAGTAGTCAAGCATACATTAATTCCCTGTGTCTTCTGGCAGTGTCTGTGGACCGTCAGAAATTTCCTGTGATAGGGCAGAGTCAGTTCCTTGCATGGGACCATTTTCTTCAGGACTAGCTTCCTCAGTATTAGCATCTTCACTCCTTGCAGGTTGTGGAGATCTTGGAGCTGTGTTACTTTCATTACTTTTCTGCAAGAATAAAGAAAAGCAGAACTTAACCACATTTTTCTGTACATTATCACAGTAATGTAAGCACATGCATTATGTGAATATGAAAGTGTGATGAGGACAAAGGTAACACTCCTGGAAATGAGACATGGATAGATAAACGGTAAAGTGAAAATAAGGGAATGTGAAGTAGGTGAGTCCATAATATGTTACCTGCTCAGTATGGAGGGAAAAAGATATAAAGATGCATTAAGATCTTAAAGGGGTATTCTGGTTATAGAAAGTTATCCCCTATCCACAGGATATTAGATTGGTGGGATGCTTCCTCTGAGACGCCCACCAATCATGAGAACGGGGCCCTGTACCCCATGAAATGGACTGAGTGGCTGGTCAGAAAAGAGTTCCTCCACTCCATTCCTATGGGAGCTCCAGAGATAGCGGAGTACAGCACTCAGCTATCTCTAGGGCTCCCATGGAAATAACTGGAGCAGTAGTATTCTTTCCTGACCAGCTGCTCAGGCCATTTCAGGGAGGCTCCACGGGTACATATCCCGCCGTTCTGTGATCGGTTGGGGGTCCTAGTAGTAGGACCCCACCAATCTGATAGCTATCCCTATACTGTGGATAGGGGCTAACATTCTATAGCCGGAACACCCCTTAATACTGCACATGCATTGGATGTTTTTATTTTTATTATTATTGTTGCATTTCAAGAGCCATAGCTTTTAATTTTTCCATCGATATAGCCACTTAAGCGCTTTTTATTATTATTATTTTCAACTGTGCCATTTTCAGGTACATATAGTTTAATAGTTTGCTTTATGCAGGATAGTTTGCAGTTTTTATTGTTTGCATTTTGGAGTAAATATTAGGGTTAATACCTACTGGTCCCAGTCTCACTTCTGACACCACATGGAAAGCTGAGCTTTTGAGAGCTATTCACATGGGACAGTGCAGCATGGTGACTGCTGTTGCTGTGGTGCTATGCCTGTGGGTTGGTCAGGCCCAGTGCCAAAGGGTTTTAGCCTGACAGCAGGGGTGTTGCTAGGCTTCTGTGTCTTGCAGGTGCTGTGTTGCAGTCGTAGTGGTTTCCATGTGGTGCCGTGCCAAATTAGAGTAAGGGTGCTGGCACACAGTGCAGTTCTGACATGCAGTTAGGATGCAGTTTTTTTATTGTAGCAAGCTGAAATTACTTAAATCATTCCCACAATACAGAACAGGGTTTAACAAGGCAGACTGCTAAACTGGCTAAATTAAAAATGCATCCTGAATGCATGTCAGAACTGCACTGTGTGCCAGCATCCTAAGGACCCACTAAAACGGGCCACCTGGACTTGGTGACAATGAAAACGAACACAATGTGCTTCATGTCCATGTTTATAAGTTATGCTTAGCAGCAATAAATCAGTCCATGGCATCTGCATGTGCGAACCATGTCTTTTACAAGTCATTACGATTGTAACAATAACAACTATGTTTTTGCTTTTAATGTAAACTATTGGGTGGGGGCTTTTTTTTAAATAAAAATTTATGGCTGTCACTGTTGGGGTGCACTGACTAAAGCCAGGCTCCCGCTGTTACGGTCGGCATCAGAGTTAACTCCAATGTGGCTGCTTAACTCCTGAGAGCTGTGATCAATAACAACCACAGTATCTAGGCAGTTAGGGGAGAGGACTCACTCTGCCACCATTAGCCATGGCAGCCTAGGGCCTAACAAAGGCTCCCAGGCCTGCCATGACTGCACGTCTATTAGACTGTGCAGCAGACACAGCCTGATAGGCTATAATGCATTGGTATTCAAGGTATACCAGTGCATTATAAAAGCAATGCTCCAGAGTGAAAGTAACAAAATAAAAATAGTTAAAGTTTAATAAAGTTTATTTATAAAAAGATAAAACCATTTCTGCATTAACCCCTTAAGGACTTATGGCGTACCCGATGAACCAGAAAGAACGGTGATCGGTGGTGTTATAACACACCACCAATCACAGTCCTTGCGTGGGGACGGTGGTGGTGGCGATGGCTTGTTATTGGTCCGGGGAGAGAGGCGGGAGATTCAAACTCCCGGCTCTCCTCTCTCCTCCTCTTCCTGCTGCTGCGGCTGTGCTGTGAGGATCGTCCAGCACCAGCTCCAGCGACTCCCATCACCCTCCTGCACCCATCAGGTAGGTTAAGGTCAGTGAGGGAGAGGTACAATTAGGAAGGGATAGAGTTAGAGGGAGAGTTAGTTAGGGAAAAAACAGAAAAAACAGATTCAGCACTGTCTGTGGTGGTTGGGGTCCACAGCACTTAGCTGTGAGACCCTAGACCCACCCAGGGTGCTGCCACTGAGGCTCGTACTGGTTTCCCGACCCACGAAATAAGGCCTACCGGTGAACTTAGCTGGTGTCCCCAGTAGATTTTGAGCCTGAGATTCCGGATTTTGTTGGCAATCCAGATTCCCACAGTGGGCTTCACTGAAATTGACTTTTTAGGTTTTTTCAGTGACCCACTTGTGAATCTGATGGTGGAGCAGAGCGAATCTGTACGCCCAACAGTTCATTGCTCAGCACCCGGGCTCCTTTTTGGCTAGATCCGGTGGCTGGGCGCCGGTCAGTGCAGCCGAGATGAGGACGTTTTGGGGCCTCGCGCTGCATATGGGTCTAGTGCAAAAGCCGAGTGTCAGGCAATACTGGAGTGGGGACGTCCTCTACCAGACCCCACTGTACAGTATGGCCATGACACGTCCCAGATTTGAGGCCATCCGGAAATGCCTGCATTATGCAGATAATGCAGCATGTCCCCCCAAGGTGATCCTGCCTATGACCGTCTGTATAAGATATGGCCGGTCATCGGTCATTTTGGGCCAAAATTGTTCAGGCCTACGTACCTGGAAGGGAGGTCGCGGTTGATGAGTCTCTCGTTGCTTTCAAGGGGAGACTCAGTTTCCTCAATATATTCCCTCTAAGCGAGCGAGGTATGGCGTGAAAATGTACAAAATTTGTGAAAGTAACTCAGGGTACACTTACAAATTTCGTGTGTACTAAGGCGAGATTCCCATATTGAACCCCCAGAATGTCCCCCACTCTGGGTGTTAGCGGGAAACTCGTGTGGGACCTATGTACCCACTGCTAGATAAGGGTTACCACTTGTGCGTGGATAACTTTTATACTAGCATTACCTTGTTCAGGTCCCTTGCCGCCAGATCCAAGTCCGCTTGTGGGACCGTGCGGAAAAATCATCGCGGCCTCCCTACCTCCCCCTCCAGGTACCTATCCCCAGGGATGAGACCCGTGCCCTTACCAGTGACAACCTGTTGCTGGTCAGATATAAGGACAAGAGGGATGTCCTTATGCTGACCACAATTCACGATAACGGCACCACCCAGTCTCTGTGCGAGGTACCACGGCAGCGGTCCTCAAGCCCGATTGTATCGTCGACTACAATCAGTATATGGGAGGAGTTGATCTATCTAGTCCTCAAACCAGTTGTGGTCTACTTGGTACAGGTTGCCATGTACAACGCTTTTGTACTATCCCGAGCGCTGGCAGCACAGAGACTTTCCTCCAGTTGTATGAGGCAGTCCTCAAGGACCTGATCTTTTCAGACCGGGAAAGAGCAGGTCGGAGTACCTCGGGAATTGGAGGCGCCTGGATCGTCCCTGGCCAACACTTTCCAGGTGTGGTCCCCATACTGGAAAGAAGGACGAACCCAAAAAGATGCAGTGTGTGTCACAAGAGGGGATGCGGAAGGACACCACCACTCAATGTGACACGTGCCACGATCTTCCGTGCCTCTGCGTTATTCGTTGCTTCAGGGAGTACCACACTTCCATGGAGTACTACATTTTTATAATCCCCAACAGTTCCCTAAAGAACAGAAAAAATATAGCTCTCAGACTTTGGAGACACGGAAAAATTTTCCCCCAAAAAATATTAGTTTTACCGCAGGCATCCTCAAACTGCGGCCCTCCAGATGTAGTAAAACTACAACTCCCAGCATGCCCAGACAACCTACAGCTATCAGCAGGGCATGGTGGGAATTGTAGTTTTACAACATCTGGAGGGCCGCAGTTTGAGGATGCCTGCTTAGTGTCTCCAAAGTCTGAGAGCCACTACATATTGGGCATCGCCGTGTACGTAAAAATCTTCTCTATAAAAATACCCCATAAACTAGCCCTCGATAAACACCATTTTTATTGTCACCTTGGATCCCAAAAAGTGCAATAAAAGGCCATTAAAAAGTCATATGCACCCCCAAATAGTGCCAATAAAACCGCCATCTCATCCCGCAAAAAATGAGCCCCTACATTAGACAGTCACCCAACCAAAAAAAAAAATGTAGCTCCCAGGCTATGGAGATACTAAAACTATTTAATTTTTGTTCCTCAAATGATAATATAGTGTATAATCTAAACAAATTATATGAAGGAGACATATTAGGTATCGCTACGTCCGTATCAATCTGCCCTATAAAAATAACATTTGACCCAACCCCTCGGATGAACAGCGTTAAAAAAATAAAATAAAAACCGTGTAAAAACACCAATTTTTTGGCGCATTTTCCATTTCAATCCATTTTTCCGGTAATAAAGCAAGGGTTAACAGCCAAACAAAACTAAAAATGTATTGCCCTGATTCGGTAGTTTGCAGAAACACCCCATATGTGGTTGTAAATGGCTATATAGCCACATGGCAGGGCATAGAAAGATGGACTGGCTTATTTACACCATGTCCCATTAGAAGCCCCTGATGTAGCCTAAAACTAGAAACTTCAAAAAGTGACCCCATCTAAGAAACTACCCCCTCAAGGTATTCAAAAATTACTTTACAAACTTTGTTAACCCTTTAGGTGTTCCACAAAACCTAATGGCAAAGGTAGAAACAATTTTAAAATTTAAGTTTTTCTTAGCTTGCATTAAAAAGTGTAGTATAGAGCAATCAAAAATCATATTTACTCTAAAATAGTCCCAAAACAACAACCACCTTATCCCGTAGTTTCCTAGATGGGGTCACTTTTATGGAGTTTCTACTCAAGGGTGCAGGAGGGGGCTTGAAAGGGTACATGGTGTAAATAAACCAGTCCAGCAAAATCTGCCTTCCAAAACCCATATGGCGTTCCCCTTCTTCTATGTCCTGCTGTTTAGCCAAATAGTAGTTTACTGACCACATATGGGGTCTTTTGCAAACTACAGAATCAGGAAACCCATATTGAGTTTTGTTTGGCTGTTAACCCATTTTTCCAGTAATAAAGTAAGGGTTAAAATGGAAACTTTTGCAAAAAAATCAAAATTGCAAAATTGTTTCTCCATCTGCCGTTAACTCTAGTGGAACACCTAAAGGGTTAACAAAGTTTGTAAACTCAATTTTGAATAACTTGAGGGTGTACTTTCTTAGATGGAGTCACTTTTTGGAATTTCTCTTCTAGGGGTGCAACGGGGGGCTTAAAATGGGAGATGGTATAAACAAAAACAGTCCCGCAAAATCTGCCTTCCAAAACCCATATGGCGTTCCCCTCCTTCTGCGCCCTGCCGTTTGGCCAAACAGTAGTTTAGGACCACATATGGGGTGTTTCTGCAAAATACAGAATCAGGGCAACCCATATTGAGTTTTGTTTGGCAGTTAACCCTTACTTTATTACTGGAAAAAATGGATTAAAATGGAAAATTTTCCCAAAAATCGAAATTCCTAAATTGTTTCTCCATCTGCCATTAACTCTTGTGGAACACCTAAAGGGTTAACAGTTTGTAAACCCAGTTTTGAATACAGTATCTTGAGGGGTGTACTTTCTTAGATGGAGTCACTTTTTTGGAATTTCTATTCTAGGGGTGCAACGGGGGACTTGAAATGGGACATGGGGTAAAAAAAACAGTCCCGCAAAATCTGCCTTCCAAAACCCATATGGTATTCCCCACCTTCTGCGCCCTGCTGTTTGGCCAAACAGTAGTTTAGGACCACATATGGGGTGTTTCTGCAAAGTGCAGAATCAGGGCAACCCATATTGAGTTTTGTTTGGCAGTTAACCCTTGTTCCTGGAAAAAATGGATTATATTGGAAAATTTTCAAAAAAAATCGAAATTCCTAAATTTTATGTCCATTTGCCATGAACTCTTGTGGAACACCTAAAGGGTTAATGATGTTTGCAAAATCAGTTTTGAATACCTTGAGGGGTGTTATTTCTAAAATGGGGTCATTTTTGGGTGGTTTCTATTATGTAAGCCTCACAAAGTGACTTCAGACCTGGACTGGTCCCTAAAAAGTGGGATTTGGAAAATTTCATAAAAATTTCAAAATTTGCTTCTAAACTTCTAAGCTATGTAACATCCCCAAAAAATAAAATGGCATTCCAAATATGCTCCAAAAATGAAGTAGACATATGGGGAATGTGAAGTAATAACTATTTTTGGGGGTATTACTATGTATTAGAGAAGTAGAGAAAATGAAACTTTTAAATTTGCTGGACTGAAATTAACTTTTTGACTCAATTTTACCACTGTCATGAAGTACAATATGTGATGAAAAACAATCTCAGAACGGCCTGGGTAAGTAAAGGCGTTTTAAAGTTATTCACAGTGGTTTTATTTTGTGGTAATAAACACATGCACACATATGATATTATCTTGTTTACTGCATCCTGAATAACATGTTATTTATAACAATATAGTTCGGTTTCAAGTCTTAAAGTGGTTTTCCACTTTAAAAATCAACTACCAAGTTATTCAACGAAATCACGTGCGACTCGTTAATAAATTGTGAAATCACGTGCGACTTACTCGGCTCATCAGAGTCCATACATTCTAATACTGTACAAAGACTGATCTCCGTGCAGTATTAGGCCTCATGCACACGACCGTTGTTTGTTTCCGCGTCCGTTCCGTTTTTTTTCACGGATAGGATGCTTCCCCATTCATTTCAATGGGTCCGTCAAAAAATGCGGATGGGCAACCGTTTTCCTTCCGGTCCGTGATCCGTGTTTTCATTCCGTCAAAAAAATAGTGCATGTCCTATTTTTTTCACGGTCGCGGACAAGGATAGGCATTTTTACAATGATCTGCCATAAAAATCGGATCCGTCAAAAAAAACGGACCGTCATCCGTTTTTTTTGACGGACGCGAAATTTCAAGGAGGAGCGGACGCGGAGGCAGGAAACGGTCATGTGCATGAGGCCTTATTCCGAAGTTTTGAACAAAGCGACTTCAGATTAAGCATCCGAAGCTCGCATCGCTCAACTCTAACGCTACGTTCACACGACGACATTTGTCGCGCGACAAATCGGGAACCACTACACTGCAACATTTGTAGCGCGACATTGATGTCACATTAATGTCGCACGACAATTTTTATAATGGGAGTCTATGGTGGTGTCGCACGTGCAACATGCGACATGCTGCGACTGCGACACAACAGTCGCCAAAAATCCATCCCGGATGGATTTTTTCCGACTGTCGTGTCGCAGCATGTCGCATGTCGCAATGAGACACCATAGACTCCCATTATAAAAATTGTCGCGCGACAATAGTGTGACTTTTTGTTGCGCAACAATCGTCGTCGCGTGAACGTAGCCTAATGGTGAGATTTTGGGTTTACATAACTTTTGATGAACTATATTAACTCTTTCTGGGAGGGGGATGGGAAAAACAGCAATACTACCATCTAGGTTTTACGTTATCGTGTTATTTATGCTGAAAAATGAATGCCGCAAAATGTATAACTTTACTCTCTGGATCAGAACAGCAATATCAAATACATATATCTCTATAACAAAACTTTTTTTTTTTTTCAAATGAAGAAAATGTTTATGCATTGTCACAACCCAAGACCCATAGCTATTTTTTTCCCCTTCCTTCAGAGCTGCTTCAGGACAACAGGTAGTGTTCATTGGTGTTATTTTGGGGTACATAAGGCCCCTTTCACACAGCGAGAATTCCACGCGGGTGCAATGTGTGATGCGAATCCGGACCCATTCATTTAACCGCTTGCCTTCACACTAACACCGATAGGCGTCCAGACGGCAGCGGTCTCAGCGACGATCTATTGGCATCATCTCGTGAGACCTGAGATTTGCTGTGAGCGTACGCTCACAGCAGCACGCGTTCACAGCAGCGCACAGTTTTCTAGTTAAACTACAGCCTGCCAGCGCTGATCATTGGCTGGCAGGCTGTAGATGTTTAAAACAACCAATGAAATAGGTATATCAGGCGCTATTTTGTAAATAGCGTCTGATATACCTGCTACCTGCATCCTCTGGTGGTCCCTTTTGCTTGGATCGACCACCAGAGGACACAGGCAACTCTGTAAGTAGCACCAAGCATTACACTACACTACACCCCGCCCCTGTCACTTATTAAACCTTTATAAACCCTGATCACCCCCTGTCATTGATCACCCCCTGTAAGGGTCCCTTATCACCGCCAGTTAGTTAGCTATTTGTTAGGTAGTTAGCGCCGAGCCCACCGCACCGCAGTCACTGATTAGTCGCTGAGTAGCACTCATTGCTGTCGCTAATCAGCATTAGGTACTATATGGTATCTGTAAGTGATCAAGACTGATCGCAAACCAGATATATATCAGCACATTAGGATCACCTTAGGCTCTACAAAAGCGCAGTGTTCGCCCGAACAGGCCTGATCTTGTGCCCACACTTGCATTCAGTCCGCCCCACCGCAGTGACAGAATTATTTTTTTGATCACTGCAAAAACACCGTAAAATCTCTGCGGTGCTATAAAGATCACTTTTGAGCTTTTTGGATCTTTATTAGCGATCGCAGATTTACTTCGCAAGCACTCCTTTTTACTAGGCAGGTGTTCTCTTTTTCCTGGGTAGTCTCAGAGGAATACCCCCTAAATTTAGTTACTCCAAAATGTCAAAAAAGGGGTATTCCGCTGAAGAGGCCTACAGGATTCTGGCTGTGATGGATGAAAGCGATGGGGACGCCTCACCCGCTGAATCCAGTTATCAGAATATGAACCTGTAGACAGCAGTGGCACTCTAACCGCTAGTGAAGATGACGAGGTTGAGGTCCCTGCTATGGTCAGGTGTACCCGACCCCATGTCAGTGTTTCGCATACCCCGCGTGATGAGCCTCATTTGCAGCAGAGTGGTGCTAGCGCTGATCTTTTTCATGGTGCGGCATACACCAGCAGCGCAGCACATCCTGGACCTTCTACCAGCAGAGCCGTATTCCCTGGTGAAGTGGCGAGTACCAGAAGGACAGTTCAAACTGGTACGGTGGCACGTGCAGTAACTCCCCCGTCGCAGCCACCACGTTCACCCGTAGAGCCCTTAGTCTCCCAGAGGTGTTGGCAAACCCAAATTGGCAATCCCCTGCTTCCGCCGCACCCGTATTGCCCCCTTTCACCTCCCAGTCTGGAGTTTGCGTGGAGACAGCTCATTTAGGATCGGCCCTAGAGTTTTTTGAGCTGTTCTTCACTGCGGATCTCTATGACTTAGTTGTGGCAGAAACCAACCGCTACGCCAAACAGTATATTACCACCAATCCGGAAAGCTTCTAGGCCCAGCCTTTCCGGTGGAAACCAGTCACAGTTTCCGAATTTAAAATATGTTTGGACCTTATCCTCAGCATGGGTCTAACTAAAAAAAATGTATTGCGGTCCTATTGGTCTAAAGACCCAATACATTACATGCCCATGTTCTCTGCTGCTATGTCCAGGGCACGTTTTGAGGTCATCATGCGATTTATGCATTTCGCTGACAATAAAACCTGTTATCCAAGAGGCCACCCTGCTTATGACCGGCTTCACAAAATTCGGCCCCTCATACACCATTTGTCATCCAGGTTTGCAGATGTGTATACCCCCAATCAGAAAATCTGCATAGACGAGCCCCTTGTACATTTTAATGGGCACCTTGGCATCAAACAGTACATCCCCAGCAAGCACGCCCGGTATGGGGGTCAAACTGTATAAGCTCTGTGAAAGAGTCAAAACTTGAGCCGGTCGGAGCAGTGGCAAGATTGTCTGGAACTTGGTGTCACCCTTACTCCACAAGGGGTACCACTTATACGTGGACAATTTTTACACAAGCGTGGCCCTCTTTCGGCACTTACATATAGTCAGAATTCAATGCCGTGGCACCGTGCGACTTAGTTGCCGGGGCTTCCCCCAATGGCTCGTTAATACCCGACTTGCACGGCGGGGAGAGGGCTGCCTTGTGTGACCAAGAACTGCTTGCGGTGAAGTGGAGGGGACAAGAGGACGTTTACCTTCTGTCCACCATTCACACAGACACGACAGTGCAAATTGAAGGGGCAACTGGAGTCATTGAGAAAATTCTCTCTGTCCACGACCATAACCTTCACATGGGAGGGGTGGACTTCAATGACCAGATGTTGGCTCCCTATTTAGTGTTGCACTCGCACCAGACGCTGGTATAAGAAGGTGTCTGTTTATTTAATTCAATTGGCTGTGTATAAAAATTTTGTTCTCTACAGTAAGGCTGAGAGAACGGGATCCTTCCTTAAATTCCAGGAAGAGATCATTTCGGAACTCCTGTATCCAGGAGGGTCCGTGCCCCAAGTCCCTGATGTTCTTAGCCGGCTACATGACAGACACTTCCCGAGTGTCTATCCTAGTACCCCAACTCACCGTTCCCCAAGAAAAAGATGTCGTGTCTGTAGCAGGGCTGGAATAAGGCGTGACACCACCGTTTTTTGTCCTGACCAGCCTGTCCTATGCATAGGGGAGTGCTTCCGCAAGTACCACACACAGGTACACTATTAGTGTAGTAATCGTGTGACACAGGACAGGCACACAGGGGTCTTAGGGCCCTTTCACACAGAGCTGCTACAAGCCTCTCCTTTCACCAGGGACAAAGTGCATAATGTGCTTGCCACATCTCTGGGCGATTTGCGCTTTGCACATTGTCCCATGGGGAAGAAGAGGTTTGTCCACTAAAGGTAAAAAAAAAATCACAGGTAAGCAAAAAAGGTAATGTTCTGTTTCAAATGTTCAATAAAGTTTATAAAAGTTAATGTTAATAAATTTATTGCGTTGCTGCCTATTTTTTTTGTTTTACCTTCTAGGTGGACCAAGCGATCAACCAGCTGCAGCACTGATGTGCATTCTGACAGAAGCATTGCGCTGCTATCAGATTACACAAAGTCGGTGTATGTGGCACTGAGGGGCGGTGTTCATATATGTTTTGGCAAACACTTTGTATAAAAAACAAAAAAATTCCGGCAATGATCTATTCATCCACATTGATTGATGTGAATGGAGAAATCGGGTTTGCCAGGGCATACGAGCTGAAGTGGGTTTGGATGTTAGGCGGAGCTCCTATGTCCTGGCAGACGCCTTTCCCTACTTTTTTTTTTTTTTTGGCAGAGATTTTTTCATCCATATTGATCGATGCGAATGAAGAAATCTGTGCCGTTTATTTTTTCTTTCAGCCCAGAGGCTGAACGGAAAAAAAAAATCTCATTACCCGTATGCTCAATATAAGGAGAATAGCAGAAACTCCTAATGCTGGCCATACATGTAATGATTGCGGAGACCCTCAAATCCCAGGGCATTACAAACACCCCACAAATGACCCCATTTTGGAAAGAAGACACCCCAAAGTATTCGCTGAGGGGCATATTGAGTCCATGAAAGATTCAACTTTTTGTCACAAGTTAGCGGAAAGGGAGACTTTGTGAGAAAAAAAAAAATAAATCAATTTCCACTAACTTGTGCCAAAAAAAAAAATCTTCTATGAACTCGCCATGCCCCTCACGGAATACCTTGGGGTGTCTTTCCAAAATGGGGTCACATGTGGGGTATTTATACTGCCCTGGCATTTTAGGGGCCCTAAAGCGTGAGAAGAAGTCTGGAATCCAAATGCCTAAAAATGCCCTCCTAAAAGGTACTCATTGGAATTTGGGCCCCTTTGCGCACCTAGGCTGCAAAAAAGTGTCACACGTGGTATCGCCGTACTTAGGAGAAGTAAGGCAATGTGTTTTGGGGTGTCTTTTCACACATACCCATCCTGTGTGTAGAAATATCTCTGTAAATGACAACTTTTTCCATTTTTTTATACAAAGTTGTCAATTTACAGAGATATTTCTCTCACCCAGCATGGGTATGTGTAAAATACACCCCAAAACACCATGCCTTACTTCTCCTGAGTACTGAGGATACCAAATAGGTGACGCTTTTTGCAGCCTAGGTGCGCAAAGGGGCCCAACTTCCAATGAATACCTTTAGGATTTCACAGGGCATTTTTACGCATTTGGATTCCAAACTACTTCTCACGCTCATGAGAAGTAGGGCAATGTGTTTTGGGGTGTATTTTTACATATACCTGTACTGTGTGTGAGAAATACCTCTGTAAATGACAACTTTTTAAAAAAATTTATACCAAGTTGTCAATTTACAGAGATATTTCTGTCACCCAGCATGATGCTTGATAAAGACTTTAAGTAAGTCGAAACATTGCTCTTTTGAGATGGAATAAAGAAGTTTTTACTACAAGACGGCTGGAGTGCTGCGATTTTTGAATACGTTGGGGGTCCTAAGGCCGGGACCTGACATCGAGTTGCACAGCCACTACACTGACTTTTTGGTCTTATGTCCTTTTGATGGTGCTGTCTAAACCCACTTTGCTCAACTCTCACCCAGCATGGGTATATGTAAAAATACAGCCCAAAACACATTGCCCTACTTCTTCTTAGTACGGCGATACCACACGTGTGCCACTTTTTGCAGCCTAGGTGTGTAAAGGGGCCGAAAAGTCCAACCAGTACCTTTAAGCTTTACAGCAGGCATCCTCAAACTGCGGCCCTCCAGCTGTTGCAAAACTACTGAACAGCCTACAGGTATCAGCCTACAGCAGGGCATTGTGGGAGTTGTAGTTTTACAACAGCTGGAGGGCCGCAGTTTGAGGAAGCCTGCTTTACAGGGTTGCTCACAATTTAGCCCCGCCCAAAATGCCAGAACAGTAAACACACCCCACAAATGACCCCATTTCGGAAAGTAGACACCCCAAGGTATTCACTGAGGGGCATAGTGAGTCTGTGGGAGATTTTTTATTTTTTGCCAGAAGTTAGCAGAAATGGCAACTTTATTATTATTTTTTTCCTCAGAAAGTGTCATTTTCCGCTAACTTGTGAAAAAAATTAAATCATACATGAACTCACCGTGCCCTTCCGCGAATACTTTGAGGTGTCTTCTTTCCAAAATGGGGTCATTTGGGGGTATTTATACTATCCTGGCATTTTAGCACCTCAAGAAACATGACAGGTGCTCAGAAAGTCAGAGCTGCTTCAAAATGCGGAAATTCACTTTTTGCACCATAGTTTGTAAACGCTATAACTTTTGTGCAAACCAATAAATATACACTTAGAGAAAGAGAGTAGAAATTTTTTTTTTGCAGGATGCACACAGGTACAAACATGTTGCGTGCATGCAAAAATTGATGTTTCTGTTCAGTGCTCAGCAAGTGCTGTTGATTTCTATGTAACACTAAATATATTTTTTTCACAAAAAAAAAGAGAAAACTGAGCACAAAAGAGACCAGTAAAAAAAAATGCTACTTATTGGTGCTCAGGGCTGCAGAACGCAAGCAAGCTGACGTTTGGTGCGTCCGTGCAGATGCAAAAAAAAAAAAAAAAAAACACCACCGTGGCTTATTCATAACCATCATCAACATCCGGTGATGAGGGACCCTCTAGAAGGCGCCCCAGGGTAGCAGCGAATGCAGCCCCCCAGAGTAAGGATGATGATGATGGATCCCATCCCCTGATGATTATCAGCCCCAAATTCTGGATTTTGAGGGCAGCTCCGGAATACAGATAGATTGTGCGGGCTTCAATGAACTAGATTTTTTCAAAATCTTCTTCTCTGAAGATTTTGTAAATTAAATGGTGGGCCAAACCAATTTATACACCCAACAATTCATTGATCAGAACCCTACATCGCCATACGCTAAACCTCTAGGTTGCACCCCAGTAAATTCAGCACAGATAATGAAGTTTTGGGGACTGGTGCTGCATATGGGCGTTGTAAAAACAAAACAAATAAAAAATTGTTAGACAATATTGGAGTTAGGACATTTTCTACCAGACTCCAATTTACAGTAACACCATGACCCGGAAGCGATCTGAGTCAATTCGGAAATTCCTACACTACAATGACAATGCACAGTGCCCACCCCATAACGACCTGACATTTGACCGTCTGTTCAAGGTTAGGCTTGTCCTTGACCACTTTACCACCAGGTTTGGTGAGGTGTACACCCCTGATAAAAATGCCTGTGTAGAGGAGTCCCTATTACTTTTCACAGGGAGGTTTAGATTCCGCCAGTACCTGCATAGCAAACGGGCAAAGTATAGCATTAAGGTTTACAAACCTTGTGAGTGCATCTCCGGGTACACCCACAAGTTACGCATTTACGAAGGGGAAGATTCCCAGATAGAACCCCCTGGATGCCCCCTGTCCTAGGAGTTAGTAAGATAGTGTGGGACTTCCTGCACCCACTGCTGGATAAGGGTTACCATCTCTATGTGGATAACTATTACACCAGCATACCCCTATTCACGTCCCTAACTGCCAGAGATAATGTGGCTTGCGGCACAGTATGCAAAAATCAGAGGGCCTCCCTGGTAGGGCAACCACTGAGGATGGGTGAAAGCAGGGCTCTCCTCCAAGAGAACATGCTGGCGGTTAAGTACAAGAACAAGAGGGATGTCCTTTTACTGACCACCATTCACACTAACACCAGCTCCCCTGCCTCTGTACGTGGTACCACTACCCCTAAACCAGTTTACATCCTGGACTAGAATAGGCACATAGAAGGGGTTGATCTTTCAGATCAAGTTCTAAAGCCCTACAGTGCAACACAAAAATGAAAATGTGGTACAAAAACCTGGCCGTACACATTGTACAGACAGCAATGTACAATGCGTACGTGCTATTTCAATCTGCAGGCCACACAGGAACTTTCCTTCAGTTCAACGAGGTGGTTATCAAGGCTCTAATTTTTCAAAATCAGGAAAGGGAGGGACCTAGTACTTCAGGAAGTCATGGTGCCCATATTGTATCAGGGCAACATTTCCCTGTGAAGTCCCCCAAACAGCAAAAAAGGGAAGGACCCAAAAAAAATGGAGGGTGTGTTCCAAAAGGGAGATAAGGAGTATTAATTTTATCCTTAATGCGTCCTGTAATTCCAATTGCTTTCTCATATAGTCCACACATCTTGCATACCGTATTCACCAACAACCACTACCACCTATTCATTTCTGTGAGCCAACTGTTTGATCAAAAGTGCCCTTTCCACCCCTTAAAATGTTCGTACAGGGGTGTAGTTTCCAAAATGGGGTCACTTTTTGGGGTTTTCAACTGCCTGATGACCTCAGGACTATTTTTTCCCATGTCACATGGCCCCTAAAATCCATGTCTGCAAATTCAGGGCAGCAAAATCCATATTTTGCTGTTTGGTTTCTAAACCCTGCTGTGCGCCCATATTGCAGGACTGGAGCCCAAATGGGGTGTCGTTATATTTAGGAGAACATGGGTAACATATAGTGGGGTGCATTTTTTCCTGTTATTCCTTGTAAAATTGAAAAATCTGGTGTTTCTATATGCTTTGACAACTGTTTCTGCATTCTGTAAAATACCTGTTTTGTATAGTGCCCTTTACGCCTTAAAATGTTTGTACAGGGGTGCAGATTATAAATGGGGTCACTTCTAGGGAGGAACCCATTTTTATTTCACACCAGAGCATCAACAATTTTGTCTGCTAATACTGTAAAAAGAAAATCACCAAATTAGGCATAAAATTCAAATTGTGCTCTGGTACTCCTGAGCCCTGTCATATATCCAGTCAACAGTTTAGGGCCACACATAGGGTGTTTCTACAATCAGGAAACAGTACAATGATTGGAGAGCTGACTTTTCACAGTGGCACAAATTGAGCACTAAAATGGGATCTGTGGAAAATTACAATTTCATTTTTCTCCTTCTGATACACATGATTCCTGTGAAATCAGTATACATTTGGAGAATGTTAAGTAATAAGTATTTTATGAGTTGTCACTATTTGTATTAAAAGCAGAGAAAAATTTTGAAAATTGTGGATTTTTCTAAATTTTCTGTAAACTTTTGATTTCCTTTTTATAAATAAAGGTGAAACATAACTCAAATTTACCACTGTCATGAAATACAATCTGTCACAAGAAAACAATTTAGTGTTCCAAAGTTATTACCACATAAAGTGATGGTCAAATTTAAAAAAAAAACTGTAGGATCCTTAAAGTGGTTGTCCCAGTTATTTTTTTGTTCTTTATATGTTTCTAACTAATCAAATGTAAAGGCTTTACCATGCACTTACATATCTGCAGTTGCTGCTTTCTCAGATGTAACTGAGGGTCACATGACCTGTGATGTCAGCTTCTCTCTCTGCTCTGATGATGTTTCGTGCAGAGAGCAGATATGTGTCTGTACACGAGACTTTGCTGTGCTGGCCACACCACCTGCACTGGTGTGCTCTCTCCTGGATTCTTCAGGAAAAGTTTAACCCTTCAGCAGCACAGACTCAGGGCTGAAGGATTTAGTGGATCAACTTGCAGGATAACAGGCCGAACTGGATGGACAAATGTCTTTTTCTGACTTATATACTATGAGTAGCTGCAGGCAATGAGGAGACAAATTCTGGGCACAGGAGCTGACAGACTAGAGGAGTTCTGCAGAGCATTGCACAAGAATAGCTAGGGGAAAGATCATGTGTGTATCAGCAGTGTCATTGTACAGCCGAGTCACTCAGGGCAAACTTATTCACTCCCTTTCCAGAGCAGGGGAGGGGCAGAGATTGTTGTTATTACAGGTAAACAAAGGACCAGAAGAGAACAAGGGAATTGAGGAAATACCATTTTTTGCCTAAAACTAGCTTAGCTTAGTTATATATTGCTGCCCATCAGATTTATAGTGCTATATATTTTATTTTTTTCAGAACTCGGACAAGCCCTTTAAGGAGAAAAATGGCAAGGTCCTTAAGTGGTCAACAAAAAAAAACTAAATATAAACTAGATCATTTTATGAGGACATTCTCTTTAAAGGGGATTTCCGCTTTTTACTACTGATAACTTATCCTCAAGATAGGTCATCAATATCAGATTGATGGGGTCCAACGCCTAGAACCCCCACCAATCAGCTGTTTGAAGATAAGGCAGTGCTCATTTGAGCTCTTCGTTCTCTGCTCTGTTTATCTTCTCACCACATCAATTGTAGCTGTGAGCAGCGTAATTACAAGTATGGCGTCCCCTTTCACTTCTATGGGACGGATCCATCTGTTCAAGTGAATGTAATGGATCTGTCCCAAAGAAGTTAATGGGGACTGAATACTTGTACTCCTGCTCTGTAAAGCAATGAAGACATGCCCTATATTGGAGGTATTACTAGCACTTCTCTTCACGCAAGCAATATGTAGTTGCTTCTCAATAGTACTGTACTAGACTACAGACCATATTAACAACCTGTTTGTACTATTTAAATAAAAAAATGAATGGATTTTTTTTAAATAAAGTCATTGCATCATGTATACTAGTTCCTGTCCTGGCTCTTCAGATTCCCCAGTATCTGGACCTTTAGCAAAGCAGAGAATCTCACTTAACACTCTTTAGTGGACCATCAGTCAAACCAGGAACTAGTGAGAGGTGGTCACTTAGAGAACTGCACCTCCATTGAGCTATCCTAACAGTGTGGTTGGTCAGAACTTCTCATATTATATAAATCAATGCTCTGCTCCTCTGTCTGTATGTTTATCTAGGCCTATCAAGAGAACAATAGCAATAGAGGCGTCATTAACCCTTCGGCTGCAGTAAATGATTATTTTAGCAATCGAGTATCCTACCGATTATTTTTACGATTAATCGAGTACTCTAATAAGAAAAAATTTAATAGACGGTTTTCCTTTATAAAAACTCATCACCTCCCCTGCCATCATTCCCAAACACCCTTCGTTCCACCCTGTGCAATCAGCTCATGCATCAGTTCCCCCCGTGCCATCAGCTCCACTATCCCACAGTGCCATCAGCTCCCCCTAAGTGCCAGTACTTACCTTTCCTGTAGGGGTGCAGCTCCACAGCTCCTACGTCTTCTTCTCCGCATGCTGCACTGCCGTGCTGACATCACACAGCATCGGGTCATAGTGCACGCATCCTGCACGGTCATAGTGCACGCATACAAATGTGTCAGGGCTGAAAGTGCAGCGCGGTATCGGACCGGCGTGTGACCATGGAGCGGTAGCAGTAGCAAGCGCTTCACTCCTCTCCGTGGTCACATGACACAAACGAATCCTCGATACCAAAAATTTTCATCGAGGATTTTTATGTCGAATTACTCGATTCAATCGAGTAATCGTTTTAGCCCTACTTAAATATCAAGCCACTTTTCACCTTAAATCCCAGGTCGATTTTTTAGGTGTCACTATATGTGGTAATAACTTTGGAGCACTTACTTATCCAAGCCATTCTGAGATTGTTTTCTCATGACACATTATACTTCATAAGTCATAAATTTGAGTCAATATATTTAACCTTTATTTATAAAAAAAAATCCCAAATATACCAAAAATTTTGAAAAATTCGCAATTTTAGAAATTGCAATTTCTCTGCTTTTAAAACAGAAACTGATACCTCAAAATATTTATTACTTAACATTCCCTTTATGCTGGCATCATTTTGTATATGTCATTTTTTTTAGGATGTTAGAAGCAAGTTTTCAAATTTTAACAAAATTTCCAAAATCATTTTTTGAGCACTAATTCAGTTATAAAGTGATTTTGAGGGGCTTATGTAATGGAAATCACCCATAAATGACCCCATTTTAAAAACTACACCCCTCAAATTATTTAAAACTGATGTTAAAAACTGTGTTAACCCTTGAGGTGTTCTACAAGAATTAATGGAAAATGGAGGTGAAATTTCAAATTTCACTTTTTGAGTAGATTTTTTCTGTTAATCAATTTTTTCTTGCAACACAGCAAGGGTTAACAGCAAAATAAACCTCAATATATATTACTCTGATTCTGCAGTTTACAGAAATACCCCATATGTGGCGGTAAACTGCTCTATAGGCATGTGGCAGTGGTCAGAAGGAAAGGAGCGCCATATGGATTTTGGAGGCAATTTTTTCGCTAGAATGGTTTTTAGGCACCATTTTGTATTTGAAGAGACCCTGAAGTAAGCCTAAAGCGTCACATAATTTGTTACTCATTTTCTCCTGAATACAGCAACACCCCATATGTGGTGGTGAACTGCTGTGGGGGCACATTGCAGGATTCAGAACGGAAGGAGTGCCATATGGCTTTTGCAGCGCATATTTTGATGGATAGTTTTATGGGTGCCATTGGTTATTTTTAAGTGATTGTCTTATGTGGGGGCTCATTTTTTGCAGGATGAGGTTACGGTTTGATTGGTACCATTTTTGGGGTACATAAGACTTTTTAATCGTTTGGTATCAATCTTTTTGTGAGGCAAGGTGAAAAAAATGGCTGTTTTGGCATATATTTTTTTTTTACAGCATTCACCTGAGGGGCCATATAATGTGATTTTTAAAGAGCAGGTTGTTACGGATGAGGCGATACATAATATGTCTATCATTTTTATTTTTGTTTTACACTGTGAAATTACCAAAGCTAATATCAAACAATCTTTATTCTTCCATCTAGGGTTGCTTCGGTACCAAAATTTTGATTCAGTTATCGATACCATAAAAAGTATTGCGATACTCGATACCATTAGATACCACGTGAAAAAAATAAAATGCCAAAAAGCTGCGTGCAGTCCGCATAATATGGAGCGTCTGGCCCATAATACAACAGTCCTATCCTATTTTTTGGGGGGACAAGGCGACTAAAAGAAAATGGCGAATTGTGCAGTTTTTATTTTATGGGCGTTTACCACTTAAAAGAGGATTTTTTTAATAGGTTGGACTTTTGAGAAGTAGCGATATGTTATATTTTATTTATTTATTGTTTATATATTTTATATGTAAAATTGGGAAAGGGGGTGATTTATACTTAATATTTTGGTGTACGTTTTAAACTTTTTTTTTCTTTTACAGTTTATTTATTAACTAACCCCCCCCCCCCCCCCTTAGGGGCTAGAATCTGGGATCTTTTCATCCTATTCACCCTGATAGAGCTCTATCAGGGTGAATAGGATCTCACACTGTCCCTGCTGCTCTGTGCACAGTGCACACAGCAGCAGGGAGCCGATCATGGCAGCCAGGACTTCAGTAGCCTCCTGGTTGCCATGGTAAACGATCGGAGCCCCAGGATTACACAGCTGGGGCTCGGATCACTACCACTGCCAGCAATGAGGAGGAGGTGGGTGAGGGGACCCTGTGGCCACTGCCACCAATGCTTTTAATACTGGGGGGAGGGCGCACTGGCCACCAAGACAGGACGCTGCGATCAGCGGCAGTTAACCCCTCAGGTGCGGCACCTGAGGGGTTAATTGCCACGGATCGCAGCGCTTGGTCAGAGGCAGGTGCCGGCAATGAGTTTCTTCTGCCTGCATTTGTATAGTAAACGTCACTCCTCATTGGTGGCTAGTGACCCCGCCTCCTCCTCCCGTCTCTCTTCATTGGGGGCAGGGCGGCACAGGGGGAGGGAGAGACTGCCTCCTTCTCCCAGTGATGCTGAGGGAACATGGCCGCGCTGAGAGCGGCGCAGCCACGTTTTCTGATACTGGGCTGTGCAGTAGCACAGCCTAGTATCGATAAAAGGCAAATTCCGGTATCGTATCGATATCGGGCTAAAAGTATAGAATGGGTATCGAAACTTCGATGCCCGAAACAACCCTACTTCCATCAATGGGAACAAACATGCGGGCGGGGAGCGGACTTCCCAGTTCACAGGTAGTCGGCGACAACGGCCGTTTCTCGTTAAACTCAGAGCTTTATCAGGCAGCACTGACATCCCAGCGCAACTGCGCACATTAAGTAGGCGTTACAAAAAACCATGACCATGGCAACGGACGGTTGCCTTTTACAAAATTGGGACATATTAACCCCTTAACCGCTTCAGCCCCCCTAGCTTAAACACCCTTAATGACCAGGCCACTTTTACAATTCCGCACTACACTACTTTCACCGTTTATTTCTCCGTCATGCAACTTACCACCCAAATGAATTTTACCTCCTTTTCTTCTCACTAATAGAGCTTTCATTTGGTGGTATTTCATTGTTAGCGACATTTTTACTTTTTGCCATTAATACAAATTTAACGACATTTTTGCAAAAATGACATTTTCACTTTCTGTTGTAAAATTTAAAAAAAAAGTACATTTCTAAATAAATTTTTCTCTAAATGTATTGTTCTACATGTCTTTGATAAAAAAAAGTCCAATAAGTGTATATTTATTGGTTTGAGTAAAAGTTATAGCGTTTACAAACTATGGTGCAAAAAAGTACATTTCGGCATTTTGAAGCAGCTCTGACTTTCTGAGCGCCTGTCATGTTTCTTCAGGTGCTAGAATGTCAGGATAGTATAAATACCCCCAAATGACACCATTTTAGATAGAAGACACCCCAAAGTATTCGCGGAGGGGCATGGTGAGTTCATGTAGCATTTCATTTTTTTTCACAAGTTAGCGGAAAATGACACTTTCTGAGGGAAAAAAAAAAAAAAAAAAGTTTCAATTTCTGATAACTTCTGGCAAAAAAAAATAAAAATCTCAGGCGGATTCACTATGCCCCTCAGTGAATTCCTTGGGGTGTCTACTTTCCGAAATGGGGTCATTTGTGGGGTGTGTTTACTGTTATGGCATTTTGGGCGGGGCTAAATTGTGAGCCGCCATGTAAAACCTAAAGGTAATCGTTGGAATTTGGGCCCCTTTGCGCACCCAGGCTGCAAAAAAGTGTCACTTATGTGGTATCGCCGTACTCAGGAGAAGTAGGGCAATGTGTTTTGGGGTGTATTTTTACATATACCCATGTTGGGTGAGAGAAATATCTCTGTAAATTGTCAACTTTGTATAAAAAATTTTAAAAGTTGTCGTTTACAGAGATATTTTTCACACAAAGTATGGGAATATATAAAAATACACCCAAAAGCTATATCGCCCTACTTTTCCTGAGTGCTGGCGATACCACATGTGTGCCACTTTTTGCAGCCTGAGTGCGCAAAGGCCCTAAAACTAATGAGTACCTTTAGGATTTCACATGGCATTTTTACGCATTTGGATTCCAGACTTCTTCTCACGCTTTAGGGGCCCCTAAAATGCCAGGACAGTATAAATACCCCACATGTGACCCCATTTTGGAAAGAAGACACCCCAAGGTATTCCGTGAGGGGTATGGTGGAGTTCATGAAAACTTTATTTTGTCACAAGTTAGCGGAATATGAGACTTTTGTAAAAAAAAAAAAAATCAATTTCCGCTAACTTGTGCCAAAAATAAAAATTCTGATGGACTCGCCATGCACCTCAGTGAATACCTTGGGGTGTCTTCTTTCTAAAATGGGGTCACATGTGGGGTATTTATACTGTCCTGGCATCTGAGGGTCTCCCGCAATCATTACACGTATGGCCAGCATTAGGAGTATCTGTGATTCTCCTTATATTGAGCTATACGGGTAATGAGATTTTCCCGTTCAGCCTCTGCGCTGACAAAAAAAAATAGGCAGCACAGATTTTTCATTCGCATCGGTCAATGTGGATGAAAAATCTGTGCCAAAATCAGTGACTGCGGTGCGGTGCGGTGGGTGCTAGCTACCTAACAAGTAGCTAACTGGCGGTGATAGGGGACCCTTATGCCCCATTCACACGTCCGAGAAATTCTGTTTGCGGACGGAATTGCGGACCCATTCATTTCTATGGGGACAGACTTTGTCCCGTCTCGGATCGGAATTACGGATCCGCGTTCCGAGTCTGCACTTCCGTTCCGCAAAAATATAGAACATGTCCTATTCTTGTCCGCAATTGCGGACAAGAAAAAGCATTTTCTATATAGTTCTGGCAATGTGCGGATCTGCAAAATGCGGAAAGCACATTGCCGGTGTCCGTGTTTTTTGTCCCACGGATCCGCAAAACACATATGGACGTCTGAATGGAGCCCTACAAGGGGTGTGATCAATGACCGGGGGTGATCAGGGGTCTAGATGGGGTGATCAAGGGTTAATAGGTGAGGGTGCGGTGGGGGGGTTAGTGTAGTGTTTGGTGCAACTTTACAGTGTTACCTGGTCCTCTGGTGGTCGATCCCAGCAAATGGGACCACCAGAGGACCAGGTAGCTAGCTATATCAGACGCTGTTCACAAAACAGCGTCTGATATAGCTGTTTGATGCGATATAATTCGCATCTACAGCCTGCCAGCGATGGATCATCGCTGGCAGGCTGTAGCCTAACTGCCGAGGCAGCGCTTCTCTGTGAACGCGCGCGTTCACAGGAAGTCTCGGCTCTCACGAGATGACGCGCCCGACAGCGTCATCTCAGAACTCAGGACCGCCCGCGGGACGCATCCCTGCGTTAGGCGGTCCTGTACTGGTTAAGGACACGGCCCTATTTCACCTTAAGGACTAGGCCATTTTTGAAAATCAAATCTGACATACAGTTGTGTTCAAAATTATTCAACCCCAATCCTGTAAAGGTTTTTAGGGAATTTAGTGTACATTTGTAATTGTGTTCAGAATGAAATCTTACAAGGACTTTTAAAGAACCAAATGCAACTAAAATGACATTATTGTTTTTGTAATACAGTATTAAATGTTTTTGTGATTTCTTCATTCACAATTATTCAACCCCTTAAAGACTACCACTCTTAGGAACAGAGGTTCATTCAAGTGTTTTTCGATCAGGTATTGAAAACCCCATTGGATGTCAAGGAGCAGCAATCAAGCATAATAAGCACCAATTAGGCAGATTTAAAATGAGTGTGATACTCAGCTTCTTCTCGACATTTACTCGTGTGTTTACCAACATGGTGAAGTCAAGAGAATGGTCCAGGAAGACAAGAGAAGAGGTGATTTCTCCAAAGAATCTATAAAGATGTTAAACATACCAAGAGACACCATAAGGAAGCATCATTCGCAAATTCAAGGCAAAGGGCACTGTTGAAACGCTACCTGGTCGTGGCAGAAAGAAGATGCTGACTTTGACTGCTGTGCGCTACCTGAGGCACAAAGTGGAGAAAAGTCCCGATGTGACTGCTGAGGAACTGAAAAAGATTTTCAGATGCGGGTACTGAAGTTTCAGCGCCAGACAATAAGGCGCACACTGTGTAATGAAGGCCTCCATGCCAGAACTCCCAGGTGCACCCTTCCTGTCTCCAAAGAATAAGAAGAGTCGACTGCAGTATGCCCAAAGTCACGTGGACAAACCACAAAAGTTTTGGGATAGTGTTCTGTGGACTGATGAAACAAAATTAGAACTGTTTGGGCCCATGGATCAATGCTATGTTTGGAGGAGGAAGAACAAGGCCTGTGAAGAAAAGAACACCTTGCCTACTGTGAAGCATGGCGGGGGTCAATCATGCTTTGGGGCTGTTTGATTCTACAGGCACAGGGAAGCTTCAGCGTGTGCAAGGTACCATGAATTCTCTTCAGTACCAGGAGATATTGGATGAAAATGTGATGCAGTCCGTCACAAACCTGAGGCTTGGGAGGCGTTGGACCTTTCAACAGGACAATGATCCCAAGCATACCTCCAAGTCCACTAGAGCATGGTTGCAGATTAAAGGCTGGAACATTTTGAAGTGGCCATCGCAGTCACCAGACTTAAATCCGATTGAGAACCTCTGGTGGGACTTAAAGAAAGCAGTTGCAGCGCGCAAGCCTAAGAATGTGACTGAACTGGAGGCTTTGCCCATGAAGAATGGGCGAAGATACCCGTAGATCGCTGCAAGACACTCGTGTCAAGCTATGCTTCACGTTTAAAAGCTGTTATAACTGGAAAGGATGTTGTACTAAGTCAGGCATGCCCAACCTACGGCCCTCCATCTGTTGCAAAACTACAACTCCCAGCATTCCCGAAAAGCCTACAGCTATCAGCCTACAGCAGGGCATGGTGGGAGTTGTAGTTTTAACAGCGGGAGGCGCAGGATGGCATGCTCTGTACTAAGTACTAAGATTGAATGTCACTTGGGGTTGAATAAAACTGATAATGATGTGAGCACAAAAAAGACATTTGTGGTTATTTCATTATAAATGTTTTGTTATATTTGTCTGACTTACAAGTGCCTCTTTGATTTAATTGTAAACAAGATGACTGAAATGATCAAAATCAATGTCAAACTGGACAAAACACTCAATTTCAGTGGGGGTTGAATAATTTTGAACACAACTGTATTGTACTTTATGACACTGGTAAAATGGAGTAAAAAAAATGTATTTTTATTTAAAAAAAAATACCAAATTTACCCAAAATTTTGAAAAATTAGCAATTTTCCAAGTTTCAATTTCTCTATTTCTATAATACATAAAATACCGCCCAAAAAAGTTATTCATTTACATTCCCCATATGTCTACTTCATGTATGGATCATTTTGGGAATGCCATTTTATTTTAGGGACGTTACAAGGCTTAGAAGCTTATCTTGAAAATGTTAAGACATTTTCAAAACCCACACAGGGACCAGTTCAGGTCTGAAGTCACTTTGTGAGGCTTCCATAATAGAAACCACCCAAAAATGACCCCATTCTAGAAACTACACCCCTCAAGGTATTCAAAATTTCAGAATTTTGATTTTTGGAAAATTTTCCATTTTAATCCATTTTTCAAGTCACCAGGCAAGGGTTAGCAGCCAAACAAAACTCAATATTTATTGCCCTGATTCTGTAGTTTATATAAACACCCCAGGTGTGGTCGTAAACTACTGTGCGGACTCTACGGCAGAGCTCAGAAGGAAAAGAGCGCCATGTGGTTTTGAAAGGCAGATTTTGCCGGACTGGTTTTTAGACACTATGTCCAATTTGAAGCCCCCTAATGCACCCCTAGAGTAAAAACTCCAAAAAACTGACTCCATCTAAGAAACTACACCCCTCAAGGTATTCAAAACTGATTTTACAAACTTTGTTAACCCTTTAGGTGTTCATGAGAGTTGATGGCAAATGGAGATAAAATTTCAGATTTTCGATTTTTGGCAAATTTTCTATTTTAATCCACTTTTTCCAGTAACAAAGCAAGGGTTAACAGCCAAACAAAACTCAATTTATTGCCCTGATTCTGTAGTTTGCAGAAACACCCCATATGTGGTCCTAAAAACTCCTGTATGGCCAAACGGCAGGGCTCAGAAGGAAAGGAACGCCATATGGTTTTTGGAAGGCAGATTTTACTGGACTGGTTTTTAGACACCATGTCCCATTTGAAGCCCCCTGATGCAACCCTAGAATAGAAACTCCAAAAAAGTGACCCCATTTTGGAAACTACAGGATAAGGAGGCAGTTTTGTTGGTACTATTTTAGGGTAAATATGATTTTGGTTTCTCTATATTACACTTTTTTTGAGGCAAGCTAACAAAAATAGAAATTCTGAAATTTCACCTCCATTTGCCAATAACTCTTGTGGAACACCCAAAGGGTTAACAAAGTTTGTAAAATCCGTTATGAATAACTCGAGGGCTGTAGTTTGCAGTCACTTTTATGGAGTTTCTACTCTACGGGTGCAGCGGGGGGCTTTCAAATGGGACATGGTGTCAAACCAGTCCAGCAAAATCCACCTTCAAAAAACCTATGACGTTCCATGCCTTCTGCACCCTGCCGTTTGTCCATACAGGAGTTTTTAGGGCAATAAATTGAGTTTTGTTTGGCTGTTAACCCTTGCTTTGTTACTGGAAAAAGTGGATTAAATAGAAAATTTGCCAAAAATCAAAAATCTGAAATTTTATCTCTATTTGCCATCAACTCTTGAGGAACACCTAAAGGGTTAACAAAGTTTGCAAAATCAGTTTTGAATACCTTGAGGGTGTAGTTTCTTAGATGGAGTCAGTTTTGGAGTTTTACTCTAGGGGTGCATTAGGGAGGCTTCAAATTGGACATAGTGTCCAAAACCAGTCCGGCAAAATCTGCCTTTCAAAAACCACATGGCGCTCCTTTCCTTCTGAGCCCCTGCCGTGTGCCCGTACAGTAGTTTACGACCACACCTGGGGTGTTTATATAAACTACAGAATCAGGGCAATAAATATTGAGTTTTGTTTGGCTGTTAACCCTTGCTTTGTTACTGGAAAAATGAATCAAAATGGAAAATGTTAAAAAAAATAAAAAAAAAGCTGTTTTGGGACCATTTTTATTTTTTGTTATTTACATAGTTGATCTGACAGGTTAGATCGTGTGCTATTTCGACACAGCAGGTTGTTACGGACGCGACAATACCAAATATGACTACTTTTTGGGAATTTTTGTTTCAGTTTTTCATAATAAAGCATTTGTGAAAAAAATGATTTTTTAGTGTCTCCACATTCTGAAAGCCATATTTTTTTATTTTTTGGGCGACAGTCTTATGTAGTGGCTCATTTTTTGCGGGATGTGATGGCGGTTTGATTGGCACTATATTGGGGTGCATATGACATTTTGGTCGCTTGCTATTACACTTTTCGTGATGTAAGGTGACAAAAATGGCTTTTGACACCGTATTCTTTTGCTGTGTTCACCTGAGGGGTTAGTTCATGTGTTATTTTTATAGAGCAGGTTGTTACAGACACGGCGACACCAAATATGTATACTTTTTTTTAATTTATTTTACTTTAACATAATAACAGCATTTTAGGGAAAAAAATCATGTTTCAATGTCTGCATAGTCTGAGAGTCATATTTTTTATTTTTGGGCTATTGTCCTATGTAGGGTATCATTTTTTGCGGGATGAGATGACTGGATTGATTGGGACTGTTTTGGGGTTCATATACACTTTTGATCGCTTGCTATTACACTTTTGTGATGTGACAAAAAAATTTTGGGACACTGGTTTTATTTAATTTTTTACGGTATTTACATGAGGGGTTAGATCATGTGATATTTTTATAGAGCAGGTTTTTCCGGACCTGCGATACCTAATATGTATACTTTTTTATTTATTTTACTTTAACACAATAACAGCATTTTAGAAAAAATATTTTTTGGGTGATTGTCCTATGTAGGGGCTCATTTTTAAGATGGGGTGATGGCCGTTTGATACTATTTTGGGAGGCATACGCCTTTTTGATCGCTTGGTATTACACTTTTTGTAATGCAAGGTGACAAAAAATTGCTTTTACACCATTCCTTTTTTTATGGTTCTCACCTGAGGGGTCAGGTCATGTGATATTTTTATAGAGCAGGTTTTTACGGACACGGCGATACATATGTTTATTGTATTTTATTTTTTTAATTTTTATTCAGTGATGTGTTGTTGTTTTTTTACTTTTTTACAGTTTTTTTGGACCCAGACCCACTTGGTTCTTGAAGATCCAGTGTATCTGGTGTCAATATAATACAGTACAGTACACTATATAGTGTACTGTACCATATTACAACTTTTCACTAGTCTGGTCAGACTTCTGCCTTTAGCAAAAGTCTGATCAGAGTTACATTACCATGGCAAGCAGGGCGCCTCTGAAAGTGTCCTGCTGCCATGTAGCAGCTCATCACCCGCTGCCAGAACTGAGCAGCGGGTGATGGAGATGAGGAGGAGGGGCTCCCTCCTCTGCGATCCCCATCCTGTCGGGGGCTGCAAAGGCACAGCAGCCCCGATTGAAGAGGAGGAGCTCCTCCCTGTTAACACCTTCCCATACCGCGGTCCGGAAGGGGTTAAGCGACTGGCATCTGAACAAGCACAGATGCCAGCCGTTTCCTATCAGAGTGTCCGCAATATGCTGACACTCTGATAGATCCACTAGCCACCAACTATGTTAGAGAGGAGGCGGGCGGGAGATCAAAAGTGGTGCAGGATTAATATGCAAAATAAAGCAAAACAAGTGATGGCAAATTCAGGCACCACCCAGCATTGGCAGGGGAAGAGACAAACAGACAGATATAAAGATTAGATGGTACCGCCAGGTACTAGAGTACAACAATGGGCACGCCCGTCTGCGTGCATTTTTGCGAACCTGTACCTGGCGGTATTTGAGAGGTTTATGTTTTTCAGTGGATAACCTCTTCTTGAAGTACATTCACCTTTACCTGCATTATGTCAATGATGTGTTTCTGGTCTAGTCGGGCAGCGGAAAAATGTGCCAACAGTTTGTACATTATTTAAAAACCTATAACCAAATGAATATGAAGTTCACCCTTAATTTTGGGGGTGCTGCTTTGAATTTTTTAGATGTAAGAGTTACCGTAGAGAATGGCGTCTTGTGTACTACTGGTTTTCGTAAACCGACAGCCACCAATTCGCTGCTCCACCAGACCAGTTTCCATCCATCAACGGTTAAAAATGCGGTTCCTTTCGGTCAATTTGTCCGCCTTCTTAGAATCAACAGTACTGACGTAGGTTATTTTCAACAAGCCCATCAATTGAAGGAACGTCTTGTGAGTAGGGGTTACCCACTGAAAAGTGTTTTGGCTGTGATGCATAGAGCTGCCAAGTGCACCCGGAATAGCCTTTTGCTGAAAAAACAAGGAATCGTGAGGATAATAGGTTTGCATTTGCGTTCAAATTTAGTCCTGCTGCCGAGATTATAAAACAGGTTGTTCATAATAACTGGGACTGGGATCCCAGTTTAAACGGATCTGGCTTCAAAGAGGCCCCTCGTGACATTTAAAAGGTACCACACTTTTAAGGACAAGTTAGTCCACAGTGTGGTTCGTCAACCCAAATATAACGATTGGCTATCGATTAGTAGACCTTTGGGTAATTATAAATGTGGGAGGTGCTCTTTCTGCCCATTTAACTCACAGAGTAAAGTGTTGCATTTGGGAGGAGTGATTAATTACGTCAAAGACTTTATTACATGTCCCACGACTTTTGTTGTGTACGTGATTGTTTGTGTGTGTGCCATACTTTCTACATTGGGAAAACTATTAGACCCCTTTTTGCGTGCATGCGTGAGCACATTAATTCGGTTAGGATGGGCAGAGGTTCTCCCCGCCTTATTAAACATGTGCGATCTGCACATTATGGCGATCCACGTTGCCTCTCGTTTGCGGGTGTGGAGGTTGTTCGGCCAATCCCCAGCAGCGAGAGGCGAGGTGGATCATCCAGACAAATGCTATGGGTCTTCATGGCCTCAATGACAAGAACGATATAGCAGTCTTTTATGAATGATTTGTCTGTGTCGTCATCGTTTGTTGTTTCTCACATGTGTCTATTTAATCTTTGTATCTGTCTGTCTCTTCCCCTGCCAATGCTGGGTGGTGCCTGAATTTGCCATCGCTTGTTTTGCTTTATTTTGCATATTAATCCTGCATCATATTTTGGTGTTAATATGTCCCAATTTTGTAAGGCATCCAGCCGTTGCCATGGTCACAGTTTTTGTAACGCCTACTTAACATGCGCAGTTGCGCTGGGACGTCAGTGCAGCCTGCCGAAGTGCTGAGTTTAGCGCGAAGCGGTCGTTGCCTTAGACTACCTGTGAACTGGCAAGTCCGCTCCCCACCCGCATGTTTGTTCCCATTGATGGAAGAATCAAGATTGCTTGATATTAGCTTTGGTGAGTTCCGCATCTTTATCTATCTACTTACGTGTGAAGATTTGCCTGGACTTGATTGCTGAGCACCACTGCTGAGCATTGTGGACTGGTCTGCTTGGGTGTCCGCTTGAAGTGCTATTGTGGCGGTTTACGCAGTGCCACTGGTTTTCTTATCTACTGTACACGGAAATCATTTTGGAACAGAATACATTTTTACATTTAACACAATAAAAGCATTTTGAAACAAAAACAAATCATGTTTTAGTGTCTCCATAGTCTGAGAGCCAGTTTTTTTTTTTGGCGATTGACTTAGGTAGGGTATCATTTTTGCGAGATAAGATGACGGTTTGATTGGCACTATTTTGGGGTGCATATGACTTTGATTGGTTGCTATTATACTTTTGTAGATGTAAGGTGACAAAAATGGTTTTTGACACAGTTTTTTTTATGGTGTTCACCTGAGGGGTTAGGTCATGTGGTATTTTATTAGAGCAGGTTGGTACGGACGCAGCAATACTTAATATGTCTACTTTTTTATTTAATATTTAAATATATATTTATTTATTTCCCTGACCCTGGGAACACACCTAAGCGTTTTCAGCGCGTTCAAACGCAGCTGAAAACGCACAACAAGTGAAAACCCATGTATTCCAATGGACATGGTTCACACTTGAGCGTTTTACAGCGCGTTTGAACGCGCTGAAAACGCCATACGCATAAGCAGCTTGTGCATGAGCTTCTTTGGGCGTTTGCCCAAGCGTTTGCACCCATTGAAAAGCATGGGAACGCGCATATAAGAAAATATGCGCGTTTTCCGCTTCAAAAACGCGGATATGATCGCGCGTATTTGTAGTAAAACCCAGCAGAAAGGCAGAATCTCCACCCACCTTTGCTGGGTGGGGATTCTTTTTTTCTGCAAACTGTAAGCTGTCAATCAAAAAAACGCCCCAAATACGCGTGTTGCAAAAATACAAAAACGCCGAAAAAAACGCGCGTTTTCCACGGAAAAAACGCTCAAAAAAAAGCCTGATCCAAAAACGCCTAGGTGTGTTCCCAGCCTCAGAGCCATAGTTTTTTTATTTTTTGGGCAATTGTCTTAGGTAGGAGCTCATTTTTTGCAGGATGAGGTGACGGTTAGATTGTTACTATTATGGGGGACATACGCTTTTTTGATCGCTTGGTGCTGCACTTTTAGTGATGTAAGGTGACAAAATGTTTTTTTTTAGCACAGTTTTTATTTAATTTTTTTGACGGTGTTCATCTGAAGGGTTAGGTCAAGTGATATTTCTATAGAGCCAGTCAATACGGACGCAGTGATACCTAATATGTTTACTTTTCTTTTTTTTCACTATTTTTCACAAATTTTTTTTTTTTACTTTGTTTTGGGAAAAGGACCCTTTTTTTTTTTTTACTTGAAATTTTTTTTTTATCCCACTCTGGGACTTCAACTTTTGGGGGTTTGATCCCCTTTACAATGCATTATAATACTTTTGTATTGTAATGCATTGGCTGTAAGTGTATTATACACTGTAATACACTTCAGCCAGCCCCCTGGACTCACAGGCTGTCACGGAAGGCAGCCACGATGCCTAAGGAAGGCATCGGGCCACCTTCCCTGCCATCGGTCCACATCACAACACCGCGGGGACCCGATGGCCACCCACACCCGGCAGGATCGGTGAAAACACAGATGCCGGAGCAGTAACCCTTGCCATGCCGCGGTCAGCGCTGACCGCTGGCATGGCAGAGGTTACTGCTCCGCATCGGTGTTTTCACCGATGCCGCCGCATACAGCAGGGTCCGGCTATCAGTGCGCCGTAGCTGTACGGGCGCTGGGATTTTCTGAGCCGGATATCAGCGCCCGTACAAGTACGGCACTGGTATCCACTGGTATCCTCACGGGTTTAAGGGCACAACAACCTGCTGAGGCTTGTAAGAAGGTGCTGCTCGCAATTTTTCCAGGCTGGATGCTGGATAGATGCAGGAGTTCAGAAGAGAATAAAGGGGACTTCAATTTACGGCGCTACCTTCAAGATGCAGTCAGGGTAAAGTGTACATGCACAGGGGGTAGATGTACATTTTGCACTATAAGATGCATTTTCCCCCAAAAGCAGAGGGAAATGGCAGTGCATCTTATGGAGCGAATACTAATGATCACTTTCATTATGGAAGCAGTCATCAGTATTCAGGAGGTGCGGGAGCCGTGAGTGTAGCTCTGCGCTTGCTGTACTTACTGCTTCCTGCTTTTCTTCTGGGAGCTGCACTGCAGGAGTCCTGACTGTGTACAGCGTCAGGACGTGATGCACGTAAATATGCACTATGACCTGACACTGTGCAACGTCAGGTCACAGTGCAGCACTAGGCTGACTGGAAGCAAGAGAGGTAAGTAATTAATTTTAATTTTTGTCTGATGGAGCTTGGGAGTCTAATCTGAGGAGTAATAGGGTCTGATATAGAGTCTGATGGAGCCTTGGGGGTCTGATCCGAGGTCTAAGGAGGAAATGGGGGGTCTGATCTGAGGAGAAATGAGGGTCTGATACAGAGGTCTGATGAAAATACTTTTTCTTATTATCCTCCTCTATATCCTAGGTGTCTCTTATGGAGCGACAAAATACAGAAGTTTCAATGTCATGGTACTAATGAATTTCTTTAAGAATTAAAACTCTATCAGTAAAGACTTTTACAAAAAATACCACTTTCTGAAGTGTTCCTTTGAAGGTCGGTTAGATGGCTCAGTTTACTCAAAAATGCACTGAAATTTTGGTGTATTTTTTGGTGCATGGAGCCACATTTAAACTGCACCACTTTCCATGTGAAGCTGTGCTTCCCTTTAACTCAACGCTACTTATAAGGCGAGTTTTAAAGAGGGTAGAAAAGTAGCTAAGAGGTTACTAAGTGGGGTACAATGAGAGTACACAAGTTTTTTTGGAGCAAATTGTGCCAGAATACAGGTGCATTTTGATTAGTAAATCCCCCAAAACATGTTTTACATGAACACAAAGCAGGATTCATGCAGCTAACTGGACATTTATCAATGACCAACTGCTATAAACAGATGAATAAACCAGAAAAGTGGGAAGACCTTACCTTCAATTCTTGTTTTCTAACTGTAATCCATCGGCAGCAATGGAAAAACAATGCTTTATACACCTCTATACATGTTAGACAAATTATAATAGTACACTGACAATACTACAAATACTGATACAACTGTAGGATGGGCATAGTTTATAGATTTGTATTTAACCGCCTCTGGACTGCTGCACACACGGATGCGTCCAGGCGGCGGCAGGTTTATTTCTCCTGGACGCATCCGCGTCATCTCACGAGACTTCCTGTGAACGCACGCGCCACAGGATCGCGCCGGAGAGAAGTTAAACTACAGCATGTCAGCGCTGATCATGCGCTGGCAGGCTGCAGAAGTTAAAAAAAATCGCGTATCAGACGTTGTTTTATTAACCACTTCAGCCCCCCTAATGACCAGGCCACTTTTTACAATTCTGCACTACTCTACTTTCACCATTTATTGCTCCATCATACAACTTACCACCCAAATGAATTTTACCTCCTTTCTTCTCACTAATAGAGCTTTCATTTGGTGGTATTTCATTGTTCCTAACATTTTTACTTTTTTTGCTATTAATCAAAAATGACCGAAATTTTGCAACAAAAATGACATTTTTCACTTTCTGTTGTAAAATTTTTCAAAAAAACTACATCTCTATATAAATTTTCTATAAATCTATTGTTCTACATGTCTTTGATAAAAAAAAAGTCCAATAAGTGTATATTTATTGGTTTGGGTAAAGTTATAGCATTTACAAACTATGGTGCAAAAAGTGAATTTCGGCATTTTGAAGCAGCTCTGACTTTCTGAGCCCTTTTTTTTCAGGTGCTAGAATGTCAGGATATTATAAATACCCCCAAATGACAACCATTTTAGAAGAGGACACCCCAAAGTATTCGCGGAGGGGCATGGTGAGTTCATGTATCATTTCATTTTTTCACAAGTTAGCGGAAAATGACACTTTCTGAGAAAAAAAAAAAGTTTCAATTTCTGCTAACTTCTGGCAAAAGAAAAAGAGAAATCTCAGACGGACTCACTATGCCCCTCAGTGAATACCTCGAGTGTCTACTTTCCGAAATGGGGTCATTTGTGGGTGTGTTACTGTTCTGGCATTTTGGGCGGGGCTAAATTGTGAGCAGCCATGTAAAACCTAAAGGTAATCGTTGGAATTTGGACCTTGTGCACTCAGGCTGCAAAAAGTGTCACTCATGAGTATCGCCGTACTCAGAGAAGTAGGAAATGTGTTTGGGGTGTATTTTTACATATACCCATGTTGGGTGAGAGAAATATCTCTGTAAATTGTCAACTTTGTATAAATTTTTTAAAAGTTGTCGATTTACAGAGATATTTTTCACACACAGTATGGGTATATATAAAATACACCCCAAAACACATTGCTCTACTTCTGAGCACGGCGATACCAAATGTGTGCCACTTTTTGCAGCCTGAGTCGCATAAGGCCCTAAACCAATGAGTACCTTAAGGATTTCACAGGGCATTTTTACGCATTTGGATTCAGACTTCTTCTCACGCTTTAGGGGCCCCTAAAATGCCAGGACAGTATAAATACCCCACATGTGACCCCATTTTGGAAAGAAGACACCCCAAGGTATTCCGTGAGGGGCATGGCGAGTTCATAGTAAGATTTTATTTTTGTCACAAGTTAGTGGAAATATGAGACTTTGTAAACTAAATACAAAAAAATATATATATCAATTTCCGCTAACTTGTGCCAAAAATAAAATTTACTGTGAACTCGCCATGCCCCTCACGGAATACCTTGGGGTGTCTTCTTTCCAAAATGGGGTCACATGTGGGGTATTTATACTGCCCTGGCATTTTAGGGGCCCCTAAAGCGTGAGAAGAAGTCTGAACCCAAATGCGTAAAAATGGCCTCGTGAAATCCTAAAGGTACTCATTGGTTTTAAGCCCCTTTGCGCACCTAGGCTGCAAAAGTCACATGCATGTTGTACTCAGAAAGTAGCTCAAGGAGTGATTTTACATATGCCCATGCTGCGTGTGAGAAATATTCGCTGTAAATCGTCAACTTTTACATTTTTTTATTCAAAGTTGTCAATTTACAGAGATATTTCTCTCACTAGCATGGGTATATGTAAAAATACACCCCAAAACACATTGCCTCTACTTCTCCTGAGTACGGCGATACCACATGAGTGACACTTTTTTGCAGCCTGGGTGCGCAAAGGGGTCCAAATTCCAACGCAGTACCTTTAGCTTTTACATGGCTGCTCACAATTTAGCCCCGCCCAAAATGCCAGAACAGTAAACACACCCCACAAATGACCCCATTTCGAAAGTAGACACCACAAGGTATTCACTGAGGGGCATAGTGAGTCCGTGGGAGATTTTTTATTTTTTTGCCAGAAGTTAGCAGAAATGGAAACTATATTATTATTTTTTCCTCAGAAAGTGTCATTTTCCGCTAACTTGTGAAAAAAATGAAATGATACATGAACTCACAATGCCCCTCCGCGAATACTTTGGGGTGTCTTCTTTCTAAAATGGTGTCATTTGGGAGGTATTTATACTATCCTGACATTCTAGCACCTGAAGAAACATGACAGGTGCTCAGAAAGTCAGAGCTGCTTCAAAATGCGAAAATTCACTTTTTGCACCATAGTTTGTAAACGCTATAACTTTTACCCAAACCAATAAATATACACTTATTGGATTTTTTTATCAAAGACATGTAGAACAATAAATTTATAGAAAAATTTATATAGAAATGTAGTTTTTTTAAATAAATTTACAACAGAAAGTGAAAATGTCATTTTTTTCCAAACATTTCGGACATTTTTGATTAATAGCAAAAATTAAAATGTCAGCAGCAATGAAATACCACCAAATGAAAGCTCTATTAGTGAGAAGAAAAAGGAGGTAAAATTCATTTGGGTGGTAAGTTGCATGACGGAGCAATAAACGGTGAAAGTAGTGTAGTGCGGAATTGTAAAAAGTGGCCTGGTCATTAAGGGTGTTTAAGCTAGGGGGCTGAGCTGGTTAAACAAAAATCATGAAATCCTGCAGTTTTCCAGTGGCCACTAAGCCAAATAATAGGCACCACTTCTTGGTCTGTACAGATCACTTGACTGCAGTTATCTACTTATCATTACAGGCAGGTTTAGCATTGCACATCACCTCTGTGTATAGGTAACACAGGATCCACCATTCACAGTAGGTGATTGTGAAAGCTTATCTATTCTTTCCTTGTGACAATGACCTCTGCACAGGGCACAGAGCATGCCTAGAAAACTCTCCCATATATGTCAGTAGGGTCCCTTCAGACCATTGTGTCTATGGGGCTGCCGTAAAGCAATTTTGGGGGTAACCAGTTGGGGGTGTACCAACACAGACTCACTTTTTTCAATAAGTGCTGACATTTTCACACTGTGCAGGTACACACCCCCAACCCGTTACTACCCCTCTGTACCCTTACTGCAGACTGCTTGCAATGCATTTACAATTGCTAGTAGAAATAACAAAGGAATGATACTACATTGAGCCATAAGAGCAGATGATACAGAATTGTTATTACATGGAGAATGCATGAAGTTATTAAAACAGGCATGTCAGGAGTGGTGACAGGTCCTCTTTAAAGGGAACCTGTCACCAGGAAATTCACTGATATACCAGGCATGCTGTCTTGTAGGGCTCACTCTGCTGAATATAATGATACCTGTCACTTGGTGATCTGTTGCTTTATTGTTGAGAAATAGTACTTGTAATCCATATGCTAATGAGCTGATTTGAGTCCAGTAGTTGATATGAGTCCAGCATTTTTTCTATTCAGAGCTGTAGCCACTCCCCTATTCACTTCTTCAGATGTAAAAGGGGCGTGGTTTATTGCATTATTTATTAATTTTAATAATTGGCGGGAAAATGAATAACACGGAATGCAAAGGTATTATATTACTAAGGTAAAAAAAGGGGAAGGAATATCCTGTGTTTATCACCTCATGAACAAACTAGCCCTTATTATAATTACTAACTTCAATAGTATATTCCTTCCCCTTTTTTTACCTTAGTAATATAATACCTTAGCATTCCCTGTTATTCATTTTCCCGCCAATTATTAAAATGAATGAATGATGTAATAAACCACGCCCCTTTTACGTCTGAAGCAGTGAATAGGGGAGGGGCTACAGCTCTGAATAGAAAAAACGCTGGACTCATATCAACTACTGGACTCAAATCAGCTCATTAGCATATGGATTAAAAGTACTATTTCTCCACAATAAAGCAACAGATCACCAAGTGAAAGGTATAATTATATTCAGCAGGGTGAGCCCTACAAGGCAGTATGCCTGCTTTATCAGGGAATTTCCTGGTGACAGGTTCCCTTTAAGCTCAGGCAAGATGGCCGGCCCCACAATCATGTTCAAGAGATAGAATTTAAAAAAAATGCAATAAAAAAATAAAAACAGATTAGAAAAAAATATAAATGTTTTGCTACCTGTTTTTAGCTGGCAGAAAAATCTTGGTGCCACATTTCCTTTAAAGAGGACCTGTCACCTCTCCTGATATGTCTGCTGTAGTAACTACTTATATTCCCCATGGAATAACAAATCTGGAACATTTATTCTTATGACTCTGTTTTGTACCATTAGTTTGTTATTTTTTATAGGAGTTATAAATGAATTACTAGCAGTTTGCATTAAAGTGTAACTGTCATGCTTTTGTTTAATGTAGGGACAGAGGCAGGGAAGATTTTTTTTTAATATACTCTATTTAGTGAAGTTGTACATTTATAGAAAACATGTGCAGAAATATCCCTTAGCCGTGTTCACTAAATGAGCATAGCTAAGGCATATCCGTCTTATTAGCACAGTTCAGTGCAGTACTGAACTGTGGGCTGGGGGCTGCTGGCCTCACATAGTGTACAGTTAATTAAAGAGGACCTGACACCTCCACTGACATGCCTATCTTAGTAAATTATTCTATTCCATATAAAATGACAATTCTGGAGCATCTACGCTTATGACTATGTTGTACCATTCTTCTGATATTCTTGGTAGAAGTTTCTGGCTAAAGGTACAGCAGGGAGTTACCAATTGGGGGTGTGTCCTGTCAACGTTAACCCTGTCCAATCAGTGCTGCCAATGTCAGATTGTACAGGGACACACCGGGTAACACCCATATGTACCTTTATCCATAAACTTCTAGCAGGAATAAGAGAAGAATGGCACAACATAGAGTCATAAGAATAGATGTTCCAGGTTTGTTATTACTTGGGAAATGCACGTAATTACTAAAACTGACATGTCAGGAGTGGAAACAGGTCCCCTTTAACCACTTCCAGGCCATTTACCCCCCCTTCCTGACCAAGCCTAATTTTGAAAATCTCACATGTCATTTTATGTGGTAATAACTTTGGAACGCTTTTATTTATCCAGGCCATTGGACTGTTTTCTTGTTATACACTGTACTTCATACAAGTGGTGAATTTCAGTTGATATGTTTCACCTTTATTTATAAAAAATCCAAGATTTACAGAAAATATGGAAATATTACTGTTTTCTAAATTTAAATCTCTCTGCTTTAAAGACAGATAGTGAAACCTCATAAAATGGGTAACATTCCCCATATGTCTACATTTTGTAAATGCCATTTTATTAGGACGTTGGAAGGCTTAGAATTTTAGAAGCAATTTTTTAAATTTTCAAGAAAATTTCCAAAATCAACTTTTTAACCCCTAATGATTTTTTCGCTTTTGTGTTTACATTTTTCATTCGCTTCCTTTCAAGGACATAACGGTTTTATTTTTCCGTCCACATAACCGTATGAACAATATCTGTGGGCCAAGTTGCACTTTCCAATTCCACCATTTACTATTGCATACAATATAGTGTGGAGCTGGAAAAAAAAACAAATGGGGTGAAATAAAAAATTTAAAAATGCAATTCGGCAACAGTTTTAAGGGTTTTGTTTTTACAACATTCCCTATACGGTAAAACTGAGTAGTTTCTTTCATTCTCCAGGTCAGTACGATTATGAAGATACCGCAAATGTTTTTTGCGTTTTTTATGAAAAAATAAAAACCTTTAAAAAATCTTTTCATCACCATATTCCGACCCCTCGACCCCAACTTTTTTGTAGTTATGTGTATGGAGCTGTGTGGCAGCTCATTTTTTGCTGGGCGATCTGTAATTTTATGTATCGATACCATTTTGGGGTGTACACAGCAATGCCCATGAAGTGTATTTTTTTTATTTTTTGTTTTTTATTTTCATTTTTATTTTGGGGAGAGGTGGTTTAAATTTTTATATATTTTTTGCTTTTAAAAACACTTTTTTTTTTAATAGTTCCCATAGGGAACTATAACAAGCAATATTATATTGTTTCTATCATAAACTCCAATTCATTAGTATTGGAGACTATGGGAATTATACTGTGTTACTATAGGAAATAAACTAAACTTACCCAGATTATGTAGTTTACAGAAACGTCCCATATGTGGGACGAGGTAGGCAAAATTGCAATTCTGTCAGTGCTTTTTAATTTTATGGTTGCAGGTTGATATTATATGGCTATGACTAACATCCATAACATTTTTATTTTTCTGGCAATGTAGATTTCTGAGAGATTGTCTTTTGCAGGACAGACTGTACATTTTGTCAAAAACATTTTGAGGTACATAAGTCCCTAGCCAGGTAGATCATGTTATACTGTTATAGGGCCTGTCATTACAGATGCGGTGATACCAAAACATTTTCTGTTTACACAATCAGAGCATTTTTGGAAAAAAATCATGTTTGTGTGTGGACATGTTCTCTGTGCCCTATTTTTTAAAAATTTTCTGGCGACAGTCTTGTGCGAGAATGAGATGATGTTTTCATTGGTACCATTTTGGGGTACATACAGCTTTTTGATCGTTTGATATGGGAGATGAGGTGACCAAAAATAGTGAGCTTTTTGGGAGATGAAGTGAGTTTTTTTTTATGATGGCGATTATATAGTCGGTTGTATACATAGTTATATAGTAGGTTACTTTTAAGAATTCCTCTAAACCCTTTTTAAAACTGTCAACTGTTCCTGCTGTGACCACGTCGTGAGGAAGTCTATTCCACAGATTCACATTTCTTATAGTAGAACTTTTTCTTCTCCAGTCGGAGGCCATGCCCTCTTGCCTTTTGAGGGCATTTTACATGGAACAGTTTTTCACCATATCTTTTGTATGGCCCATTTATATATTTGTATAGGTTAATCATGTCCCCCCTTAGACGTCTCTTCTCAAAGCTAAATAAATTATTTTAATCTTTCTTCATAACTAAGACCCTCCATGCCCCTTATCAGTTTAGTGGCTCTCCTCTGTTCTTTTTCCAGCTGCAGTGCGTCCTTTCTATGGACTGGTGCCCAGAACTGAACTGCATATTCCAGATGAGGCCGCACCAATGCTTTGTAAAGTGGTAATGTTACATCCCTGCCCCGCGAGTCCATGCCTCTTTTAATGAATGACAATATCCTGGTGGCCTTAAAAGCAGCTGATTGACATTGTATGCTGTTATTCAATCTATGATCTACAATGACACCCAAATCCCTCTCTATAAGTGACTCTCCCAATGTTACTTCTCCTAGGACATATGAAGCACAGAGATTATTACTACCAAAACGCATAACTTTACATTTATCCACATTGAACCTCATTTGTCAAGTTGATGCCCAATCACTCAGAATGTTCAAGTCAGCTTGTAGTTTATGGACAACTTCCATAGACTGCAAAGTACTACATAGCTTGGTGTCATCTGAAAAATAGAAATGGTGCTATTAATCCTCGATATCATTAATAAATAAATTAAATAATAGCGGGCCCAGCACTGAACCTTAGGGTACACCACTTATAACCCGGGAATAATCTGAACAGGAATCACTGACCACAACTCTCTGGACACTTTCCATACCTATAGACCTTACTTTATCTATTAAACGTCTATGAGGGACGGTATCAAAAGACTTTGCAAAATCCAGAAACACTACATCCACAGCCGCCCCTCTGTCCAGGCTTCTACTCACCTCCTCATAAAAACAAATCAGGTTTGTCTGACAACTTCTGTCCTTGGTAAACTCATGTTGGTTATGACTTATAATATTATTTACAGTCACATAATCCTGTATATAGTCCCTTAAGAGTCCTTCAAACATTTTTCCCACAAGAGAAGTTAAACTAACTGGTCTATAATTATCTGTGGAGGACCTAGATCATTTTTTGAATATGGGCACCACATTTGCTTTGCGCCAATCACTTGGCACTGCACCAGTACCTAAAGAATCTTTAAAAATTATAAACAGGGGCACAGCAATGACTGAACTGAGCCGTTTAAGAACTCTTGTGTGTAATCCATCTGGACCTGTAACCTTGCTCACATTTACCTTATTTAACTTAGCTTGGACCATATCTACAGTTAGCCAATTGAGTATATTACTGGATATACCAACAGCCTCACAGATATCCACTCCTTTCTCTTATTTTGTATATACAGAGCTAAAACACAAAAAACTCTGCCTTTTCATTATGTTCAGTGATTATCCCCCTTTACAATCATTTAGGGGACTGACCTGCTCGGACCTTGGTTTTTTAGCATTTATACATTTAAAGATTTTTTTTGTTCTCTTTTGCCACCTGCTGTTTGTTTTTACTAATTTTACCTCCTTTTTGAAGACTTTATTAAGCCCTTTATAATCTTAAACGCTACAGCTGACCCCTCAGATTTGTATTTTTAAATGCCTTTTTTGTCTTTTATTGCCTTTTACAGTAGCTGTCAGCCATGGGGAGTTTAATTTTAGCTGTTTATACTTGTTACCTAAAGGAATACATTTTTTAGTGCAATTACTCAATGCAGATTTAACGCCAGATCCACCATTAATTTACACTGAAATGTATTAGTGCCGGATCCGGCATTAAAAACACCACATTGACTGATCCGTTCTTCCAGTCTGCGCATGCGCAGACCTTCAAAAATGTAAAAAAGAAAATAACGATCCGTTTTTCAGGATGACAACTGAAGAGACGGATCCGGTATTGCAATGCATTTGTGAGACGGATCCGCATCCGGATCAGTCTACAAATGATGTCCGTTTGAATACAGATTGCCGGATCCAGCAGGCAGTTCCGGTGACGGAACTGCCTGCCGGATACTCACAGTGCAAGTGTAAAAGTTAGCTTTTTTTAAATTCAGTGTCTTTGCTCTGCCTGACAGAGTTTGCTTCTTATAGTTTAGGGGGAATATAATTATATTGTGGTCACTATTGCCTAGTGTTTCTCGAACAGTAACATTTCCATCAAGCTCTGCATCATTAGAAATGACCAGATGCAACAGAGCATCGCCCCTAGTGGGAGCTTCTACAAACTGGCCCATAAAGTGGTCCTGCAGCAAATTGAGGAATCTTCTCCCCTTTGCGGTTGAGTCAGAATCATGACCCCAGTCAATGTATGAGAAATTAAAATATCCCATTATGACCACTGTACCAGCCTGTGCAGCCCGCTGTATTTGGTTATACAGTTGCGTTTCTACATCCTCTGTGATGTTAGGGGATCTATAGATTACACCAAGTATTATTTTTTCAGTGTTTATATCCCTTTGAACTTCCACCTATAAGTTTTCCACATCCTCACCCACAATTGCCTTTTTCACACTTGTCTTCAGATCACTCCTCGCATACAGGCACAAGCCACCACTTTTTCTATTGACCCTGTTTTTCCTAAATAGTGTAAAACCCTCAGAATTTACAGCCCAGTCATAAGAAGAGCCCAACCATGTCTCAGCCACACCAACTACATCTATGAGTTCTTCTAGTACTATAGCCTCCAGCTCCCCCATTTTGCTAGCTAGACTTCTGGCATTTGTGAAAATAAATGTTAAATTACTATTACCTGTAACGTGAATATCTGGGATTTTTGGGTTACCTTGGCTGATGTTTGTATGAAACAGGTTCTTGTTACCAGCAGTTTTATTTTTCATTGGTGTATAGTTCTGCTAAGTCTTCTCCCTACTTACTCCTCACTAACCCCAGCTCACTAAATCCCCACTGTCCCTTCCTATATCCCACTCTCAATCTACACTATCTAGCCACTTATTAGTATGAACCCCCACCCTCACCCCAGACCCTAGTTTAAAAGCTCCTTCAGCCATCTAACAATTTTTTCCCCAGGGCAGTTGCACTCTCCCCATTAAGGTGCAGCCCGTCCCTACTGTAGCGCCTGTAACCGACCGAGAAGTCGGACCAGTTCTCCATGAACCCAAACCCTTCCTTCCTGCACCAACTTCTGAACCACTTATTTAACTCCCTAAGCTCCAGTTGTCTGGGGATGTTTCTGGACTCTCGACTACAAAGACCTTTCTTCCTCCAGAAAAATAAAAAATATGAACTCTCTTATGAGAACCAGATTTACCAAAAGGAAAGTAACCATCAGAATGGCAATTAAACTATTGGGACATATGACATTGTGTATTCCAGTTGTTCCATGGGCCCAATCCCATTCAAGACCACTTCAACATCTGATTTTAGGCCAATAGAACAGATCCATACAACACCTGGACCACAGCATAGTATTACCGCATATAGTAAGGACATCACTAAAATGGTGGTTTGTCAGGAAGCACCTTCAAAGGGGCATGGAATGGATTTTAGAACCTTGCCAGACCCTGACCACAGATGCCATTGCTTGGGGGCGCATGTAGCACAGTTGTCTTTTCAGGGGTTTGGAATCAAAGGATGTCTCTAGAATCCTCAAATCTGAGGGAACTAACAGCAGTTCTAGAAGCTCTAAAGGCCACAAAACAATATGTAAAAGATATTTACATAAAGGTGTTCTCAGACAATATGACGACAGTAGCTTTCATTCAACATCAAGGGGAAACCGGGAGTCCTTTCTCTGCCAAACAGCAGACAAAATTTGTCATTGGGCGGAGAAAAATCTTCGCTCTTTACAGGCAGGCTGAATCATTGGGCGGACTACTTGAGCAGGACGGAAGTAATACCAGAAGAATTGGAGTTGGCTTAGGAAGTGTTCGCTATGATAGTCCAGAAGTGGGGACTGCCACAGGTGGATTTGTTTGCATCCAGGCGAAACAGAAAAATAAAAAGCTTTTGCTCTATAAATCCCAAAGAGGGTCCGCTAGCGGTGGATGCTTTCTCAATAAAGTGGAATCAGACTCTAGGGTTTGCTTTCCCACCTATACCCTTGCTAGCTTTAAAAGATCCAGGATGATCCTGGTAGCCCCTTCTGGCCAAAAAGGAGCTGGTTTGACCTTCTAGTGGAGATGTGCCTGGAGGATTACCTGGAGTTACCTTTGCTTCCAGAACTGCTCAACCAAGGTCCGGTTTTTCACCCAGACGTTAAAACCCTAAGATTGACAGATTGGATGCTGAACGGGCAATCTTAAAAGGGAAAGGGCTTTAGATAAGGTAATTAAAAGCCTGGTTCTTAGTCGTAAACAGTCAACAAATAAGATCTATCAGAAGGTTTGGAATATAATTATTTCTGAAAATGGTAAACATTGTGTCAGCCCTTCTGTTCCAGATATCTTATTTCATTAGAAAGGATTAGATTTAAGTCTAAGCCCTAGTACCATAAGAGTTCAGGTGGCCGCACTAAGTACATTTTTGCCGTTCATCAGAGATAACTCTTATTTCTAGATTCCTGAAAAGCCACAGATAGAATTAAGCCCAAAATATTAAATTTGGTCCCTCCTTAGAAATTAAATCTGGTTCTCAGAGCATTAGTGGCACCTCCTTTTGAGCCCATTGATTAGTTATCTGTTAATCTCCTTAGACCATAGGGTTAGTGAAATTCAAGTGTTATCTACTGTGTTTCCATATTTTCAATCCTTTGATGATAGAATCATTTTTAAACTGGATCCTTCTTTCCTACCTAAGGGGTCCTCTTCCTTCCATAGGTCTCAGGATATAATTATCCCCTCCTTTTGTGAAAATCCGTGAAAAAGTTACACAATTTAGATGTTCGGAAGGCCATACATACCTTCAGGTGATGGAACCATGGAGGAAAGATAAAAATCTTTTTTGCAGTTTGCTGGCCCAAATAAAGGGAAGACAGCAGCTAAGGCCTCTTTCACACTTGCGTTGTTAGGATCCGGCGTGCACTTCCATCGCCGGAAATGCCCGCCGGATCCGTAACAACGCAAATGACCTGAAAACATTTGAAGACTGATCAGTCTTCAAAATGCTTTCAGTGTTACTATGGCAGCCAGGGCGCTATTAAAGTCCTGGTTGCCATAGTAGTAGTGTGAGCGGGGAGCAGTATAGCTTACAGTCCGTGCGGCTCCCGGGCACTCCAGAATGACGTCAGAGCACCCCATGCGCATGGATCACGTGATCCATGCGATCACGTGATCCATGCGCATGGGGCGCCCTGACGTCACTCTAGAGTGCCCCGGGAGCCGCACGGACTGTAAGTATACTGCTCCCCCGCTCCCCACTACACTTCACCATGGCAGCCGGGACTTTAGCGTCCTGGCTGCCATGGTAACCATTCAGAAAAAGCTAAACGTGGGATCCGGCAATGCTCCAAAACGACATTTAGCTTAAGGCTGGATCTGGATTAATGCCTTTAAATGGGCATTAATTCCGGATCCGGCCTTGCGGCAAGTGTTCAGGATTTTTGGCCGGAGCAAAAATCGCAGCATGCTGCAGTATTTTCTCCGGCCAAAAAACGTTCCGGTCCTGAACTGAAGACATCCTGATGCATCCTGAACGGATTTCTCTCCATTCAGAATGCATGGGCATAAAACTTATCAGGATTTTTCCGGCATAGAGCCCTGACGACGGAACTCTATGGCGGAAAACAAAAACTCAAGTGTGAAAGAGCCCTAAGACTTCCATATCTAGATGGATTAAACAAGCTATTTCCAGATGTTCCATCTCTATGCAGAAGGAGGTTCCGTCCGAGCTTAGGGCCCACTCCACAAGATCTTTGTAGGTTTCTTGGGCAGAGAAGGCATCAGCATCTATAGAACAGATCTGCAAGGCATCCACTTGAAAGAGAGTCCACACTTTCACAAAGCATTATAGGGTTGCTGTTTCAGACACTAAGGATTTGGCCTTTGGACGCAAGGTCCTGTCCTCAGTCGTTGATCCACGGAGTACTTCTGATTGCCTGAATGGAGTCGGGAAGGAATTTTTTACTCCCCTTAAGTGGGGAAAATTGGCTTCTACCTCTCAGTTTTTTTTTTTTTGCCTTCCTCTGGATCAACTAGCAGGAAGACAGGCCGAACTGGATGAACAGATGTCTTTTTTCGGCCTTATGTACTATGTTACTATGTCCCCCCCCCCCCCAAAAACAAGTCCTGTGTTAGTTCTCAGGGGTGCCGTCGTGGAGAAAACTGGGGAAAAGTGTTATTACACTTACCGGCAATAGTCTCCACGATGGCACCCGGGAATTTCCCTCCCTAAAAAAGAAAAGAAAAAAGGGTGTGGTATAAGGGTTGTTATTTCTAGATACTTTTTTTGGTGTGGTTCTCCTACCGCATGGATGCCCAACCTGCGGCCCTCCAGCTGTTGCAAAACTACAACTCCCAGCATGCCCAGACAGCCTACAGCTATGAGCCTACAGCAAGGCATGGTGGGAGTTGTAGTTTTACAACATCTGGAGGGCCGCAGGTTGGGCATCCCTGTCCTACCAGTTCTTGGAAAGTCACTGAAGGTGGTGGGAGGGGAGGGGTTTTTAACCTCTTTGCATGTTTTTCCTGTCCCTGGCAGGGCGGGGTCATCTCAGGTGTGCCGTTGTGGAGACTTCTGGAAACCCATTTATAATTTGTTATTTGTAATAACATGTTTTTGCTATATACATGTACCATGCTGTATGTGACATACGTGTTTGAAAAACACTGTTTGACCGAAACGCATCACATCTGCCAGTATTCTGCTTATGGCAATAAAGTGAAGATTGTCTTGCATCAAAAGTAAGTGCTGATCCCCTTCTTCTACTTGGATGCATGGGCCCGCAACCCAGGATATGAGTACCACCTCCTTCTAGAGTACTGACTGGTTATCGCTGCAAACTGCTACAGCACTGAACATGTCAGAGTGAGAAGTGGTTAAAAGGGTGATGAGGATACAAAAACTTGCCAGAAACAGCGCCACTTATGTCCCCAGACTGTGTCTGGTAATGCATCTTGGCATCAAGTGAATAAGCCTGAGCTAAAACACCATACACAGCCCAAGTACAAGAGTGGAAGTGTTTTTGGAAGAAACCAGCCATAGTTTTCTAAAGTGATAAAGGCTCCTACACACATGGCCAACTATCTGGCTCAGTTCCCTTCTGGTGTGAAGTAGAAAACGCCGGAGGGGAACTGTTCCAGAACTGATCATACTGTTTTCTATGGGATCGTGCACATCAGTTGAGATGTGTACAATCCCATAGAAACCGCATGCAGCATATGTGGGGCTGGCCTAAACGGTCAAAAGCTGACCTGTGCATATTTCCAAACTTTTTCAAGTTCTCTGCCTACCATGTTAGAAATGGGTTTCTTAGGTGGACACTTAGTGTATGATATAATACCATAGCTGCCAGTATAGGTCTTGTCCCCGTGACCATCCCAAATTACCCAGACTGTAAATTTCCACAAACCCCTTTGCATCAGTCCTGACATCAAGTAACACACACTTCACAAATGGACAGTACCTGCAGTGGCTTAGTTTCGGGGACAGGGCTAGTTTTGGCAAATGCCAACATTTCCTTTATCTGATAAAAGGCATAAGCAAGGTTGACCCAAGGAGACGAGCTTATCCCCATGCTGGTCTGTTGACATCCTCTTGTTCCTCCTGGTGCCTTGTCTTTTTGGGGAAATTTGACTTGAACACTCGGCATGATGTTCTCAGCGTGCTGTGGTACAAGGTTGATAGTTGCTATGGGAACTGGGCTGGAGGGAACGGGAATCCTTTCCGCCAGCATAGATGTATCTGCAGTAAAAGCATGGTGTTAGGAACATTAAAGGGAATCTGTCACCTCTGATTACACAATTTCAGCTTTTAAACCAGTCATGCAGAACACAGTACCTTGAATCGGCTTGTCTTTTCTATTACGTAATTTGTGCAGTAGTTTTGCTAAAAAACGCTTTTTATCTTTACGCAAATGAAGCCTGAAGGTGCCCAGAGGGGTGTTTTCTTCCTCCTTTGGAGCCCAGTAACGCCCCCCTACAGTGCCCAAAGCCGCCTCCAACAAGCAGACCTAACCACCCACAGCGTCTCCTCCCCCTCCCTGACGGCCGAGCGGACTCTCGCGCAGGCGTAGTACTCACTGAGGGCTGCGCCAGCACGATGTACTGGAGACTGAGGGCAGGAGCTTCATCATTGTCACTGGGCATGCGCTTCCTCCCAGGATGACTGAGGGGAGAACGAGCATCTGACGTCACTGGTTCGGAGCAAGCCCAGTGACAGTGATGAAGCTCCTGCCCTCAGTCTCCAGTACATCGCGCTGGCGCAGCCCTCAGTGGGTACTGCACCTCCGCGAGAGTTCGCTCGGCCGTCAGGGAGGGGGAGGAGACGCTGTGGGCGGTTAGGTCTGCTTGTTGGAGGCGGCTTTGGGCACTGTAGGGGGGCGTTACTGGTTCAGGCTTCATTTGCATAAATATAAAAAGCGTTTTTTTTAGCAAAACTACTGCGTGAATTACATAATAGAAAAGACAAGCCGATTCAAGGTACTGTGTTCTGCATGACTGGTTTAAAAGCTGAAATTGTGTAATCAGAAGTGACAGATTCCCTTTAAGGAACACATCTGGAATATCAGAAGGAAACCACGTTAAACAATCACATTCATTCTGGTTGGCAGCAAAAGACAGAAATTGCCAGAGATAACAGTGGTGGTGCCCACTTCATTGGGCAATAAGCTACTTTTCTCTTAGCACTGTAACTCTGACTGAACATATGTTTCTTACACTAAAAGAGGGTATTAATAGAATTCTGGTCAGCAGGTTTGACCCCTAAAAACTGCTTACTGCCTTAAATAGGTAGGGTGGAAAACTGATAAATGGAGATTCTAGTAACCTCAAGTTATACCCCATTCTCTGGATGGGGAATAACTAAACCGATGCTTTGGGATCTCCCACCAATCCCGAAAATGGGGCCCCTTCCCATCCTGTCCATGTCGAGAATGCGTCCTGCCACTCCATTCCTTCTCCTAGTTACTGCCAGAGATGGCCAAGAGCAGGCGGAGGAGATGAGGATCATTCAGTGCAGAGAGCCCAGGACACCCAGGGACGTGATTTGGTGAAAGGAACCCTCTTCCTTGGTCATACAGCTAGTGTGACCATTTACCTAGTCATTTCCAAACTGCTCTACACCTCACCAATCGACCACTGTAAGAAGTTTTCAGTGGTCTCCCATTAACAGTGTAACAAGACGGCTACATCACATGCACAGTACATTGAAAGCTTATTAGCAATGGGTCATTAATAAAAGGTAGAAATTTAATTTTTAGTCACACCATTACCATCTGAATTTTTGATGCATTGCTCATATATGACAATGCATTCTCCCTGCAACACGGCTCCATTAAAATGAATAAAGCTACACAGCAGTTTCATGCACAGGTGGCGGCTGCGAGCACCACTGTACAGGGGCTGGTGTGGGTCACTGATCACAAAGTGATCATATACCAATAACATATCCTAGTCATGTGCCATCACATGTAACAGTCAGAAATCAGACACTCTCTAATCCAGTCTCAACAAATCTGCATTCTTATGGCTTTGCTAGGGTGGAATCTGCATTTTTGCAGCTCAGATGTGGACCAATTCTCTTCAATGGGACTGCAAAAATGCAGACAGGACACTGTGTGCTGTCGGCATCCGTATGTCCATTCTGTTGCATCCGTAAAAATATAGAACATGTCCTACTCCTGCCTGCATTACGGACAAGGTTAGAACTGTTCTATTATATGCCCCGACTTTCTGTTCCGCAAAATGTGGAATGCACATGGCTGGCATTTGTGTTTTGCGGATCTGCAATTTGTGGACCACAAAAGCGGCTACAGTCATGTGCATGCTTCCGGGTCTGTGCAGCTGTGCTGCAAAAGATAGGACTTTTGAATGCAACATACGGATCGTGGACCCATTGAAGTCAGTGGGTCTGCACTGCGATGCGGGATGCACACAGCCCGTGTTCTGCAAAATGGACACAGCCGTATGAATGTTGCGTACTGCATAACTGATCATGATTAACACTAGAAATTAGTTATTAAAGAAATACCGGAAGGAACAGTTTGCAGCATACCTTCTTCTTTCTGAGGAACTGCTACCCACTGAATCAGTGCAAAGAGAAGGAGAATGACCAAAGAAGCCATACCAATCCCCCTGAATGTTTCTGCAGCACCTGGAATGGCAAAAACACACATGGCAGATAGATCTAGAAGTATCAACACCCAAACCTGTTACCATGAAAAGGCAGCATGTAATGGAGACCAAGAGGGATCCAGCGTTAGTTATAAAAGCATAACCCTTTACTATATAACGCCTGTTATTAATACATCGTCTGCATGTAAACTGCTTACGTGTTTCGACCAACTGTAGCTCATTCCATATATAGGTGCATAATGATTGGTTCAGCTGTGTGATTTTTAGCATGTGTGTCAAACTACTACCAAAGCTGGACAACAAGGATTTAAAAGAGTATTCCAGTTATGGAAAGTCAAGTCGACTACCTGCGATGCTCCAATAGAAATGAATGGAGCAGCAAGGCGCTTTTTCGACCAGCCACTCCATCCCTTTCAGGGGGCTCCACAGGTTACGTGGCCCCTGTTCTTGTGATTAGTGTCGAACCCAGCATTAGGACCCCCACTGATCTGATAGTTATCCCAATGACTTTCTATAGCCGGAATACCCCTTTAAATGCACCCACAGAAGGAGCTGAGCACAACTAAGAATAGCAAACAATGTACATATAAAAACAGCCAATATATATCATTTAAATATCTCTGATCCACAAAGTTAAAAATATACATAAATTAATAATGAAACATAAGATCATTCAAACCTGCAGGAACATTTATATAAAGGGTCAGGATCCAGAAAGATTCTCGGTCTAGCACGTGTTGTTGATGTTTCCGCCCCTAGATGGAGTTCTCAGGTTCTGCGAGACCAGCTGCAGCAATAATCGGTTTGCATAACCAAAGAATTTCTGCACAAACTGTCAGAAATCGTCACAGGGAAGCTCATCTGCATGCTCGTCGTCCTCAACGGGTCTACACCTGACTGCAGTTCGTCGTCATAACCAACTTGAGTGGGCAAATGCTCACATTCAATGGCGTCTAGTACATTGGAGAGGCATTCTGTTGAGATGAGTACCGGTTTTCACTGTTCAGGGAAGATGGAAGACAGCGTGTGTTGCGTCGTGTGGGTGAGCAGTTTGCTGACGTTAACGTTGTGGATCAAGTGGCCCATGGTGGCGGTGGGGTTATGGTATGGGCAGGCGTATGTTATGGAGAACGAACACAGGTGCATTTTATTGATGCCATTTTAAATGCACAGAAATACCATGACGAGATCCTGAGGCCCATTGTTGTGCCATTCATCCACAACCATCACCTCATGTTGCAGCAGGATAATGCACGGCCCCATATTGTAAGGATCTGTAAACAATTCCTGGAAGCTGAAAACATCCCAGTTCTTGCATGGCCAGCCTACTTGCCAGACATGTCACCAATTGAGCATGTTTGGGATGCTCTGGATCAGCGTATACAACAGCGTATTCCAGTTCCTGCCAATATTCAGCAACTTCGCACAGCTATTGAAGAGGAGTGGACCAACATTCCACAGGCAACAATCAACAACCTGATCAACTCTATGCGACGGAGATGTGGCAAATGGTGGCCACACCAATTTTTCTGACAACCCCACCAGTAATGCAAAACTGTGCATATTTCAGAGTGGACTTTTATTGTGGGCAGTCTAAGGGCACGCTCACACGACGACAATTGTTGCGCGACAAAAGTCGCTACGACAAATAGGGCACAACTTCACTGCAACATTTGTCGCGTGACATTTTGTCGCACTATTGTCGCGCAACAATTTTTATAATGGAAGTCTATGGTGTCGCATTGCGACATGCTGCGATTCGCGACAGTCGCAGAAAAACCCATCTTGAATGGATTTTCTCCGACTTTCGTGTCGCAGTCGCAGCATGTCGCATGTCGCACTGCGACACCATAGACTCCCATTATAAAATTGTCGCTGCGACACTGTCGCCGCGTGTGAATGTACCCTAAGGGTACGCTCACACGACGACAATTGTCGCTACGACAAAAAGTTGCGACTATTGTCGCGCGACAATTTTATAATGGGAGTCTATGGTGTCGCAGTGCGACATGCTGCGACTGCGACACGAAAGTCGGAGAAAATCCATTCAAGATGGGTTTTTCTGCCACTGTCGCTGTCGCAGCATGTCGCAATGCGACACCATAGACTCCCATTATAAAGTTTGTCGCGCGACAAATGTTGCAGTGAAGTTGTGCCCTATTTTGTGAACGCACCCTAAGGCACACCTGTGCAATATTCATGCTGTCTAATCAGCACCTTGATAGCCACACCTGTGAGGTGGGATGGATTATCTCGGCAAAGGAGAAGTGCTCACAGATTTAGACAGATTTGTGAACAATATTTGAGAGTAATGGGTCTTTTGTGTATGTAGAAAATGTTTCAGATCTTTTGGTTCAGCTCATGCAAAACGGGAACAAAACTGAAAGTGTTGTGTTTATATTTTTGTTCAGTGTATGTATGTTAAATCCCAAGGCTTGTTGGAAAGTCGGATCTTGACTCATGGGGAGTCACTTCCAATAGTGGCATTGGCGAGATGGTTCCCTTTCTTGGGAGATACCTCTTTACATAATGGATTAAAGGCAACGGACTTCTCAAATGCTTGTTCCCCAGTACATGGTGGGGAGAAAAAAAGAGAATGGCGGGCGCGCACAATAGGGTAATAACGTTTTGACAATGCAATTATTCAATGCATGCACTTTTAGAGTTGTGCTATACATAGGCACAACTCTATTGATGTCGTGTGTTAGCCGGACTCGCTCAAGGCATGCAGCCGCAGAAGATATATGCTCTTCCGTATAGGGTGTGCAGTCCTCCAGAGAAGTAGTCTTGGATCAAAAAGAAGGAATTCTGCTTGTTGGCACAAAAACAAATCCCTTCTTGTACTTGAAGAAGGGGACCTTATGTCCCCGAAACGCGTCATACTGCACCTGTTTGGTATTTATACCTCTTCCCAATAAAGAACAGTTCATTTTAAGACATCTGCCGAGACGAGTGGTTTTTGCGCCAACAAGCAGAATTCCTTCTTCTTGATCTTTACATAATGGAGCATTGGCAATAAGGCCTCATGCACACGAACGTGTGCACCCCGTGCCGTATTACGGACCGCATTTGCGGATCCGCAATAGCACGGGCAACATTCCGTGGCTATTCCGCGATCACGGATGCGGACCCATTCATTTCAATGGGTCCGCAAATCCGGAGATGCGGAACGGTGCGAATGGAATGACGGAACGGAACACTACGGAAGCACTACGGAGTGCTTCCGCGGGTTCCGTTCCAGTACTTTCGTCCCGCAAAAGATAGAACATGTCCTATCTTTTTGCGAACGGGCAGATCGCGGACCCATTCAAGCGAATGGGTCCGCGATCCGCTGCCCCACGGCCAGTGCCCGAGCATTGCGGCCCGCAGCACGGGCACGGGTGCACACGCTCGGTGCAAGTGGCCTAAGTCTCCATATCGTGGAGTACTTCCAGTAGTACGAAGATTCAGCACCCTGCCTAAGTACAGAATGTATACAAAGCAGACATAAACATAAGATGAACAAAACAGCTATTTAATTTGATAAATTACTACTTTCTAATGAAAACACCATTTCTTAATTATAAACTTTGATACACTAATATTCTTCTGTTTCAGAGAAATGAAGGGACTACCCAGTCTGATAGTTATATTTCAGGCCACTAGTCAAACTACTGAAGTGGAGATACCCACACATAATTTAACCAATTCAGCCACCTCAATAGTGAATGCTCAATGAAATAAGAAAAGTCTTAACCGAGAACGTTAAATCTTACCAAAGAAATTGACCAATACACCTCCAATCATTGCACCACATCCTCTACCAAGTCCAAGATGCAGGCCCTGAAGGATACCTTGAGCAGATGTCCGTAATGCTGGTGGAACTGCGGCACTCAGATATGAAATGCAAGCTGCCCATATGGCTGCATGGGTCACACCTGTTAAGACCAATAACAACTTTATCATTAGGTAATAACCACTTCATGCAACTTGGTTTATTCATGGATGTGAGGTGAAAGGTAACTGCCGATAAAAGATTCTAGCTCAGATTATAAAAATAAATGAAAATATCCAACTGTGTAGTAAGAACAATACACTGTAATTTTTCATGATGGAAACCCAGAATGCTTCCACAAATGAGCATCACAATGCTAACAGATACATGTAATTATTTACATAAATCCTACAAGACGATTATCGCTGCTATACTGAATTAACACACTAAAGTAGACCTGCTATCCTAGGTGCTGTTCACATCTCCTTTTGTTGTACATCAAGCAGATATGTTTAGACATTCAGTGAAAAACATGTACAAACGTACGTAATTTTGCAGTTATCTATCTTTTTAAACATATACGCTTGACAGATGTGCATACATTTTAATATGTTTATGATTATAAAAAGTATACATTTTTGTGAAAAAAAATATATAAATAAAGATTTGAAGTGTATCAAATGCAGTAGAAAGTATCCAGATAAAAACGGAGGTGGGGTGTGCACTTATGAGACAATAGGGCATATCGCTAGGAATACCCCTTGAGTTCCTGCTATTGAGTAGGAATATAATGCTACTTTCATACTAGCAATAGACATCTCCGGCAGGGAGCAGCCTGTAAAGATGTCTAGATCCGGCACTCCCAGACACTGACACCCACCAGCCCCATTCACCTTAATGGGGACAGGAAGAGAACAAGGGCCGGGGGCTTAGGGGAGCCTGCACATGAATTTGGGGGAGGACAGGAGCCTGTCATGAATTGGGTGGGAGAAGAAGAGGAGCCTGCACATGAATTAGGGGGAGGAAAAGGAGCCTGCACATGAATTAGGGGAGAAAAGGAGCCCGCACATGAATTGGGGGAGAAGAAAAGGAGCCTGCAAATGAATTAGGGGAGAAGAAAGGAGCCTGCACATGAATTTGGGGGATGGGGGAAGAAAAGGAGCCTGCACATGAATTTGGGGGATGGGGGGAAGAAGAAAAGGAGCCTGCACATGAATTAGGGGGAGAAGAAAGGAGCCTGCACATGAATCTCTGGGGGGATGGGGGGGCGGTTGGAGAAGAAAATGAGCCTGCACATGAATTAGGGGGTAGAAGAAACGGAGCCTGCACATGAATTAGGGGGAGAAGAAAGCGAGCCTGCACATGAATTTGGGGGATGGGGGGAGGAGAAGAAAAGGAGCCTGCACATGAATTTGGGGGAAAGAAAGGAGCCTGCACATGAATTAGGGGGAGAAGAAAGGAGCCTGCACATGAATTTGGGGGATGGGGGGAGAAGAAAAGGAGCCTAAACATGAATTTGGAGATGGGGAGGAGAGGAGAAGAAAAGGAGCCTGCACATGAATTTGGGGGATGGGGAGGGAGAGGAGAAGAGAAGGAGCCTGCACATGAATTTGGGGGATGGGGGGAAAAAGGAGCCTGCACATGAATTAGGGGGAGAAGAAAGGAGCCTGCACATGAATTTGGGGGGATGAGGAGGAGAGGAAAGAAAAGAAGCCTGCACATGAATTTGGGGGATGGGGGGGGAGAAAAAGGAGCCTGCACATAAATTAGGGGAGAAGAAAGGAGCCTGCACATGAATTTGGGGGATGGGGAGGAGAGGAGAAGAAAAGGAGCCTGCACCTAGAATTTGGGGGATGGGGGGAGAAAAGGAGCCTGCACATGAATTAGGGGGGGGAGAAGAAAGGTAGCCTGCACATGAATTTGGGGGATGGGGGGGATGGGGGGGGAGAGAAAAAGGAGCCTCCACATGAATTTTGGGCATGGGGGGGTGGAGAAGAAAAGGAGCCTGCACATGAATCAGGGGGGGGGAGAAGAAAGGGAGCCTGCACATGAATTTGGGGGATGGGGGGGAGAAGAAAAGGAGCCTGCACATGAATTTGGGGGATGGGGGGGGGGAGAGAGAAGAAAAGGAGCCTGCACATGAATTAGGGAGAAGAAAGGGAGCCTGGACATGAATTTGGGGGAGGGAAGAAAAGGAGCCTGCACATGAATTTGGGGGAAAGAAAAGGAGACTGCACATGAATTGGGGGAGAGAAGAAAAGGAGCCTGCACATGAATTTGGGGGGAAAGAAAAGGAGACTGCACATGAATTTGGGGGAAAGAAAAGGAGACTGCACATGAATTTGGGGGAAAGAAAAGGAGACTGCACATGAATTGGGGGCGGGTTTGAAAAGGAGCCTGCACATGAATTGGGGAGAAGAAAGGGAGCCTGCACATGAATTTGGGGGATGGGGGGAGAAGAAAAGGAGCCTGCACATGAATTTGGGGGATGGGGGGGGAGAAAAGGAGCCTGCACATGAATTTGGAGGATGGGGGGGGAGAAGAAAAGGAGCCTAAACATGAATTTGGAGATGGGGAGGAGAGGAGAAGAAAAGTGAGCCTGCACATGAATTTGGGGGATGGGGGGGGAGAAAAGGAGCCTGCACATGAATTAGGGGAGAAGAAAGGAGCCTGCACATGAATTTGGGGAATGGGGGATAGGGGGAGAAGAAAAGGAGCTCCACATGAATTTTGGGGATGGGGGGTGGAGAAGAAAAGGAGCCTGCACATGAATTAGGGGGAGAAGAAAGGAGCCTGCAAATGAATTTGGGGGATGGGGGGGAGAGAAGAAAAGGAGCCTCACATGAATTTTGGGGATGAGGGG
>CM065595.1:75706151-75769479 GCA_033119425.1 Bufotes viridis
GGCAGGGGCCCCCTCCTCCCCACATCATTGGTGGCAGTAGCAGTTCCGATCGGAGTCCCAGCAGTGTAATGCTGGGGCTCCGATCGGTGTACCATGGCTGCCAGGACGCTACTGAAGTCCTGGCTGCCATCGTATGTAAGTGAGCAGCATTATTCTTACGTGCGCGTGTGGCCGCTTATAGCATTAGCAATGCGCCGCACAGATCTATGATAAGAAGGAGCGCCCGCGGCCACCGCGCACGTGAGTATAATGCTGCTCACTTAGCATACATGGCAGCCAGGACTTCAGTAGCGTCCTGGCTGCCATGGTAATCCGATCGGAGCCCCAGCATTACACTGTTGGGACTCCGATCGGAACAGCCGCTCAAGGTCATGTCGCGGTCCGGCGATATAGGTGATATGCACAAAATCCATATCTTGGCACAAATTTAAATCGCATATCGCCTATATCGCTCTATACCGATCCACCCCTAATACAGGGTACAAATAGCAATTTTAAATTTCAGCACTGAATAGTGCATTAGTGTGAATAAGGGAAAAAAGCTGTGTTCTTGGTCTCCAAAATATGTGCATACAGCGTACAAATACCTATTTTAAATTTCAGCACTGAATAGTGCATTAGTGCGTTTAGGGAAAAAGCTGTGCTCTTGGTTCACAAAGCAGTTGTGCATACAGAGTTCAAATACCTATGTTTAATTTTCAGCCGTTAAATAGTGCATTCGTGAATTGTGTGGAAATAAAACGTGTTCTTGGTTCACAAAGCAGTTGTTCATACAGTGCAAAATGCCTATTTTAAATTGCAGCACTGAAATAGTGCATTAGTGTATTTTTATGGAAAAAGCCGTGTTCTTGGTTCATAAAGCAGTTGTTCATACAGCACAGAAATGCCTATTTTAAATTGCAGCACTGAAATAATGCATTACTGTGTTTTGGGAAAAGCCATTTTCTTGGTCAACAAAGCAGTTGTGCATACAGCGTGCAAATACCTATTTTAGATTGCAGCACTGAAATAGTGCATTATTGTGTTTTAGAGAAAAACAGCCGTGTTCTTGTTCCACTAAGCAGTTGTGCATACAGCGTACAAATAGCTATTTTAAATTTCAGCACTGAATAGTGCATTAGTGTGTTTTAGGGAAAAAAGCCGTGCTCTTGGTCTTCAAAGCAGTTGTGCATACAGCGTACAAATACGTATTTTAAATTTCAGCACTTAAATAGTGCATTAGTGCGTTTTAGGGAAAAAAGCTGTGTTCTTGGTTCACAAAGCAGTTGTGCATACAGGGTACAAATAGCTATTTTAAATTTCAGCACTGAATAGTGCATTAGTGTGTTTTAGGGAAAAAAGCCGTGTTCTTGGTTCACAAATCAGTTGTGCATACAGCGTACAAATACCTACGTTTAGTCTTCAGCAGAGATGAGCGAACACCTGGGTGTTCGGGTTGAGAAGTTCGGCCGAACTTCCGAAAATGTTCGGGTTCGGGATCCCAACTCGACCGGAACTTTATCCCGAAACCGAACCCCATTGAAGTCAATGGGGACCCGAACTTTTAGGCACTAATAAGGCTGTAAAATAGTCCAGGAAAGGGATAGAGGGCTGCAAAAGGCAGCAAAATGTAGGTAAATGCCCTGCAAACAAATGTGGATAGGGAAATGAATAAAAATAAAATAAAATAAATAAAAATTAACCAATATCAATTGGAGAGAGGTCCCATAGCAGAGAATCATGCTTCATATCACCCACCACTGGAGAAGGCCACTTTCAGTTATTTAGGCCCCAGCACCCAGACAGAGGAGAGAGGTCCCACAGCAAGGAATAAGGCATCATATCACCCACCACTGGAGAAGGCCACTTCCAGATATTTAGCCCACGTCACCCAGACAGAGGAGAGAGTCGCATGGCAGAGGTTAATGCTTCATGTCGCCCACCATTGTAACAGGCCACTTTCAGTTATTTAGGCCCCAGCGCCCAGATTGAGGAGAGGTTCATTCAACTTTGGGTTGCACCGCAAGATCATGGTAAAGTTAAAAAAATGAGGATTCAATAAAGAAGTGCCCCGGAGTACAAGAATACATGGTTGAGGGGAGGCAGTTATAAATGTCTATTCTGCACAAGGGAGGGACAGATCCTGTGGGATCCATGCCTTGTTCATTTTTATGAACGTCCAGCTTGTCCAAGTTGGCTGTGGACAGGCGGCTGCGTTTGTCAGTAATGACGCCCCCTGCCGTGCTGAATACACGTTCAGACAAAATGCTGGCCGCCGGGCAGGCCAGCACCTCCAAGGCATAAAATGCTAACTCTGGCCACATGGACAATTTGGAGACCCAGAAGTTGAATGGGGCCGAACCATCAGTCAATACATGCAGGGGTGTGCAGGCGTACTGTTCAACCATGTTAGTGAAATGCTGCCTCCTGCTAACACGTTCCGTATCAGGTGGTGGTGCAGTTAGCTGTGGCGTGGAGACAAAACTTTTCCACATTTCTGCCATGCTAACCCTGCCCTCAGAGGAGCTGGCCGTGACACAGCTGCGTTGGCGACCTCTTGCTCCTCCTCTGCCTGTCACTACCAGAGTTTTGAGGAGTTCTCACAGCTCTGTTTCTCCGCCCCTGTGATGAGGTCTTTACTTTCATTTTCACTCCTTTCCCTCTCCCCAGCTGTTCCTTCTCTGATTGATTCCTCTTCCTTTAAAGTATAACTGTCAATTTATTTTATTTTTTTACTATTGGATTTTGGTGATTAATATCACCTTGTTGGCCCTGTTTTAATTTCTGATTATTTAATAAATAACCCCTAAAAGCCACCTAAAAGTCCCCAGTATTGGCTATTTTTACCTGAGATTAAAATCAGGTTGCTATGCTCCTTCCGTCTACCAGATGAGGACGGAGCACGCTGCGTGCACTGGGAACTGATAGTGAGTCAGCACTGTAAGGGAATGTATAAAAAGCCAGGTTCTTCCTGACAGGAGATAACAGTGCTGGGCTGTGTGTGTGAACTTCTCCACATGCCTGTGCTTGGCAGACACTCCTTTAGCAGTGCAGGACAATGTGGCTGCTCAGTGTATAAATGACAGCCTTATCTGATAAGAGGAGAGCTTGTAGAAGGACTACAGGCTTCAGCCAGACCTGGGAACTTCACTGCAAGACCCCCTATACAGAGCTGGTCTTCACTAACTTCACTGCAAGACCCCTATACAGAGCTGGTCTTCAATAACTTCACTGCAGGCGTCCTATGGATTAGCCTCAGGGCTGAGGGCGGCCATCTAAACAGAATAGTGAAATTGCAGTTTTATGCAGACTGTTTGCTAAGGGCTGAATCTTATTAAATATGGGGTAAGTAAGTCATAGTTTTTGATTCAGAAATATTATCATATTAGTAACTACATATATGAAAACTGAAATTAGGGTCTAAATGTGACAGTTATCCTTTAAATCACCCCTCTTCCTGTTTCACCTTGCGGGTTATATTTCTCATCTTGAGTTGTGTCAGCCGCTGGAGTATCTACACTTGTGTGGTCTTTTTCACTGGACGTGTGTTTTGCTGAAGCAAGCAACATCGGATATTGTCTGCTGAGATTGGATCTGTCTTCACTGCTGCTGCAGCCCCTACAGATAAGTTTGCAGACATTGTTGGTTTTGTTTATTTGCTGACTGGATCCGAGGCGACCCTGGTTCCGTCCGTATACCGAGCAGGGAGCCGGTGGTCGTGCCCCCCTTATCATAGGGGTTTTAGGTCTCACTCACCCTTAGGTACGCGTGCATGCCTCGACCCACCATCAGGGTCTGGGCATGTGCATAGCAGCGCAGGGAGAGCTCTTAGGGTCTGACAGGGGTTACCTTTTATGCTCCCTAGTTTGGGTCCGCTCAGTAGCTTGTGCACTGATTGTACTCCTGTTGTTCGCATATACCCGTGACACTATAACCCGCCATAACCGTCTTTTGACATGGATCTGCTTTCTGACCTGGTGGACCGCATGCAGGGTCTTACTTTGGAAGTAGCGGATCTCCGTTAATCTATGACTCAGCTTCAGGCATCTGGGTCTGCTAGCGTCTATGGAGTTTGTTGCGAGCCGAAGGTCTCACTTCCGGAGACGTTCTCTGGGGGCAGTGAGAATTTTGTTCGCTTCAGAGAGGCTTGCAAACTCCATTTCCGCTTGCTTCACCCATTGCAGAGGGTGGGGATTATCATCTCCCTGCTGAGGGTAATGCTCAGACTTGGGTTTTTTCGCTGCCATCAGGGGCACTCCCCTTCGATCGGTGGATGGATTTTTGTGGACCTCGGGCAGATATATGATGACCCGGATCGTGTTGCTTTGGCTGAATCTAGCTTACGTTCTTTATGCCAGAACAAACAGTCTGCTGAGCTTTATTGTTCTGAATTTCGGAGATGGGCAGCTGATTCAGGTTGGAATGATGCTGCACTCCGAGTCAGTTCTGTCATGGTCTTTTAGAGAGATTAAAAGATGCATTTGTTTTCCATGAGAGACCAACGTCCTTAGAGTCTGCCATTTCACTAGCGGTACGCCTTGACAGGCGCCTTAGAGAAAGAGAGGAGACTTCTCTTCCCTGCCATTTTCAGCCTAGGGGCAGTGGGGCGGACTCATTCAATGTGCAGGGGCCTCATCCTGCCTCGGTCCCCTCTGGAGGAGGAGGCTATGCAGCTGGGTCGACTTGCCCCTGATAGTGGAGGATTTAGTCCTCAGAGAATGATGTGTTTCTGTTGTGGGGCATTGGTCATTTAGCAAATGTTTGCCACTCTAGGAGATTCATGAATTTTGCTGAGGGTAATAATAAAATAAAAACCTCAAAAGGTAAAAAAACTCAAGTTCTGCTCCATCTGCTACCCTGGGCATAGTTGATGTGGGGATAAATGCTTTTCCCTTGGCCTGCACTTCCCGCTTTCTCCTATCTGCCAGGGTGGCGCTAAGGAGCAAAGTCATTTCTTGTGAAATTTTTGTTGATAGTGGAGCGGCCGTCAATCTTATTGACAATCAATTTGTAGCCATGAATGGTTTTCAGGTTTGCATATTAGAAAAGGATATACCTGTTTTTGCTATTGACTCTGCTCCACTCTCGCAAAGATCCCTAAAGGACATAGTTCACAATATCCGATTGACTGTGGGTGATGCTCATGTGGAGGATATATCTTGTTTTGTCCTTAGCGGATTGCCTACTCCTCTAGTGTTGGGGTTACCCTGGCTCACTAGACATAACCCCACTATTGATTGGCAAGCAAGGCAAATAATTGAATGGAGTGAGTTTTGTAGAGAGAATTGTCTCACAGCGACTTTTGCAGAGGTTACTACTAAGACTGTGCCATCATTTCTCTCTGAATTTTCGGACGTATTTTCCGAGAGTGGTGTTCAGGAGCTACCTCCTCACCGGGAGTATGACTGTCCCATTAATCTCATTCCTGGCGCCAAGCTGCCAAAGTCACGCCTGTACAATCTCTCCCAACCAGAAAGAATCGCTATGCGTACCTGTATCTCTGAGAGTCTGAGTAAGGGGCATATCCGTCCCTCAAAATCACATATTGCCGCTGTTTTTTTTTTTTTTGTTAAAAAAAAAGATGGCTCTTTAAGACCTTGGCTAGATTTTAGGGAGCTGAACCGTATCACGATTCGTGATCCCTATCTGCTTCCTCTCATCCCGGACCTCTTCAATCAAATTGTTGGGGCCAAGGTTTTTTCCAAATTGGATTTGAGAGGCGCATACAACCTGGTCAGGGTCAGAGAGGGGGACGAATGGAAAACGGCCTTTAATACCCCTGAGGGGCATTTCGAGAATCTCGTTATGCCTTTTGGCTTGATGAATGCTCCGGCCGTCTTTCAGCATTTTGTTAACAGTATTTTCTACCATTTAATGGGGAAATTTGTGTTGGTGTATCTTGATGATATTTTGATTTTTCCCCTGATGTCAAGACCCATCAAGATCACCTTTGTCAGGTTTTGCGGATTCTGCTGGAAAATAAATTATACGCCAAGCTGGAGAAATGTGTTTTTATGGTATCGGAGATTCAATTTCTGGGTTTTCTCCTCTCTGCTTCTGGTTTTCGCATGGACCCGGAGAAGGTCCGTGCTGTGCTTGAATGGGAACTTCCTGAGAATCAGAAGGCACTGATGCGATTTCTGGGTTTTGCTAACTATTACAGAAAGTTCATTTTGAATTATTCCTCTGTTGTCAAGCCGCTCACTGATATGACAAAAAGGGGCAGATTTTTCCTCTTGGTCGGAGGAGGCGCTTACAGCTTTTCTAGGATTAAAGAAAGTTTTGCGTCTGCACCCATCTTAGTGCATCCCGATGTCTCTTTACCTTTTATTGTTGAGGTGGATGCTTCCGAGGTGGGTGTGGGTGCGGTTTTGTCCCAGGGCCCCTCTCCTGCCAAATGGCGACCCTGTGCCTTCTTCTCTAAGAAACTCTCTCCTGCAGAGAGAAAACTATAATGTGGGAGATAGGGAGTTATTGGCAATTAAATTGGTTAGAGGGGGCCAGGCACCCTATCAGCGTTTTTACCGACCATAAGAATCTGGTTTACTTGGAGTCGGCCAAGTGTATGAATCCGAGACAGGCCAGATGGTTTCTGTTCTTCTCCAGATTCAATTTTGTGGTCACATTCCGCCCTGGGATTAACAATGTGAAGGCGGATGCCCTCTCTCGCTGTTTTCAGGGAGGGGGGTACTCCGAGGACCCGGGTCCCATTTTGGCTGAGGGGGTAGTCGTTTCTGCTCTGTATCCTGATTTGGAGGCCGAGGTCCAGGCTGCCCAGGCAGAGGCACCTGCTCGTTGTCCTTCTGGGAAGTTTCAGCTTTTTAAGGAGCATCAAGATACTGTCCTTGCTGGTCACCCCGGGAGTAGAGCCACTGTTAATCTCATTACTCTGAGATTTTGGTGGCCGGCTCTTCGTAAGTCAGTGGAGGGTTTTGTGGCAGCTTGTGAGACTTCAGGTCCCCTTCTCCCGTTACCCATACCTTCCCGTCCTTGGACACACCTGTCCATCGACTTTATCACGGATCTCCCTCGTTCCTCAGGGAAATCTGTGATCCTGGTGGTGGTGGACCGTTTTAGCAAGATGGCACATTTCATACCCTTCCCTGGATTGCCCAATGCTAAGACGCTGGCGCAAGCTTTTGTCGACCACATTGGTAAATTGCATGGCATCCCTTCTGACATTGTTTCCGATAGAGGCACGCAGTTTAGGTCCAGATTCTAGAGGGCTTTCTGTTCTCGCCTGGGGGTTCGGCTGTCCTTCTCTTCTGATTTTCACCCACAGTCGAATGGTCAGACTGAACGCGTCAATCAGAATCTGGAGACATATTTGCGCTGTTTTGTGGCAGAGAATCAGGGGTATTGGTGTTCGTTTCTGTCTCTTGCTGAGTTTGCCTTGAATAACCGTCGTCATGACTCTTCTGATAAGTCACCATTCTTTGGTGCATATGGGTTTCATCCGCAGTTTGGGACATTCTCGGGAGGGGGCCCTTCTGGTTTGCCTGAGGAGGAGAGATTTTCCTCCTCTTTGTCTACTATTTGGCAAAAGATTCAGAGTAATCTAAGAAAGATGAGTGAGAAATATAAGCGTGTGGCTGATAAGAGACGTGTGTCTGGTCCGGACTTCAATGTGGGCAAGAAATATTAAACTGAAGGTTCCCTCCTGGAAGTTGGGTCCTAAGTTTATTGACCCTTATAAGATCTTATCCATCATCAATCCTGTTGCCTTCCGTCTTGATCTCCCACAGGTTTGGAGGATACATAATGTTTTTCACAGGTCTCTCTTAAAACCATATGTCCAGCCCACGATACCCTCCCTTTGCCTCCTCCTCTGATTTTGGTTGATGGCAATCTGGAGTTTGAGGTTTCCAGAATTGTGGACTCTCGCATTGTCCGCGGTTCTCTTCAGTACCTCGTTCATTGGGAGGGTTATGGTCCTGAGGAGAGAATGTGGGTTCCGTTGTCGGACATTAAAGCCACCCACCTCATCAGGGCATCCTGAGAAGCTGGGTCCTGGGTGTCCGGAGTCCACCCGTAGAGGGAGGGGTACTGTCACTACCAGAGTTTTGAGGAGTTCTCACAGCTCCGCCCTGTGATGAGGTCTTTCCTTTCATTTTCACTCCTTTCCCTCTTCACAGCTGTTCCTTCTCTGATTGATTCCTCTTCCTTTAAATCACCCCTCTTCCTGTTTCACCTTGCGGGTTATATTTCTCATCTTGAGTTGTGTCAGCCGCTGGAGTATCTACACTTGTGTGGTCTCTTTTCACTGGATGTGTGTTTTGCTGAAGCAAGCAACATCGGATATTGTCTGCTGAGATTGGATCTGTCTTCACTGCTGCTGCAGCCCCTACAGATAAGTTTGCAGACATTGTTGGTTTTATTTATTTGCTGACTGGATCCGAGGCAACCCCGGTTCTGTCTGTATATTGAGCAGGGAGCCGGTGGCCGTGCCCCCCTCCTTATCATAGGGGTTTTAGGTCTCACTCAGCCTTAGGTACGCGTGCATGCTTCGACCCACCATCAGGGTCTGGGCATGTGCATAGCAGCCCAGGGAGAGCTCTTAGGGTCTGACAGGGGTTACCTTTATGCTCCCTAGTTTGGGTCCGCTCAGTAGCTTGTGCACTAATTGTACTCCTGTTGTTCGCATAGACTCGTGACACTGCCTTTGCCTTGGGCTTCCACCTGTTCCACTGTGACATTTGGGAATGCTCTCAGGAGCGTGTCTACCAGCATGCGCTTGTGCTCGAGCATCTTCCTATCACGCTCCAGTGCAGGAAGTAAGGTGGGCACTTTGTCTTTGTACCAGGGATCCAACAGGGTGGCAACCCAGTAGTCCGCACACGTTAAAATGTGGGCAAATCTGCTGTCGTTGCGCAGGCACTGCAGCATGTATTCCCTCATGTGTGCCAGGCTCCCCAGAGGAAAGGACAAGCTGTAATCTGTGGGAGGCATATCATCATCATCCTCCGTATCCCCCCAGCCACGCGCCAGTGATGGGCCTGAGCTGTGTCGGGTGCCACCCGGCTGTGAACCTGCTTCATCCTCATTCTCCTCCACCTCCTCCTCATCCTCCTCGTCCTCCAGTAGTGGGCCCTGGATGGCCACATTTGTACCTGGCCTCTGCTGCTGCAAAAACCTCCCTCTGAGCCACTTCTAACAGACTGGCCTGAAAGTGCTAAAAATGACCCCTCATCCTCATCCTCCTCCTCCTTCTTCTGGGCCACCTCCTCTTCCATCATCGCCCTAAGCGTTTTCTCAAGGAGACATATAAGTGGTATTGTAACGCTGATACCGGTGTCATCGCCACTGGCCATGTTGGTGGAGTACTCGAAACAGCGCAACAGGGCACACAGGTCTCGCATGGAGGCCCAATCATTGGTGGTGAAGTGGTGCTGTTCCGCAGTGCGACTGACGTGTGCGTGCTGCAGCTGACACTCCACTATGGCCTGCTGCTGCTCGCACAGTCTCTCCAGCATGTGCAAGGTGGAGTTTCACCTGGTGGGCACATCGTATATGAGGCGTTGAGCGGGAAGGCCGAAGTTCCGCTGTAGCGCAGACAGACGAGCAGCGGCAGGATGTGAACGCCGGAAGCGCGCACAGATGGCCCACACTTTATGCAGCAGCTCTGACATGTCGGGGTAGTTGTGAATGAACCTCTGCACCACCAAATTCAGCACATGCGCCAGGCAAGGGATGTGCGTCAAACTGGTTAGTCCCAGAGCTGCGACGAGATTTCGCCCATTATCGCACACCACCAGGCCGGGCTCGAGGCCCACCGGCAGAAACCACTCGTTGGTCTGTTGTTCAATACCCCGCCACGACTTCTGCGCGGTGTGGGGCCTGTCTCCCAAACATATGAGTTTCAGAATGGCCTGCTGACGTTTACCCCGGCCTGTGCTGAAGTTGGTGGTGAAGGTGTGTGGCTGACTGGATGAACTGGTAGAAGCAGAGGAGGAGGAAGCCGAGTAGGAGGAGGAGGCTACAGGCGGCAAAGAATGATACCCTGCGATCCTTGGCGGCGGAAGGACGTGCGCCAAGGAACTCTCCGCCTGGGGCCCAGCCGCCACTACATTTACCCAGTATGCAGCTAGGGAGATATAGCGTCCCTGGCCGTGTTTACTGGTCCATGTATGTGTGGTTAGGTGGACTTTGCCACAGATGGCATTGCGCAGTGCACACTTGATTTTATCGGATACTTGGTTGTGCAGGGAAGGCACGGCTGTCTTGGAGAAGTAGTGGCGGCTGGGAACAACATACTGTGGGACAACCATGGACATAGGTTGTTTTTAGATGTCTGTGTCCACCAGCCTGAATGACAGCATTTCAAAGGCCAGTAGTTTAGAAATGCTGGCATTCAGGCCCAGGGCTCGAGGGTGGCTAGGTGGGAATTTACGCTTTCTCTCCAAGGTTTGTGAGATGGAGAGCTTAACGCTTCTGTGTGACATGGTGGAGACGATTGGTGACGCAGGTGGTGGTGTCAGTGGCACACCTCTGTTTGGTGGGCGGCAGGTGCCAACGTTCCTCCCGAGGTGGAGGAAGAGGCCGAGGCAGCAGTAGAAGAGGGAGCAGGGGAGCCAGAGTGAGTTCCTTGCTTTTAAGGTGTTTATGCCACTGCAGTTCATGCTTTGCATGTAGATCCCTGGTCATGCAGGTTGTGCTAAGGTTCAGAACGCTAATGCCTCGCTTATGGCTCTGATGGCACAGCGTGCAAACCACTCGGGTCTTGTCGTCAGCACATTGTTTAAAGAAGTGCCATGCCAGGGAACTCCTTGAAGCTGCCTTTGGGGTGCTCGGTCCCTGGTGGCGCGGTCCAGGAGCAGGTGAACTTTCTTGGTGGGGGCTGTTCTGCTTTTTCCCTGCTCCTCTTTTGCTACGCTGTTGGCTCGGTTTCACCACTGCCTCTTCCTCTGAACTACGAAAGTCAGTGGCACGACCTTCATTCCATGTGGGGTCTAGGATCTCATCGTCCTCTGCATCGTCTTCCACACAGTCTTCCTCCCTGACCTCCTGTTCGGTCTGCACACTGCAGAAAGACGCGGCAGTTGGCACCTGTGTTTCGTCATCATCAGAGACGTGCGGGCTCCGATGAGGTGGTATTCCCTTGTCCTCATCATCAGGAAACATCGGTGGTTGTGCATCAGTGCATTCTATGTCTTCCACCACTGGGGAAGGGCTAGGTGGATTCCCTTGGGAAACCCTGACAGCAGAGTCTTCAAACAGCATAAGAGACTGCTGCATAACTTGAGGCTCAGACAGTTTCCCTGATATGCATGGGGGTGATGTGACAGACTGATGGGCTTGGATTTCAGGCGCCACCTGTGCACTTTCTGCAGAAGACTGGGTGGGAAATAATGTTGTGAACATGCAGGATCCCCTGTCGGCCACCCAATTGACTAGCGCCTATACCTGCTCAGGCCTTACCATCCTTAGAACGGCATTGGGCCCCACCAAATATCGCTGTAAATTCTGGCGGGTACTGGAACCTGAGGTAGTTGGTACACTAGGACGTGTGGCAGTGGCAGAATGGCCACGTCCTCTCCCAGCACCAGAGGGTACACTAACACCACCACGACCGCGCCTGCGTCCCTTACTAGATGTTTTCCTTATTGTTACCGTTCACCAAATAGCATAATAAAAAAAAATTTTTGGTCCAATGTATTGATTTCAAATTCAGGCCTTTTTTTACAGGCACCTAACACTATCTGCCTATTTAGTTATGTAGCGTATTACACTAATCCAGGCACAGCAGTAACCACTGATTTAGGGTAATATCTCTTTTAGGGCTAGTATTTAGGCCCTGGATGAAAGGTATCCTTTTATGGACAGATTTACACTTGGAGATGCACAGTAGCGTGAGAAAAAATATGTAGGATTATGCCTTCAGCAATGGTATTTTAACACTTTGTGTAATATACCCTTTAACGGACAGAAATACAATGGGAGATGCATGGTAGCGTGTGAAGTTAATGAGGATGACCCTCTCAGCACTTGTATATACACCTTGAGTGTAATATACCCTTTACGGACAGATTAACACTTGGCCTGCAACAGCTGGAACACCAGATCCAGGGTATTGCTATTTTGGCAATTGAATTTCAACCCAGAACAAAATATATGTTTTGGCGGACACTATTATGCTTTGCCAGGCACTACTGGAACACCAGATTCAGGGTATTGCTATATTGGCAATAGAATTTCACCCCAGAACAAAATATACCCTTTTACGGACAGATTAACGCTTGGCCTGCAACTGCTGGAACAACAGATTCAGGGTATTGCTATTTTGGCAATTGAATTTCACCACAGAAAATAATCTATCCTTTGCCAGAGAGCAGACAGTAGTACTTGGCTAGGGGTGGCAACAGCCCAGCCCCTGATGTAGGATATAGCAAAAAAAAAAAAAAAAGTATTGATGGATTGATGGACTTGGTGGCAGCTTGTTCTGGTGCACCACAAGTCACAAAATGTCCACCGATCACCCCAGAAAAAAGTGACAGAAAAACGCTCTGTGCAGCCTAAAAACCAGTGAGCAATTAACTATCAGAAGTTGAATCATTCACAGCTGTAGATCGATCACTTCATTTGGTGCTAATGCTGACTTTTCCCTGCCTAATCTCGCCCTCACAGAAGCTGTGTCCTCTCCCTACACTAATCAGAGCAGTGTGACGTGCGGCGCTACGTGACTCCAGCTCAAATAGAGGCTGGGTCACATGCTGCACTTGGCCAATCACAGCCATGCCATTAGTAGGCATGGCTGTGATGGGCTCTTAGGTCAAGAAGTAAAATGCTAGCTGATTGGCTGCTGTGCAGCCCTCCAGAAAGCGGAAAGAAATCGCCGAACAACGGACCCGAACCCGAACCCGAACTTTTTGAAAATGTTCGCTTCCGTGTCCCGAACACCCTAAAATTCGGCACGAACCCGAACTATGCTCGAACTGTTCGCTCAACACAAATCTTCAGCCATCAAATTTGTGCATTTGTGCATTTGTGTATTTTTGGGAAAAAATTCGTTATTTCTGGTCCTCAAAGCTGTTTAAATTACACCGCCCAAATACCTATTTTACATTTCTGCAGTGAAATATTATATTAGTGTTTAAGCCATATTCTTGGTCCACAGAGCATTTTTAGGACACGGGCACGGCTTTAGTGTTATGTAAGAGGGCGCAAGGTGCCGTCATGGACGGAAGATACGTGTCACCGAGGTTCCTGGCCTCGGTGAGGTGAGAGCCGGGTTTTATGTGTCAGCAGCAGCTAGTGCTGCTTGACATTGATAGTTAGTTTGGCTGCAAAGCCAATCCGGGCCGGCTCTTACTGGGAGTAGGCAAAGAGTTGGGTGGGTGCCTACTCCCCACGGTCCAGGCCGGACTTTGCCGGGCTTTTTAAAGGCAGCCACATCAGCAGGTGTGGCTGTGATTGTCCTGGACCTGCTGCTAGTGCTGTGGAGCTCTCTGGGCTGGAAGGATGAGACCAGCAAAGAGGCGTGCAGTCATCCTGGAAGCCTGAATGTGGATTATCCTGCGGCTGGGCCGACCGCCAGGTGCGAACGCGTACCAAAACATCTCACAGGTGACTGAACCTGGTTTTGGACTCTTTGGTTTTGCCTTTTGTGTTTGCTGAGTGTGAATTAACACCAAGAGACTGTTTATCGTTTATTTTGTGCAAGTGTGAATAAAACACTGTTTATTGCACTTTCTGGACTCCTTGTTTTGCCTCTGTACTGCACCCGCACCGCTTTCTACCAGAGCGACTCCCCACATTTGGTGTCGGATGCGGGCATGCGTAGTGAGGCTGGCGTAAACGCCGAAGTTTTGTTTTTCCAAAGTGAATGTCATATGTCAAGCCGGCAAAGTTTCAACACGTGAACCCTGACAAGATGGAGGCAGTTGTAAAGGCTCTCGTGGAGGCCAATTTACAGCAGCGGGAGGCCAACAAGCAGCAGCAGGAGACAAACCAGCTGCTGTTGCAACATGTAATGGCTTTGCAAGCGACTTGAGCCTCTCACCGTGCCCATGATGCCCGGAAAGCGGTCCGTGCAGCAATTCCCAAGATGACCCCCGAGGATGATGCTGAGACCTACCTGGCAGTCTTCGAAAAAGTGGCCGTGAGGGAGAAGCTGCCCCGTGACCAGTGGGCTGAGGTGGTCGCTCCGTTCCTGGCTTCCGGACCCCAGCAGGTGTTTTTCGACTTGTCGGACGACTAAGCCGGCCGATTATGACACCGTGAAAGGAGAGATCCTAGCCAGACTGGGGGTGAACGTGCTGGTCCGCGCTCAAAGAGTCCACCAGTGGGACTTTAAAACGACGGAACCCGCTAGGCCGCAGTACTACGATCTGCTGCACAGGCTGCAAAAGTGGCTGCAGCCCGATCTACTAAGTCCCACTGCCATGCTGGATCGACTGTTGGCGGACATCTTTTGGAGGGCCCTGCCTTATCCCCTCCAGCACTGGGTCGGCCAGGCGTCTCCGGTAAGTGCCCTGGAGATGGTCGACCTGGTGGAGCGCTACGAGGCCACCAGAAACCTGCAGGGGAGTCTTGCTGGGAAGGGGCCAGTCAAACCCCCGAGGCCTCCACCCCAGTTCCGACGACCGGCGACAGAGAGACCTGCACGGAATGTATCCCCTGCGGATCCGCCTCCCGTGGTATGCTGGAGGTGTCAGGAGCCAGGCCACATCAGGGCCGACTGTCCACATCAGGGTGAGCCGATGGATGTGAACTATGGGTATCGCCACTCCCTGTATGCACGGAAGCTGTGCGCAACTGGCACCCGTGAGGTGCAGGATAATAACCACCTGTGTCAGGTAGAGGTGGGAGATTCTCTGGTGGTGGCCCTGCTGGACTCCGGGAGTTTAGTCTCCCTGGTAAGAGCTGCTCTAGTACGGCCTGCGGAGTATACCGGCCATAAAATCGGGGTCCTATGTATCCACGGAGACTTAAAAGACTACCCCACTGCATTAGTGACTTTGTCCACAGCGGCTGGTAAGTGGACCCACGAGGTGGCTGTCGCTACCAAACTCCCACATGAACTGATACTTGGGAGGGACTTCCAAGGTTTCCCGGCGCTGTGGCCGGCTATAAAAGTGTCTGATGGGCCCGAGACAGGGGTAACCCTAGTAGAGTGGCCTGATACCACTGGAAGGCCAGAACCCTGGGAGCCCGAATCTGAAGGGCCAGCGGTAGGGGTGACCACGGCTCCAGCGGTAGAGGGGGAGACAACCCCACTGAGTGTAATGGTGGGAGACACGGAGGACTTGCCACCGGGACCTGGGTTGGCAGACCTCAATGTCTCCGGGGAAAATTTTGGGACCGCACAACACCGGGACCAAACCCTAACCAGGGCCTGGGAAAGTGTTGTAATGATTGATGGTAAACCCCAGAAACCAGGGGCTGAATTAATGTTTCCACGATTTATTGTTCTTCAGGATATGTTGTATCGGGTGAACCAAATCCGAGGTGAGCCAGTTGAACAGTTGGTGGTGCCCACCGCATATCGCAAGCTTGTTATGGAGCTTGCCCACCAACATGTTCTTGGGGGACACATGGGGTGGCAGAAAACGCAGGACCGCGCACTACAGCGATTTTACTGGCCCGGTTTGTTTAAGGAAGTAGAGGAGTTCTGTAAGTCCTGTCCGACCTGTCAGGTAAATAGCCCCCAGCCGCATTACAGAAGTCCCCTGGTCCCTCTCCCAATAATTGAGGTCCCATTCGAGCGTATTGCCATGGATCTGGTCGGACCTGCATCAAGTCTGCTACGGGTCACCAACATATCCTGGTGATTCTGGACTATGCTACTCGATATCCAGAGGCGGTGCCTCTTCGACACACATCGGCTAGGCTCATTGCAAAGGAGTTAATGGAGATGTTTACCCGGGTGGGCCTACCTAAGGAGGTTCTGACGGACCAAGGGACCCTTTTATGTCTAAGATTATGAGGGAATTGTGTAAACTGTTGCATATAAAGCAATTACGGACGTCCGCTTACTCATCCGCAAACGGACGGCCTTGTGGAAAGATTTAACCAAACTTTAAAAAATATGTTAAAAAGGGTGGTGTCCCGAGATGGGAAGGACTGGGATCTGCTTCTGCCCTATCTCATGTTTGCAGTGCGAGAAGTGCCCCAGGCCTCTACTGGGTTCTCACCCTTCGAACTGCTTTATGGCAGACACCCCGGGGCCTGTTGGACATCGCTAAGGAAGCGTGGGAACAACAGCCCGTCCCCACAAAAGCGTAATTGAATATGTTACCCAGATGCAGGAACGTATGGAGAGGGTGTTACCGCTGGTCCGGGAGCATATGGAGGCAGCACAACAGGCCCAAAGTAGAGTCTATAATCGTCAGGCTCGGGTACGAGACTTTAATCCCGGAGACCGAGTTTTAGTTCTGGTACCCACCCTTGACAGCAAATTTCTAGCTAGGTGGCAGGGGCCCTATGAAGTGCTCGAGAAAGTGGGGGAAGTAAATTACAAGGTGCACCAGCCAGGGCGGCGGAAGCCGGAGCAGGTGTATCATGTGAATTTGCTGAAGCCATGGAAGGATAGGGACTCGTCCAGCGATGACAGCCCTCGGCCAGGGCTTCTAGGTGAGAAGGATCCAGCCCCTCACCTCGAAGTCCGGGAAGCAGCAGCCACCGTAAAAATTTCAGATAGCCTATCCTCCAAACAGGTCCAGGAAGTTAAGGAGTTCATTAGTCGGAACACGGATGTGTTCTCGGACCTCCCTGGGCGCACATCCCTAATCCAGCATGACATTATCACTGAGCCTCAGGCCAAAGTCCGGTTAAAGCCGCACCGGGTACCCGAGGCTCGGCGACAAGCCATTGTGAAGGAAGTGCAGCTGATGCTCCAGTTAGGTGTCATCGAGGAGTCAAAAAGTGATTGGGCCAGTCCGATAGTCTTAATACCCAAGCCGGACGGGACGTTGAGGTTCTGTAACGATTTCCGCAAGCTGAATGAGGTGTCCAAGTTTGACGCATATCCCATGCCGAGGGTGGATGAGCTTATTGAAAATTGGGCCAAGCCAGGTATTTTTCTGTCTTGGACCTCACCAAAGGGTACTGGCAGGTACCCTTAACGGAGGCTGCCAAGGAAAAAACTGCTTTTATCACACCGGAGGGGTTGTATCAGTACAAGGTATTACCCTTGGTCTACATGGCGCCCGCCACGTTTCAAAGGCTTATGGATATTGTGCTCCGTCCACATCGACGGTACGCCTCAGCGTATCTGGATGATATCGTTGTCCATAGCACCGACTGGGAGAGTCACCTACCGAAGGTACAGGCCGTAGTGGACTCCCTTAGGAAAGCTGGCTTAACTGCTAACCCAAAAAGTGTGTGATAGGGTTAGAAGAGACCAAATACCTAGGGTATGTCATTGGGCGGGGTGGTCAAACCTCAGGTAAACAAAATTGAGGCAATTAAGAATTGGCCCCGACCTGTCACTACGCGGCAAGTAAAATCATTCCTGGGCATGGTGGGATACTACATGAGGTTTATTCCCAACTTCGCTACAATTGCTGCTCCATTGACAAGCCTTTTAAAGGGACGCAGGTCAGTGTCGATCCAGTGGAATGAGCAGGCGGATAAGGCTTTCTCTGCTCTGAAGTCGGCCCTGTGTGGGTCCCCGGTTTTGGTGACGCCCGACTTCAAGAGAGAATTTGTGGTACAGACCGATGCCTCTGAAGTGGGCCTCGGGGCTGTACTCTCTCAGGAAATCAATGGGGAGGAGCATCCCGTGGTTTTCCTGAGTCGCAAACTCACCCCAGCCGAGACCAGGTACAGTATAGTGGAGAGAGAGTGCCTGGCCATCAAGTGGGCACTAGAGTCTCTCCGCTATTATCTGCTAGGGAGAAAGTTCCGTCTGGTGACCGACCATTCCCCTCTAAAGTGGATGTGCCAGGCGAAAGACAGGAATGCTCGGGTCACCAGATGGTTCTTGTCTCTGCAGAACTTCAAGTTCACAGTGGAACAAAGGGCAGGCCGCTTGCAAGGAAATGCGGATGCCCTGTTTCGAGTACAGTGTTTGGCGTGTGTTCACCCTGTCAGGGTTGAACAAAGGGGGGAGGTAAGTAAGAGGGCGCAAGGTGCCGTCATGGACGGAAGATACGTGTCACCGAGGTTCCTGGCCTCGGTGAGGTGAGAGCCGTGTTTTATGTGTCAGCAGCAGCTAGTGCTGCTTGACATTGATAGTTAGTTTGGCTGCAAAGCCAATCCGGGCCGGCTCTTACTGGGAGTAGGCAAAGAGTTGGGTGGGTGCCTACTCCCCACGGTCCAGGCCGGACTTTGCCGGGCTTTTTAAAGGCAGCCACATCAGCAGGTGTGGCTGTGATTGTCCTGGAGCTGCTGCTAGTGCTGTGGAGCTCTCTGGGCTGGAAGGATGAGACCAGCAAGGAGGCGTGCAGTCGTCCTGGAAGCCTGAATGTGGATTATCCTGCGGCTGGGCCGACCAGCGTACCTAAACATCTCACAGGTGATTGAACCTGGTTTTGGACTCTTTGGTTTTGCCTTTTGTGTTTTCTGAGTGTGAATTAACACCAAGAGACTGTTTATCGTTTATTTTGTGTAAGTGTGAATAAAACACTGTTTATTGCACTTTCTGGACTCCTTGTTTTGCCTCTGTACTGCACCCGCACCGCTTTCTACCAGAGCGACTCCCCACAGTTAGTGAACTGAATTGTTGACTATTGACTGTTAAATTGACACCGGAGATTAACCATCTGTCAGCTTGGTGGGTGAACACAAATAATGAAGAGAATATCAAATTAGGGACGTGGACATTGTCGTGGTGGTGTTGCTGGAGCTCCTGTTTTCTGGGAGAGGACGTTGCCGTTCAGCGCCAACTACAGGTCCAAGTGAAACACCTTCCTCAGGTGGGAGTAGGCGACAGAACCTGCAGCGTTATTTAGTAGGCCCGAATGCTGCTCTACGGATGGTAAGGTTAGAACAAGTACAGGCGATAGTAGATTGGGTGCCCATCAGTCTTTCACCTCACCCCTTGCAAAGAAGCCAAGCAGCCTGAGTTCCAAATCATGCAGCAGACTCATGCTTTTTGATGACTCTGCTGGCAGGGTTTCCCGGACCATCCACATAGCCCTGCTACAGAAGTGGAAGACATTGAACGCACTGATGCCCAACCACTTATGTTGCAGGATGAGGACATGGGAGGACCACCGCAGCACTTCTCTGATGATGACGAAACACAGGTGCCAACTGCTGCGGCTTTCTGCAGTGTGCAGACTGACGAGGAGGGCAAGGGTCAAGAATGGGTGAAAGATGATGTGGAGGACGATGAAGTCCTAGACCCCGACTGGATTCAAGTTCATGCTAGTGAGGTGTGCAGTTCTGAGGAAGAGGCGGTGGTTGCACAGAGGCAACAGCACAGCAAAAGAGGGAGAAGGCTGCAAAAGCGGAAGGCCGTCCCGAGACAGTACGCCTGCTACTGCCCACCTCACCCTGGGACCGAGCACACCAAAGCCAGCTCCAAGGAGGTCATTGGCGTGGCAGTTCTTCAATATCCTGATGACAAGACAATAGTCATTTGCACGTTGTGCTATCAGAGCCTGAAGCGAGGCATAAACGTTTTAAACCTGAGCACAACCTGCATGACAAGACATCTACATGCAAAGCACGAACTGCAGTGGAGTAAACACCTTACAAACCAAGAAAGGTCTCAGGCTTCTCCTGCTTACTCTTCTGCTGCTGTCTCTGCCTCTTCCTCCACCTCTGGAGTCACAGTGGCACCTGCCACCCAGCAAACAGAGGATGTGCCATCAACACCACCACCTCCGTCATCATCACCAAGCATCTCCACCATGTCACACTCAAGCGTTCAGCCACCCATCTCCCAAACACTGGAGAGAAAGAGAAAATACCCACCTACCTACCCTCGATCCCTTGTACTGAATGCCAGCATTTCAAAATTACTGACCTTTGAAATGCTGTCATTCCCTCTGGTGGAGACGGACTGCTTTAAACAGCTGATCCCACAGTACGTCGTTCCCAGCCGCCACTACTTTTCCAGATGAGCCGTCCCTTCCCTGCACAACCAAGTGGAGGATAAAATAAAGTGTGCAATGCGCAACACCATCTGTGGCAAGGTCCACATAACCACAGATACATGGACCAGTAAGCACAGACAGGGACGCTATATCTCCCTATCTGCACACTGGGTAAATGTAGTGGCGGCTGGGCATGAGGCGGAGAGCGGTTTGGTGCATGTCCTTCCACCACCGAGGATCGCTGGGCATTATTCTTTGCCTCCTGTTGCCTCCTAATCTGCCTGCTACTCCTCCTTTTCTACCACCTCCTCATATGGTCAGGGAAAGACCTTCACCACCCACTTCAGCACAGCCAGGGTTAAACGTCAGCAGGCCATTTTAAAACTCATGTGTTCGGGGACAAACCCCACACCACACAGGAGCTGTGGAGGAGCATAGAACAACAGACCAATGAGTGGTTGCTGCCAGTGAGCCTCAAGCCCGGCCTGGTGGTGTGCGATAATGGGCAAAATCTCGTAGCAGCACTTGGACTAGCCAGTTTGACGCACATCCCTTGCCTGAATTTGGTGGTGCAGAAATTCATTAAAAACTACCCAGACATGTAAGAGCTGCTGCAGAAAGTGCGGTCCGTCTGTGCGCACTTTCGGCGTTCTCACCCTGCTGCTGTTTGCCTATCTGTGCTGCAGCGTAACTCCGGCCTTCCCGCTCACCACCTCATATGCGTGACCACCAGGTGGAACTCCACCTTGCATATGCTGGAGAGACTGTGCGAGCACTGCAGCAGCAGGCGATAGTGGAGTTTCATCTGCAGCACGCATGGGTCAGTCACTCTGGGGAACAGCACCACTCTGCGAGACCTGTGTACCTTGTTGCGGTCTTTTGAGTACTTAACAAACATGGCCAGTGCTGATGACGCCGTTGTTAGCATTACAATACCACTTCTATGTCTCCTTGAAAAAACAATTACCGCAATGATGGAAGAGGATGTGGCACAGGAGGAGGAGGAAGAGGGGGCATTTCACAGGGTTTCAGTACGGTCATTCAGAAGTGGCTCAGTGGGTGGGTTCCTGCACTAGCAGAGGCCAGGTACACATGTGGCTAGCCAGGGCACAGTTCTGGAGGACGAGGAGGAGGAGGATAATTTAGAGGAGGAGGAACCAGGTTCACAGCAGGGTGGCACCCAACGCAGCTCATGGCCATCACTGGAGCGTGGCTGGGGGGATACAGAGGACACAGACGATACATCACCTACAGAGGACAGCTTATCCTTACCTCTGGGCAGCCTGGCACACATGAGCAACTACATGCTGCAGTGCCTGCGCAACGACAGCAGAGTTGCCCACATTGTAACTTGTGCTGAATGCTGGGTTGCCACCCTGCTGGATCCCTGCTACAAATACAACATGCCCTCCTTAATTCCCGCAGTGGAGTGTGATAGGAAGATGCGCGACTACAAGCGCACGTTGGTAGATGCGCTCCTGAGGGCAATCCCAACTGAAACTGGGGAAAAGTGGAAGCACAAGGCGAAGGCAGAGGGGGAGGAGGAAGAGGTCGCCAACGCAGCTGTGTCACGGGCAGCACCTCAGAAGGCAGGGATAGCATGGCCGACTTGTGGAAAAGCTTTGTCACCGCGCCATAGCAACCGTTCCACCAGCTGATATGGAACGTCTTAGCAGGAGGCAGCATTTGAACAACATTGTGGAACAGTATGTGTGCACACACCTACACGTACTGACTGATGGTTCTGCCCCATTCAACTTCTGGGTCTCCAAATTGTCCACATGGCCTGAGCTTGCCCTTTATGCCTTGGTGGTGCTGGCCTGCCCAGCAGCCAGTGTATTGTCTGAACGTGTATTTAGCACGGGAGGGCGTCATTACAGACAAACGCAGCCGTCTGTCCACAGCCAACGTGGACAAGCTCACGTTCATTAAAATGAACCAGGCATGGATCCCACAGGACTTGTCCGTACCTTGTACAGAATAGACATTTATAACTGCCTCAACCATACATTCTTGTACTCCAGTGCACTTATTCATTGAATCCTTTTTTTATTTGTACCATTATTTTGTGGGCTACCGTAATTTTAAAAACCAAAAAATAAATAAAAATAAAATAAAACCTTTTACGATACCCCCTTCTCCTCCTTCATCGCAGCTTCCACCAACAACCGTACATTCACCGCCTCCTCAACCTCCGACTCCGCATCCACCTCCTCCTACGAGTTGCTGGTTAATAATGTTTCATTTTTATTTGTTTTATTTTATGTTATTTCCCTATCCACATTTGTTTGCAGGGCACTTACCCACATTTTGCTGCCTTTTGGAGCCCAATAGTCCTTACCAGGACTTTGTTACAGCCATATTTGTGCCCAAAAGTTCGGGTACATATTTACTTCATTGGTGGGTGACATTAACCTCTTATTGCCGTGAATAAACCTCTCCTCTGTCTGGGTGCCAGGGGCCTACATTAGTGAAAATCACCTGTTCCATTGGTGGATGACATGAAGCCTGTTTTGCCGTAAATGAACCTCTCCTCTTCTGGGTGCCAGGGGCCTAACTTACTAAAAATCGCCTGTTCCACTGGTGGGTGACATTAACCTCTTTTTGCCGTGAATGAACCTCTCTTCTGTCTGGATGCCAGGGGCCTAACTTACTGAAAATCGCCTGTTCCATTGGTGGGTGACATTAACCTCTTATTGCCGTGAATAAACCTTTCCTCTGTCTGGGTGCCAGGGGTCTAACTTACTGAAAATCGCCTGTTCCATTGGTGGATGACATGAAGCCTGTTTTGCCGTAAATGAACCTCTCCTCTTCTGGGTGCCAGGGGCCTAACTTACTAAAAATCGCCTGTTCCACTGGTGGGTGACATTAACCTCTTTTTGCCGTGAATGAACCTCTCTTCTGTCTGGATGCCAGGGGCCTAACTTACTGAAAATCGCCTGGTCCATTGGTGGGTGACATTAACCTCTTTCTGCCCTGAATTAATCTCTCCTCTGTCTAGGTGCCAGGGGCCTACATTTCTGAAAATCGCCTGTCTGGGTGCCAGGGGCCTACATTTCTGAATATCACCTGTTCCATTGGTGGGTGACATTAACCCAGTTTTGCCAGTGTTAAGCCCCTGCTGTGCATTGCTGGCAGGAAACCAAATTTTGTAAAAACGTCTGTTACTGATCAAAATATGCGTGACTACAAACGCACGCTGGTAGACGCGCTGCTGATGGCATTCCAACCTGGCGCCTTCTCAACCTCCTACTCCACATCCACCTTCTGCTCTGAGTTGCCAATAAATAATGTTTAATTTTTATTTATTTTATTTTAAGTCATTTCTCTATCCATATTTGTTTGCAGGGCATTTACCTACATTTTGCTGCCTTTACAGCCCTCTAGCCCTTTCCAGGGCTATTTACAACCATTTTAACCACTTGAAGACCACAGGTTTATACCCCCTAGTGACCAGGCCCTTTTTACAAATCCGCACTACACTACTTTCACCGTTTATTGCTCCGTCATGCAACTTACCACCCAAATGAATTTTACCTCCTTTTCTTCTCACTAATAGAGCTTTCATTTGGTGATATTTCATTGTTGCTGACATTTTTACTTTTTGCTATTAATAAAAATTTAACGACATTTTGCAAAAAAATGACATTTTTCACTTTCTGTTGTAATTTTTTTAAAAAAACTACATTTCTATATAAATTTTTCTCTAAATGTATTTTTCTACATGTCTTTGATAAAAAAAAGTCCAATAAGTGTATATTTATTGGTTTGGGTAAAAGTTATAGTGTTTACAAACTATGGTGCAAAAAAGTGAATTTCGGCATTTTGAAGCAGCTCTGACTTTCTGAGCGCCTGTCATGTTTCTTCAGGTGCTAGAATGTCAGGATAGTATAAATACCCCCAAATGACACCATTTTAGAAAGAAGACACCCCAAAGTATTCGCGGAGGGCATGGTGAGTTCATGTATCATTTCATTTTTTTCACAAGTTAGCGGAAAATGACACTTTCTGAGGAAAAAAATAATAATAAAGTTTCCATTTCTGCTAACTTCTGGCAAAAAAAAAAAAATCTCATACTGGGCTCATTATGCCCCTCAGTGAATACCTTGGGGTGTCTACTTTCCGAAATGGGGTCATTTGTGGGGTGTTTGTACTGTTCTGGCATTTTGGGCGGGGCTAAATTGTGAGCCGCCATGTAAAAGCTAAAGGTACTCATTGGTTTTAGGGCCTTTGCGGACCCAGGCTGCAAAAAGTGGCACTCATGTGGTATCGCCGTGCTCAGGAGAAGTAGGGCAATGTGTTTTGGGGTGTATTTTTACATATACCTATGTTGGGTGAGAGAAATATCTCTGTAAACTGACAACTTTGTATAAAAAATTTAAAAATTGTTGTTTACAGAGATATTTCTCACATCCAGCAGGGGTATATATAAAAATACACCCCAAACACATTGCCCGACTTCTCCTGAGTACGGCGATACCACATGTGTGCACTTTTTGCAGCCTGGAATACGCAAAGGAACTAATTAATGAGTACCTTTAAATTTCACAGGGCATTTTACGCATTTGGATTCCAGACTTCTTCTCACGCTTTAGGGGCCCTAAAATGCCAGGACAGTATAAATACCCCACATGTGACCCCATTTTAGAAGAAGACACCCCAAGGTATTCCGTGAGGGTATGGTGAGTTCATGTAAAATTTTATTTTTGTCACAAGTTAGTGGAATATGAGACTTTGTAAAAACAAAATAAAAAAATAAAAAATATCAATTTCCGCTAACTTGTGCCAAAAAAAAATTCTGTGAACTCGCCATGCCCCTCACGGAATACCTTGGGGTGTCTTCTTTCCAAAATGGGGTCACATGTGGGGTATTTATACTCACCTGGCATTTTAGGGAACCTAAAGCATGAGAATCCAAATGCGTAAAAATGCCCTGTGAAATCCTAAAGTACTCATTGGTTTTAGGGCCCTTTGCGCATCTTGGCTGCAAAAGTGTCACTCATGTGGTATTGCCGTACTCAGGAGAAGTAGGGCAATGTGTTTTGGGGTGTATTTTTACATATACCCATACTGTGTGTGAGAAATATCGCTGTAAACGACAACTTTTTAAATTTTTATACAAAGTTGTCAGTTTACAGAGATATTTCTCTCACTCAACATGGTATATGTAAAAATACACCCCAAACGCATTGCCCTACTTCTCTGAGCTGGCGATACCACATGAGTGACACTTTTGCAGCCAAGATGCAAAGCCCAAATCAACGAGTACCTTTTAGGAGGACATTTTTACGCATTTTCTTCTCATGCTTTAGGGCCCCTAAATGCCAGGGCAGTAGAAATACCCCACATGTGACCCCATTTTGGAAAGAAGACACCCCAAGGTATTCCATGAGGGGCATGGCGAGTTCATAGAAAAAAATTTTTGGCACAAGTTAGTGGAAATTTATTTTATTGTTTTTCTCACAAAGTCTCCCTTTCCGCTAACTTTTGACAAAAGTTTAATTTTCATGGACTCACTATGCCCCTCAGCGAATACCTTGGGGTGTCTTCTTTCCAAAATGGGGTCACATGTGGGGTATTTATACTGCCCTGGCATTTAGGGGCCCTAAAGCGTGAGAAGAAAAATGCGTAAAAATGCCCTCCTAAAGGTACTCATTGGAATTTGGGCCCCTTTGCGCATCTTGGCTGCAAAAGTGTCACTCATGTGGTATCGCCGTACTCAGGAGAAGTAGGGCAATGTGTTTTGGGGTGTATTTTTACATATACCCATACTGGGTGAGAGAAATATCTCTGTAAATTGCCAACTTTGAATAAAATTTTTTAAAAAGTTGTCATTTACAGAGATATTTCTCACACCCAGTATGGGTATATGTAAAAATAAACCCTAAAACACATTGCCCTACTTCTCCTGAGTACGACGATACCACATGTGTGACACTTTTTTGCAGCCAAGATGCGCAAAGGGGCCCTAAAACCAATGAGTACCTTTAGAGTTTCACAGGGCATTTTTACGTATTTGGATTCTCACGCTTTAGGACCCCTAAAATGCCAGGACAGTATAAATACCCCACATGTGACCCCATTGTGGAAAGAAGACACCCCAAGGTAATCCGTGAGGGGCATGGCGAGTTCACAGAAAAAAAAAAATTTTGACACAAGTTAGCGGAAATTGATATATATATATATTTTTTTTTACAAAGTCTCATATTCCACTAACTTGTGACAAAAAATAAAATTTTACATGAACTCACCATACCCCTCACGGAATACCTTGGGGTGTCTTCTTTCTAAAATGGGGTCACATGTGGGGTATTTATACTGTCCTGGCATTTTAGGGGTCTCTGCAATCATTACACGTATGGCCAGCATTAGGAGTTTCTGCGATTCTCCTTATATTGAGCATACGGGTAATGAGATTTTTTTTTTTCCGTTCAGCCGCTGCGCTGAAAAAAAAAAAAAAAATGAACGGCGCAGATTTTTTCATTCGCATCAATCAATGTGGATGAAAAATCTCTGCCAAATCAGTGATTAGCGGTGCGGTGGGCTGGGCGCTAGCTGCCTAACAAGTAGCTAACTAACTGGAGGTGATAACGGGACCCTTATGCCCCATTCACACGTCCGAAATTCTGTTTGCGGAGCGGATTGCGGACCCATTCATTTCTATGGGGACAGACTTTGTCCCGCTCGGATCCGGAATTACGGATCCGCGCTTCCGAGTCTGCACTTCCGTTCGCAAAAATATAGAACATGTCCTATTCTTGTCCGCAATTGCGGACAAGAAAAGCATTTTCTATATAGTTCTGTGCGGATCTGCAAAATGCGGAAAGCGCATTGCCTGTGTCCGTATTTTGCGGATCCGCAGATCCATGGATCCGCAGATCCATGGATCCGCAAAACACATACGGACATCTGAATGAGCCTGTAGGGGGGTGATTAGTGACAGGGGGTGACAGGGGTGATCAGGGGGTGACATGGGTGATCAGGGGTTAATCAGTGATGGGGGTGGGGGGGTGTGTGTGTAGTGATTGGTGCACTTTTCCTATAGTTTCCTCTGGTGGTCCCAAACAAAGGGACCACCAGACGAAGCAGACAGCAGGCATATCAGACGCTGTTTAAAAAACAGCGTCTGATATGCGATTTAAATGCGGTTTTTCCGCATCTACAGCCTGCCAGCGCATGATCAGCGCTGGCAGGCTGTAGTTTCAGTTGTCCCGGCTCCGATCACATAAACGCTGCGCGACAACGCGCGCTTCATGTGAAATCTCGGGTCTCACGAGATGACGCCGATAGGCGGCAGTGAGACCTGAGAGAGCCGCCGCGCTGACGCCCATCGGCGTTAGCGTGGCGGCAAGTGGTTAATGCCTAAAAGTTCAGGTCCCCATTGACTCAAATGTGGTTCGGTATCGGGGTCAAGTTTGGGTTAAGTTCAGATCCCAAACCCGAACTTTTTTGTGAAGTTCGGCCGAACCCATCAAACTCTAACTTCCAGGTGTTCTCTCAAATCTATGCATTAGCCAATAGAAGCCTGGTCACAAACCCCTTATCAGCCAATAGAAGCTCGTTGGCAGTTTGTCTCCACACACACAGTTTTCCCCCAGTTAACCAAAACAACCCAGCCATGTTTCTTTACTGCTATAGATGAGCTTTAAAGGAAATCTGTCACCAGGATAATCGCTATTGAAGTAAAGCCATGGCCTAATTGCACTTAGTACCCTATTTCCTGAGGTTTCCATAACAACTCTGTGGATGACACTGTTAAGGGGGGGGCAGGTAGGGTGGCCATTCAAGTCACCCTTTAAATCCCGCCCCCAGGTTCCTGCTAAGCCACGCCTATGATCATGTTAGGCGACACCCTCTCCCAATCCTCAGCTGACAGGGATAGAAAAAAAATGAAGTTAAAAATCAACTTCTGTCAGCTGCAGGGGTGTGAGTGATGGTGACTTTCTCCATGCAGCTCACATTCAGACAGCACAGTACTGCTGTCTTAGAGTGAGCTGTTCAAAAGGACATGCCCACAATCTGGTTAGGCCATGCCCCCTCCCACTCAGCCAACAGGAATTAAAAAATTAAAGTTAAAAATCAACTTCCAGGTCCCACTTAGCCACATCTCTGACCTGGTTGACCTGGTTAGGCCCCTCCTCCTACGCAGCCGACGGAAATTAAAATCAACTTCTGTCAGCTGCATTGGTGGGGGTGAGAGTAACTTTCTCCTTGCAGCTCACGCTCAGACAGCAAAGTGCTGCTGTCTGAGAGTGAGCTGTTCAAAAGGAAATCCCTGTATCCGTCCAGGCCCTGCGCCAGAGGGAGGACATGGGGTCTTAAAGCCGGACTGTTAAGCCTAAAACTGGACCTCTGTCCACCCTAGGGGCAAGATGCAGTGGAGGTCACATTTAAGGGAATGGTCCTCTATAAACATAAACATAAACTTTTCCGTTCGCAAATGGCGATCGTGAACTTCCGTAAATGTTCGCGAACGGCGACCGAGTGAAACGCCATAGACTTCAATAGGCAGGCGAATTTTAAAACCCACAGGGACTCTTTCTGGCCACAGTAGTGACGGAAAAGTTGTTTCAATGTGACTAACACCTGGACTGTGGCATGCCGGAGGGGGATCCATGGCAAAACTCCCATGGAAAATTATGTAGTGGACGCAGGGTCGGGTTTTAATCCATAAAGGGCATAAATCACCTAACATTCCTAAATTGTTTGGAATAACATGCTTTAAAACATCCAGTGTGTGTACACGATCAGGTATGATGTATCGATCAGGTAGTGTAAGGGTTACGCCTGCTTCACAGTGATAGACCTAACTGTGACAGACCAAGGTAACACAAGCCTCTTCACCACAACAAGGTAACGATCACGAAGGGGAATTGACACATGTATGTGCCTTTTTTTTGTCTTGTTTTTGCAGCCACAGTGCAGCACCAGAGGCCAAAAAAATTAGGCATGTACACGTGCCAGAAAAATTAGGTATCGTTGCAGCTGCTGCTGTAGCAGCGGCCGGAAAAATTGATGTTTTCCAGGCAGAAAGTGTACTAAAACATTGCGACTTGAACCCTAGTTGGTGGCGAAGAAGTTACGCAAGTCATCCGGCATGCAGATATTAAATACAGCAGCGTGGGGACGATTTTTAGCCCAAGGCATCTCATCAGGCCTTTTTAGTCAAATGTATCCCCCACTGTCAGTCCCTTCTGAATCCACGCTTCATTCATCTTTATAAAGGTGAGGTAATCTAGACTTTTTTACCTTTTTGAAGTCAGAAGTTCTATCGCAACTTGGGATAGCTCTGGCCACAGGTCAAGCCTGCACACCCAAAGTCAAGGGGTTCATAGCTCCTCAGAGTGTCGATATCTGCAGTTAAGGTGAGGTAGTCTGCTACCTGTTGGTCGAGTCGTTCTCTGAGGGTGGACCCCGAAGGGCTGTGGCGATGTGTAGGACTTAAAAAGCTCTGCATGTCCTCCATCAACAACACGTCTGTAAAGCATCCTGTCCTTGCCGGCGTGGTTGTGGTAGGAGGAGGATTACTTTCACCTCTTCCTCTGTTAGATTCCCATTGTACTGTGACATCACTCTTATACTCTGTGTAAAGCATACTTTTTAACTTGTTTTGGAACTGCTGCATCCTTTCCGACTTCCGGGAATTTGGTAACATTTCAGCCACTTTCTGCTTATACTGGGGTCTAGTAGCGTGGCCACCCAGTACAGGTCGTTTCTCCTTCAGCCTTTTTATACGAGGGTCTCTCAACAGGCATGACAGCATGAAAGACCCCATTTGCACAAGGTTGGATGCCGAGCTAATCATGTCCCGTTCCTCGTCCTCACTGATGTCATTGAAGGTCTGTTCTTCCTCCTAGCCATGTACAACACCACGGGTCCCAGATAGGTGACAACAACGAGCACCCTGGGATGCCTGCTGTGGTTGGTCTTCCTCCTCCTCAAAGCCACATTCCTTCTCTGACTCCTCTTCCTCAGACTCCTCTTTCAGCGTTGCTGCAGGTCCAGCAAGCGATGATAAGGCTGTTTCTGGTGGTGATGGTGACCACAACTCTTCCTCTTCACGCTCATCTACGGCCTGATCCAGCACTCTTCGCACGGCACGCTCCAGGAAGAAAACAAATGGGATGAGGTCGCTGATGGTGCCTTCAGTGCGACTGACTAGGTTTGTCACCTCCTCAAAAGGACGCATGAGCCTACAGGCATTGCGCATGAGCGCCCAGTAACGTGGCAAAAATATCCAGCTCGCAGAGGCTGTCCTAGCACCCCGGTCATACAAATACTCGCTGACAGCTTTTTCTTGTTGGAGCAGGTGGTCAAACATTAGAGTGTTGAATTCCAACATGTTGGGCTTTCGCAAATCAAGCGCCTCACTGGCATGTTGTTTCGCCGCTGAATATCGGAAAAGTGCGCCATGGCCGTGTAGGAACGCCTGAAATGGCCACACACCTTCCTGGCCTGCTTAAGGACGTCCTGAAAGCCTGGGTACTTACACACAAAGCGTTGTACAATCAGATTTAACACATGTGCCATGCACGCACATGTGTCAACTTGCTCCAAATTCAATGCCGCCAAATAATTGCTTCCGTTGTCACACACCCTTTGCCAATCTCCAGTTGGTGCGGGGGTCAGCCACTGATCCACCTGTGCGTTCAGGGCGGACAGGAGTGCTGGTCCGGTGTGACTCTCTGCTTTCAGGCAAGTCAACCCCAAGACGGGCGTGACACTGTCGTATCCGGGATGTGGAATAGCCCCTGGGGAGCTGGTGGTGTGCAGTTGATGTGGAGCAAGACGCTGCAGCAGAAGAGGACTCGGCCGAGGAGGTTAGCGAAGAGGATGGAGTAGGAGAAGTAGTGGAGGTGTCAGCAGGCCTGCCTGCAAGTCGTGGCGGTGTCACCAACTCCGCTGCAAAGCCACGCATTCAATGCTTGGCGGCCGTCAGCAGGTTTACCCAATGCACAGTGTACGTCATATTCCTGCCCTGACCATCCCAACACTGTGTGTTCCATAATAGAGTACAGGATGGGGATAGCCTTTTGTGAAAAATAATTTCGGCCGGGTACCTTCCACTGGGGTGTCCCAATAGCTAAAATTGTTTTGAAGGCCTTCAGACTCCACCAGCTTGTACGGTAAAAGCTGGCGGGCTAAGAGTTCCGTCAAGCTTGCTGTCAGACGCCGAGCAAGGGGGTGACTCTGTGACATTGGCTTCTTACTCTCAAATATTTCCTTGACAGACACCTGACTGTGGGCAGATGAGCAGGAACTTCTGAAAGTGAGAGGGGAGTGGCGGGTGGTTGAGAGGGGGCAGGGAGGACAGCTGAGCTTTGCAATGACGGCATTCTGGTGGTGGCAACAGCATGCGTTGATTGGCGTGCTGTCTGGTTGACCCAGGGTGCCGATACATGCTGTCTGACTGTGCCATTAGCTCCTTGCGACGACCTCCCCCTGCTTCCAACTCGTCTCCTCCTCCTCTATCTCCGCATCTGATCTTTCCCCCTGTTCTTCTTCTCTTCGAGCGGGTACCCTTGTGACATCCACGGACACATCGTCATCATCAACCGCTTCACTTGTATCTGACAACTCAGCAAAGGAAGCAGCAGCGGGTACAACATCATAATCATTACACCGTACGTCCCTGTGTGTAATGCTGCCTGACTGAGATATATCCCTGTCATCTACATCCTCTGGCAATAATGGTTGCGCATCACTCATTTCTTCCAACTGATGTGTAAATAAATCCTCTGACAGATCAAATAAAGCGGTTGTGGTGCAAGCGGGCGGGCGAGTGGTAACTTGAGAGGTGCACGAAGCTGAGCTGGAGGAGGATGGTGCGTCAAGGTTCCAAGTGAAAGCTGTAGAAGATTGGGTGTCCTGTGTAAGCCAGTCAACTATGTCCTCAGAATTTTTTGAGTTCAGGGTATGTGGTCTCTGAACACTGGGCATTATTCTAGGGCCAAAGGAAATCGCAGCACCACGACGGCCCCTGTGGGATGGCCTGCCTCTGCCTGTCATATTTTTTTGGATTAGTGGACTTATGCGTGCAAGGTACTGTGCCACCCGGTATGAGTGGTGGGCACTGGCAGTGGGCACACTACAGTCAGTGGAAGTGGGTCTGACACACACTGGCAGGCAACTAACCTTAGATTAAAGGGTAAAAATTAAATGCCTTATTTATCAGCAAGCTACTGTGCCACACGGTATGAGTGGTGGGCACTGGCAGTGGGCACACTACAGTCTGTGGAAGTGGGCCTGACACACACTGGCAGCAGGCAGGCAACTGAAATTAGTTTAAAGTGTAAAAATTAAATGCATTTTTTTGTGTGCAAAGTCCTGTGCCACACGGTATGAGTATTGGGCACTGGCAGTGGGCACACTACAGTCAGTGGAAGTGGGACTGACACACACTGGCAGCAGGAAGGCAACTGAAATTAGATTAAAGTGTAAAAATGAAATGCCTTTTTTATGCAAAGTCCTGTGCCACACGATATGAGTGGTGGGCACTGGCAGTGGGCACACTACAGTCTGTGGAAGTGGGCCTGACACACACTGGCAGCAGGCAGGCAACTGAAATTAGATTAAAGTGTAAAAATGAAATGCCTTTTTTAATGCAAAGTCCTGTGCCACACGGTATGAGTGGTGGGCACTGGCAGTGGGCACACTACAGTCAGTGGAAGTGGGCTTGACACACACTGGCAGCAGGCAGGCAACTGAAATTAGATTAAAGTGTAAAAATGAAATGCCTTTTTTTTTATGCAAAGTCCTGTGCCACACGGTATGAGTGGTGGGCACTGGCAGAGGGCACACTACAGTCTGTGGGCCTGCAGCCTCTCACACACAGGCAGGCCAGGCAACTGCAATAATATATCTGGAGAAAAATAAAATAAAAGCAGACTAATGTAGCAGGGCTTTTTGGGGTGCTGTGACACTGTCCTTATAGCAGATGAGTCTGTGGACACAGAACACTGGCCTAGCTAACACTTTCCCTATGAATTCATCAGCACAGCAGCAGTAGCTTCCCTCTTCCTGCTCTCACTAGCACACTGCAGTTTCAGACTGAATATAAAATAGCTGCCATTTTTTTAGGAGGCGGGAGGGGGGGGGAGGGAGAGTGCTGATTGTCTGGAATGTGTCTGCTGACTGTGAGGTACAGGGTCAAAGTTTGCTCCAGATGATGTATAGGGGGCGGACCGAACATCGCATATGTTCGCCCGCCGCGGCGAACGCGAACAAGCTATGTCCGCCGGCGAATAGTTCGGGACATCACTACCAAACTTTACCCCGAACCCCATTCCAAGTCATTGAGGACCCGAACGTTGGGGCACTAAAATGGCTCTAAAAAATGTCCCTGGCCCTGAATGCCAGGATTTCAAAATTCCTGGTCCTTTGAAATGCTGTCATTCTGTCTGGTGGAGATGGATGGAGACTTTTAAACAACTTATGGCGGTGGCTGTCCCACATTACGTGGTTCCCAGCCACCACTACTTTTCCAGGCAAGCCATCCCTTCCCTGCACAACCAAGTGGCGGACAAAATCAGATGTGCACTGCGCCATCTGTGGCAAGGTCCACATAACCACCAATACGTGGACCGGTAAGCACGGCAGGGACGTTATATCTCCTAACAGCACATTGGGCAAATGTAGTGGCGGCTGGGCCAGAGGCGGTTAGCAGTTTGGCGCATGTCCTTCCGCCCCGAGGATTGCAGGGCATTTCTATTTGCTTCCTGTTGCTTCCTTCTCCTACTCAGCTTCCTCCTTCTCTACCACCTCCTCATCCTTTCAGCGTAACACCTTCACCACCAACATCAGCACAGCCAGGGGAAACGATAGAAGGTTGTTCCGAAACTCATCTGTTTGGGGGACAAACCCCACACCGCGCAGGAGCTGTGGAACAACACACAGATGAGTGGTGAGTGTCACTGAGCCTCAAGCCCGGCCTGGTGGTGTGCGATAATTGGCGAAATCTTGTAGCAGCTCTGGAACTAGCCGGTTTGACACACATCCCTTGCCTAGCGCATGTGCTGAATTTGGTGGTGCAGAAATTCCTGAACACCTGACATTGAAAATCAATTTAGTTAATCCAGCGCTTAGATTCTAGTGGGACAAATTAACTTTTATTGGTGCTCAAGGACCCCTGCAGCCTGAGCCGCAGATGTGACATTATTAAATTTGTTGATTAGATTGTTGGGTAACATTTCCACGGTTATCAGGACTTTTTATTATAACTCGTAACATAAACTACACAAGAAACATTTCAAAAAGAGAAAATTAACCCAACCAGACTCCCACCCTACACGCCCCCCTTTCAGTCAAACCACTCATTAATGCCCATTCACAAACTATTTACAAATTTACTTATAGTTATTTAAATATATTTCAGATAAAGTCAGATAAGCTGAAATAAACAAACAAAACTATATACATGCCTTACCATTAACTTATAAGGCCAGTCATATACATGTGGCTCGGAGGGTGGGTTCCTGCACCAACATAGGCCAGGTACACAATTGTCCAGCCAGGGCACAGTTCTGGAGGAGAAGGAGAAGAAACCGTGTTCACAGCAGGGTGGCACCCATAGCAGCTCACGGCCATTACTTGAGCGTGGCTGGGGGAATACGGAGGACACAGATGATACACCTCCCACAGAGGACAGCCTGCCTAGTGGCCCACATTGTAACTTGTGCAGATTACTGGGTGGCCACCCTGCTGGATCCCCATTACAAGGACAACGTGCCGTCTTAATTCCGTCACTGAAGCATGATCGGAAGAAGCCAATGCTGGTAGACGCGCTGCTGATGGCATTCACACCTGACACTGTGGGCTCAGTGGAAGCACAAGGCTAAAGCAGAGGAGGAGGGAAGAAGTTTCCAATGCAGCTGGGTCACCATCCGCACCTCAGAAGGCAGGGTTAGCATGGCCGAAATGTGGAAATGCTTTGTCACCACGCCACAACAACCATCACCACCAGCAGATATGGAACGTCTTAGCAAGAGGCAGCATTTTCACAAAATGGTGGAATAGTATCTGTGCACACGCCTACACGTAATGACTGATGGGCCTGCCCAGGGTCGTAGCTGCATGGTAAGCAGGGAAAGCGGCTGCTTTGGGGCCCTGACCAAGAAGGGGTCCATCCAGGAGAAGGATGACTAAAAGACTTTGTCAGGGCCCCCTCAACAGTATGAACAATGAAATTATATACAGTGGCAGTATAGACTGTATTGAAAACGGATGGAACAGCTGCCTGGTCTGAGAGAGCGCTCTTTAGTAGCCACAGGAATGGGGGAAGCATGAAAGGAAGGGGTTGCGAAAAAATTACTGGGGAAGGGGGCCCCATTCAAAAATTTGCTGTTGGGCCCAGTCATTTCTAGCTACGCCATTGGGTCTGCCGCATTCAACTTCTGGGTCTCCAAATTGGGGACATGGCCTCAGCTTCCCCTTTAAGCCTTGGAGTTGCTGGCCTGCCCTGCAGCCAGTGTATTGTCTGAACTTGTGTTTAGCACGGCTCGGGGCGTTATCACAGACAAGCGCAGCTGCCTGTCCACAGCCAACTTGGACAATCTCACGTTCATTAAAAAGAACCAGGCATGGATCCCAGAGGACTTGTTCGTACCTTATGCAGAATAGACATGTATACCGGCCTCACCCAACCATTGTTATACTACAGCACACTTACTCTTTGTTTTCTTTTTTATATTTCCCAATGTTTTGGGGTCTACCCCAATTTATTTTAAAAAAAAGAAAACAAAACACATTGTTGTTGGTGACTACCTTTGGCTTCACAGCCAAAAAAGGCTTTATGTCAGGCAACAATATAACCGCCAATTGTAATGAACTAAGTTCCCTGCCTGTTATGCAGGGGTACAGATCAGCCAACAATCTGAACGCCACCTAATTTGCACCTAATTTGCAGAATATATTTCCCAGTCAGGTATGCAGTGCAGGGGTAGTTTGAAAGAAAAAAGGGGTCGTGGAGCTTCATCAGCAATCTTTTTGCCCCACTAAAGGATTATTTTTAAAGTGTATAGAAGCCACAAGGGCCACCCACTCTGCAGATTTATCATGGAGACATCATGGAGATTTTACAGCATATACTGTAACTACAGCACCCAACAATGCCGAATTTACAGAATGTAATTCCCAGTCAGGTATGCAGTGCAGGGGTACTTTGAAAGAAAGAAGAGATACAGATCACCTAACAATCTGAAGGACACCTAATGTCAGCCACCAATGTAACAGATGATTTTTTTAAATTTACCGCTCTGTCACTTATGCAGAGCAAGGGTTTGTATATGGCAAAACTGGCAAAATGTCACCCACAAATGTCACTGCAAAATTGTAAAATAGGTTTTTCAGTGGTGTATGCAAACGTGCTCTGTGGTACGACCTGCACGGGTTTATTCCCCCAACTACAGAAATGCACTATGTCACCACAAAATTATAAAATAGGTTTTTCAGCGGTGTATGCAAACATGCTCTGTGGTACGACAGTACGGGTTTATTACAGCAACTACAGAAATGCACTATGTCACCTGAAAATTATAAAATAAGTAATGTAGGGGACTTGTCCTGCCAGAAAAATTTAATTTTTCCTCCAATGATCAACCAAAAAATAATTAGACTGATGTATTTGGCAGGCTGGCACACATGCAGGTCACATGCAGTTCACAGGACACTGCAGTTGCTAAAATGGCCGCCACCCCCACCTCTGTAACAGATTGATAAAAATTATTTTGCAGTATCACTGGGCTCAGGGCTGGCTACAAATATGTAGCAAAGCACCCTCAAAAATTGCTGTACTTTGAAGTTTGAACACAACCAAGTTCAACAGATTTCTTCCCTAATCTCTCCCAGAGAGCACCAGCAGCAACCTGTCCCTACACTAGGAGCAGCAGAGTGACGTGCGGCGCTATGGGACTCCAGTTTAAATAGAGGCTAGGTCACATGCTGCACTTAGTAAATCACAGCCATGCCAATAGTAGGCATGGCTGTGATGGCTTCTAGGGCAAAGTAGTGAAATGCTTGTTGATTGGCTGCCCTGCAGTCTTTCAAAAGCGGGAAGAAATCGCTGAACAACGAACCCAAACCCAAACTATTATGGAAATGTTCGGTCACGGGTCCGGGTGTGGAAAACTGTAAAGTTCGGTACTATACAGTTTGGGTTTGCTCAACTCTAGGCACCCACAGAATTAACAGCCAGATTGTTACTTAGATTTCTGTGTCAGGGGTACAGAGTTGGCGGATTGCACCCACAAAAATTCGCTATAGGTCACCCACAGAATTAACAGTCAGATTATTACTTATATTTGTGTTAGGGGTTCAGAGATGGCGGATTATACCCACAAAAATTCGCTATAGGTCACCCACAGAATTAACAGCCAGATTATTACTTATATTTCTGTGTCAAGGGTACAGAGTTGGCAGATTGCACCCACAGAAATTTGCTGTAGGTCACCCACAGGATTAACAGTCAGATTATTACTTATATTTCTGTCAGGGGTACAGAGATGGCAGATTGCACCCACAAAAATTCGCTATAGGTTACCCACAGAATTAACAGCCAGATTATTACTTATATTTCTGTGTCAACTGTACAGAGATGGTGGATTGCACCCACAAAAATTCGCTATAGGTCACCCAGAGAATTAACAGCCAGATTATTACTTATATTTCTGTGTCAGGGGTACAGAGATGGCGGATAGCACCCACAACAATTTGCTATAGGTCATCCACAGAATTAACAGCTAGATAATAACTTATATTTCTGTGTCAGGGTACAAAGTTGGTGGATTGCACCCACAAAAAATCTCTATAGGTCACCCACAGAACAAATAGCCAGAGTAGATTCCTTCCTCACTCTCTCCCCTTAGTTCAGCAGCCTGCTTCCTGTCCCTGTACTACTCAGAGCTGATGTGGGCGGTATTACATGTGATCCAGCTTTATAGAGGCTGGGTCACATGATGTCTCAGCCAATCACAGCCATGCCATTAGTAGGCATGGCTGTGATGGCTTCTAAGTGCCCACAGCTTAAAAGCTTGTTGATTGGTTGCCCTGCAGCCTTTCAACAAACTTTATTAAACACCCGAACACCGAACTTGGAACCCAGACTTTTATGGCAATGTTAGGGTTCGGTAACAAAATCGTAAAGTTTGGTACGGACCAGAACTTTACAGTTTGGGTTCGCTCAACACTAAGTGCTATATATTCGTATTTGATAATATTTTTTTTTTCAATCTGATCACATGATTTCTCCTGCTTCTTACTTGTGGGCCAATGAGAAGGCAGCAATGTCTTTGTCTGAGCTTAGCAACATCCCTAGCAACCAATAGGAAAGTTGCCTACCCCTGTAAAAAAAATGAGATAAAGATAAATCATTTCAGAACTTTTGCACCTTTAATGTGGCCTATACACTGTACCACTTAATTGAGAAACAAACTGAAATCTTTTAGGTGGAGGGAACAAAACAAAACTAAACTAAAATAATGTGGTTGCATAAGAGTGCACATCCTCTTATATCTGGGGATGTAGCTGTGTTCAGAATTAAGCAATCACATTCAAAATCATGTTAAATAGGAGTCAGCATACACCTGCCATCATGTAAAGTGCCTCTGATTAACCCCAAATAAAGTTCAGCTGCTCTAGTTGGTCTTTCCTGAAATTTGCTTAGTCGCATCCCACAGCAAAAGCATCCACAGAGAGCTTCCAAAGCATCAGAGGGATCTCATTGTTAAAAGGTATCAGTCAGGAGAAGGGTACAAAATCATTTCCAAGGCATTAGATACAGTATACCATGGAACACTGTGAAGACATTCATCATCAAGTGGAGAAAATATGGAACAACAGTGACATTACCAAGAACTGGACGTCCCTCCAAAATTGATGAAAATACAAGAAGAAAACTGGTCTGGGAGGCAACGTTAAAGGAGCTGCAGGAATATTTGGCAAGTACTGGCTGTGTGGTACATGTGACAACAATCTCCCGTATTCTTCATATGTCTGGGCTATGGGGTAGAGTGGCAAGACGAAATCCTTTTCTTACAAAGAAAAACATCCAAGTCAGGCTACATTTTGCAAAAACACATCTGAAGTCTCCCAAAAGAATGTGGGAAAAGGTCTTATGGTCTGCTGAAAACAAGGTTGAACTTTTTGGCCATAATTCCAAAAGATATGTTTGGTGCAAAAACAACACTGCACATCACCAAAAGAACACCATACCCACAGTGAAGCATGGTGGTGGCAGCATCATGCTTTTGGGCTGTTTTTATTCAGCTGGAACTGGGGCCTTAGTTAAGATTGAGGGAATTATGAACAGTTCCAAATACCAGGCAATATTGGCATAAAACCTTCAGGCTTCTGCTAGAAAGCTGAACATGAAGAGGAACTTCATCTTTCAGCATGACAATGACCCAAAGCATACATCCAAATCAACAAAGGAATGGCTTCACCAGACCTGAATCTGACTGAAAATCTGTAGGGTGATCTGAAGAGCGCTGTGCACAGGAGATGCCCTCGCAATCTGACAGATTTGGAGTTTTTTTGCAAAGAAGAGTGGGCAAATCTTGCCAAGTCAAAATGTGCCATGCTGATAGACTCATACCCAAAATGACTGAGTGCTGTAATAAATAGGGATGAGCGCAAACACCCATATTCGATTTTGCGATATTTGACGAATAATTTGCATCATATTCCATTAACGGCTGTTGTTACAGCATACCATTATGTCACTATATTGTGATGTATATTTAGATGGTATCCATACATAATAGCGGCCTACATTAAGGGCCTCATGTATAGAGAGTAGACAAATATATATAAGATCCAAATTGTACATGTGAACTGATAATCCGCCTGACCCCATAGACCCCCACTACATACCCACCGCTAAATACCACAAGAACCCACGTCAACCCCCCACCTCAGCCCAAAAACAACACACAGAGACAGACACACAGAGACAGACACACAGAGACAGACACACACACAAAGACATAGGTTCTAGTAGGCATTCCAAAACAGCGGCCCTCCAACTGTTGTAAAATAATCACTCTCATCATGCAGAAATGTATAATACACATTATTGCTTCAGCCAGAGATAGAATGATGGGAGTTTTATTTTTGCTACAGCTGGAGGGCCTCAGTTTGATAGAGGGACACACTTTGATGATGACTAGTCCATACATTCTAACCAGTTTCCTTGCGGTCAGAAGTAATCTTTGACATACAGCATTTGCTGGTTCATTTAGCGTCAACCAGGGTGCACCACGGGAGGCGAACCAGTTTTACACCCCATGCGGTCCTGTCACTCCTCTAGACAGGTACATCACTCTTCAGATGGCTTGTTGTCAATAATGAATAATCTAAACACATAAATGTTTTATACAATACCAGATTTTGTTGAAACTCCAAAGTAGATGACATTTAAAGTAGTGCATGGGGAGTATGTCTGACCATTCCAGGAAGGTAAAGAACAGCCTGTCAGCTCCGTACTGCTGCTATGTCAGCTAACCCCCTGAATGACGCTTTGTCCCCATTGACTACAATTTAGATGTTGTCTGGTTTGGTGGCAGCAGAACGGCAGAACACGTCGAGTGAAAGTTTAATTAAAATTTCTGATTATCATTTAGTTATATTCATATTGAACCTCCCGCTGATTGCCGCCGTCTGCTGCCTTGACTTTGCTATAGACACCATTGTTTGAATGTTATTGCAATCGAATAATTTAATAATTATTTATCTTAGAAGAAGAAATATTAAATTTAATGTTACCGTTATAAGATGGGATCATATATTTGTTCTCTTAAACTACTTTGCATGTTGCAGTGTAATATTGTAATCAAGGTTAACGTTCTAAAATCTGATTTTTTTGGCTTTGTTTATTTTTTATACAACAGCGTATGCTTCAGTGGGAGTATGATAACATCCCTCCCACGAGATGAAGAGGCGAGTGGTTAGGCAGATTGACTACGAATTGTGGAGGGAGCATGATGTCCATCATAAAAGGATGGCCATCCTTAAAAAGTGGTCTGATCTGAAGAGGAGGCATGTGGCGAGGATCAGACAAATAAGGGACCAAGAATTTCCAGGTATAATGATAAAAGAGTGTTGGTGAAAGATACAAAAGTAATGTGAAGCATTTGTTGTAAAAACTTGTATATCAAAGAATTTAACAAATTATTTTCATTTCACTATCTTAGATGTACCGTTGCCCTCGGTGAGGCGTGGCCTCCAGCAATAGAGGCGTGGCATGCGTCGGATAAAGGGGATGAGGGAGCTGGGCCACCCAGTCAGCCACCTGCCCCTATCCCTCCAGAGAAGGCTGAGGCTGTGGAGGAACCTGAGGGTGGACCCGCATCCCCAACAGTGCCCCCCCACAATTGTCAGAAGAAGAAGAAGATGAGGCCGAGGTAGCCAGTGCCACCACCCCTCATAAGAAGGGTAAATATTTACTATGGCTGCATTTAATCATTCGATTTTCCCACACACAAATGTAAACAAACTCTAAATAATATAAGAACAAAAATCTATAATATTAACTATAATATTTTCCTAATTTGGTGAAATGAAAACATAATTATAAATGCAAAATAAAAAAATCTAGAATTAAATTATTGAACAATAGTTAAATCTAAAAACTATGTACAAGTAATAAAATACAAACAGAACAACAAATCCTCAGAATCGCCAATAACCAAAATACATTTTAAAAAAATTAAAGAAAACTTATGCAGAATGAACATCTATATTTTTAAACCAAGATTAACAAACTTGGTCGATACATATGCCCAAGAAAGCTCTATCTACCCTAAGATTTTATATTAAGAATTCCACTGTGAAAACCATGTTTACAAAATAGCCACCCATATTTGTCTCATCATGCCAGTGTACCAATTGTGGACTTTCTACAATACAGAAAAATGTCTCCAATATTATAATTGGCTGCTACCACCGTAAAAGGTTGTCACTATCCAAGAATGGTGTAACTTAATTACAGAGCATTATTATATTAGTAACAAATATCTAAATACCGCCATGTGGATTTACAAAAACAATATAAAAATATAGATGTTGACAATGTTTCACAAGATGAACTAATTGCTAATATTCGTTCAGGATTATTGATTAGCTAACTATAGTATATACTTATTTAAAAAGGTATGTAATTGAACACAATTCAAGGGAACATAATCATTCAATAGTGTCAAATTTTTTACAAATCATATAATGCATGTCCGGCCTTATAAATGTATCCAATGTACACACAACTACAGTCTAATTTCTAAGCACAATCGTGTTGAAATTTTTTCCAAAATGAAGAGAAACATGAACAAACCTCAAACGAAATGCTTTTCTCAATAATAATATATACTAATATCATTGTTAATGACAAAAAAATGGCAAAATACCCAAAAAATTAAATAAATAGCAATTAACATTTTTACTTTTTTTAACAGTTTTGAAAGAACTGAATAATTTTTTTTTACTTATGCAGCGTGAACACAGGCGCGATGTTCAGGATCTAAGGAGCAGCATGCTCGTAAGTTACGCTAAGCTCAAGCTCCAGTTTGCACATCTTCCTACTGGAAGAGCGAAACAATAAGGCCGTTGATGCTCTTCTGAAACTACATGACAACCTTTATTCCCTACCATAAAGGCTTATTTTGTCTGTTTGGACATGTTAAATTGTTATTAATAATTATATATCTATATTTTTACAATGTCATAAATGTTATTTAAATATTTTGTTACAGTTTTCTTTACCACAAAAAGGGATTGACTCCAAAGGAAAAAAATTGTCCTGAAACACTTGAATACTGGGTACTATGTTACTGATTACAGTTTACAATGTTTAGAGTCGTACTCCAATTTATAAAGTATTGGTTGCTATTTACATTGTTGTCGTGTTATTATTTTTCACCAAGGAAAAAAACATTATGGTAAACTATACAGCCATGTTATTATTTTATTTAAACACACTGAACCCAATTGTGGTTACATAAGGTATCACAGAATTGATTTAAAAAAAATAACAAATCACTAATAACCGTATTAAAAGAAAATGAAAAAATAAAATAAATAAATATAGTGATAATTTAATAATAAATTTAAAAAATCCTATTACATAATCCAACAGTAAACTGAATAAATTTGCTCAGGAAAGTCAAATAGATCTTTGCCTGTTATTTACCAGCATAGCTCTGACATTAAATATTTCAATAAGAGGAAGTAGTTCCAGTACAAGGAGGGAGGCAGCTCTCACCTGTTAGTCCACTATCTGAGCACGGAGGTCGCACCTGGAGGCGACAACAAATAGCAGGAAAGGAAGAGATGTCCAGCTTCAAAAAAGTGGTAGAAAAATCTTGTATCTTTATTCTGCGGTAATAAAAACTTCCATACAGGATGCTAAAGTCAACATGTTTCAGACCATCACATATTCAAGGTCCTTCCTCATGACATATCAATCCCCAAATGGATTGCTGCTTATGTGCTCCCCACACACCTGGCTCCATAATCATGGGATCATGTGACCAGTGGGAGCACACATGGAGCAATCACTGCACCAACACATCTTACAAAAATCACCAACATGCAAAAGACATTACTTCTAAAAGTCATATTCAGATATGGCATGCACAATGCAGACACATCCCATTTAAAAGAAATAAATGTGTAGAAAAACAATGGCAAGGTTCGCTAATATTGCAGGATCAGATCGTGTCTTTGTTTAGACCATTTGGTTGGCAGGAATCAAGCTGGAAAATCCAGAAAGCTTCTCTGTTTAGAAGTTTCCTTCTATAGCCACCTCCACTGATAGGATTTTAAACTCTTTCAATCCCTTGTGCTACTATTCCTGATGTATCTCCCCATGTACTAACGCAAAGTGTAAGCTTGCTGCTGATACATTGCGGCTTCGGTAGTGTGGGACATCAGAGATGTGCTTACGTATCCTAGTCTTGATTTCATTAACAGTGCAACCAACATATTGAAAATTGCAATACTTGCAGGTAATTAAATATACTGCATGTTTAGTGTTGCAGTTCAAATATGACTGGATCACATATTGCTTATTGTTCACAGAGGATCTAAAATGCCTATCGACCTCGTGTGCTCACAGCATATACACTTGCTGTGACCGCACTTGTAGCTCCCTTTACTGACCAGCCAAGAGGGTTTATGTGTCACCCTCTTGTCCTGGTACAGACTGGGGCTGATCATATTGCCCAGTCTGGGGGCTTTTCGTGCTATGCATTTCACCCCACTTGTCACAATATCCATCCATTGTTTATCACTAGCAAGAGAGGTAAGTATTTTTGATAATTTTGCAAATTACTGCAAATTCCTCGCTGTATTGTGTGACAAAGGGTGCGAAGGTCTGTTTGGATACAGGCAAGCGAGTACATTCAAATGATGGCTTTTTGGAGAAAACAAAAGCAATTTTCTGTCCAAAATCACAACTGCATTTTTTGAGACCGAAACACATCTGTGTGAATAGGATCTACGAACAAGTCTATTTGTAAGGTTATCAGCTTCTTGAAAAAAAGAAGTTAAATCAGAGCAGTTGCGTCTCGCCCTAATAAGTTCACCTTTGGGAATATTGCGTATTGTATGCGGTGGATGGCAAGAAGTCGCATGTAAAATAGTATTGCCGGCTAATTCTTTTCTATATGTGGCAGTGAGAACTGCCTTCAGGCACAAATCCAAAAAAATAATACTATACAGGTTGTATTGTAAATTAAAAGAAATAGAGCTCAAACAAGAATTCAAATAGTCAGAAAACAGTGGTATGGCCGCCACATCGCCAGACCACACAAGGAGCAGGTCATCGATGTAGCGACCATACCAATGAAGCTGACCAGAAAAAGGGTGGGTGTCGATGAGGAGAAAGTGCCCCTCCACCACGCCATAAATATATTAGCTATGGACGGAGAGAACTTGGCCCCCATCGACACCCCCGATACCTGTAAATAAAACTGGGTCTCAAACATGAAGAAATTGTGCCGGAGGAGGAAGTCAACCACCATAACCATGTACTCCTGCAATTGATCAGAATAATCACTGAACCTATTGAGAAACCATTGCAGGAGTACATGGTTATGGTGGTTGACTTCCTTCTCCGGCACAATTTCTTCATGTTTGATACCCAGTTTTATTTACAGGTATCAGGGGTGTCGATGGGGCCAATTTCTCTCCGTCCATAGCTAATATATTTATGGTGTGGTGGAGGGACACTTTCTCCTCATCGACACCCACCCTTTTCTGGTCAGCTTCAGTGGTATTGAATTCTAATTTTAGAAATATATAAATTAGAGAATCAAGTAGACATATAATAAATAAAGATTATTGCCAAGCAAAACTCATGAGTCTTCGAAGCACAGAGAGCTTTAATGTGAATAAACATCAGCTGTGGCACAGATCTAAATGTTAACGCAGCATTGCTCGACGATATTGGATTCCCCAAACACAGACAGCATAAGGACAGGAAAGGTTAAGCAGAGGTTCAATTGTCCTCCATTTGTCTGTGAGGAGACATGCGAACCACCGGTCGACCCACCCAAACATGATCTGCAATGTACATTCTCAGAGCAGAGGAAATGGGCAAGACCACGTCGTCCTGAGATTGTCAGGAGCTCGGAAGGTAGTAGAAAAGTGGTTTGCCGTGTGCTGGGTGTATTAGTATCTCCGGGTCTGTTGTAGAGGTCATTTCATCTCATCGTGGGTCATAATTCTGTCATGTTACACATCTAGCGTTGTGGTCTTTGGCGGGTGCCTTAAAGTGCTCAGCCTAGTACTGCCATTGTAAAACATGCGCCAGAATAATCAGTCAGCAGCGAGACTTGACTAAAGAGGAGCATTTGGTCACACAGCCAAGGGCACACTTCTACATTTCCAAAGGTAGGCACGAACCAGTAACATGATAGATACTGCTTCGTGCTTCTCTGTGACCCTTTCACTACAAAATCACTATGACAACTTTATCGCACAGTGATTTTGTAGTGCAAGAGTCACAGAGAGGCACGGAGCAGTATCTAGCATGTTACTGCTTCGTGCCTCTGATGTCCACCGTGCAGCTTGGCTCTCATTCTCACTGCGGATAACACGCAGGAGATCCGCTCATCTGCAAGAGCCCTAACACACCCGGCACAGAGCTACCAACTTCTCTACTGCCTTCTGTGCTCAGACAACCATAAGAGGACGTGATTGTGCCTGTGTCTTCAGCCCTGAGAGTGTGCATAGACGATCGTGTATGGGTGGTGCGAGCGGGGTACACATGACTCCTCACAGACAAAAGGAGGACAACAGAGCCGCAGCTAAACCCTGCCAGTCCTTCTGCCGTCTGGGCTGGAGAAATCAACAAAAGCTGAGTAATGCTGCGTTCACGATGAGATCTGCGTAACAGATTTTTGTGCCTTCACTTTCTATTATTCACTATTGTGAAAATGTGCAATAAAACCAACAATATTTAACATGACATGAGGTTTTGTAATACATATCTATAAAATCATTTTCATGTTCCAATGTTTTGAAAATAAATGCGTTGTTAAGTTAGGTTATTGTTTTTTGGACAATTAAGAATTATTTTGCCATTTTTTTTAAATAATTCTGAATTGATTAGAATAATACATTTTTTAGTCATCTATGCATAAACATTTATTTTAAAAAATAAAAAGGGAACATTAGAACTATGAAAAAGGAGTATTTTATTGTGATTACCAAATTCATTTTTTAATGTCTAACCATAATTTAATAAATGTAATTTAGGATAAAATTCATACACGTGATTAAAAATATAAATTCATGATCAGTGGCACTGCCTTAATAAATAAATAAATAAATAAATGAATATATAATTTCATTTATACACACATTTAAAAAAATAAATAAATACATATAAAAAAAAACTATACAAATACAATTAATGGTTAAAAAACAATGGGAGGGAGAGCGATGGAGAGGGGTTGACAAGGGACCCTTCAGCGCTTTGAACAGACAGCAGAGGCCAGGAAGTCGCTGCAAATCCAGGACTCAGTCATCTTGATGAATGTGAGTCTGTCCACGGAGTCAGTGGACAGACGGGTCCTCTTGTCCGTGACCACCCCACCTGCCGCACTGAATCCCCTCTCAAACAGTGCACAAGAGGGGGGGCAGGCAAGTAGCTCCAGTGCATACTGCGCAAGCTCGCTGCAGGTGTCCAGTCTGGCGACCCAGTACTCCATGGGGTCATCGGTGCTCATGCTGTCGGAATCACCGACCGACCCCATGTAGTCATCCACCATACGGGCCAGCCGCTGGTGGTGACTAATGCTGCTGCTGCTGCTTGCGTTACTGGGTCGCGCAGACTGGTAGAAGAGCCTCATCTCACCCAAAAGATTGCCTGCTCGGCTGGTGCTGGTCCTGCCGCCTGGTGGGTTAGATGGGCGGGGGAAACTGGAGCTGGAGGCCGAGGGTTTGCCTCCTCCAGCCGGTGGATCAGACAGGCCACTAATTTGGCAATACGGGCCTGCCTCCGGCTGGCTGGGACGTACTGCTCCAGTTTCCCCTAACAACGCGGGTATAAAAGGGTGGACAGCCAAAAGTCGTCCCTCTCCTTCATTTTCTTTATCCGGGAGTCCCTCCTGAGTTATCTCAGCATATGGGCAGCCATGGGGAAGAGCTTAGCCCGCCGAGACTCCTCATGACTGCCTGTTACCATGACCTCCTGGTCTTCCTGCTGCTGCTGATGCTGCTCACGTTCTGAGATGCCCCACCCCTGGACTAACGGTGCCCCCATCACTGGCTCTCCCTCCTGACCAGGCCCAGACTCCTGGACATCCTCAGAGTCATCCTCCTCCTCATTATTCTCCTCATCCTGGGCCTGGTCCTGGTGGAGCATGGGTGACTCGTCATGCTCCACCAAGGCACTCTCCCCAGCCTCGAGCAGGCGATCTAGTGTCCTGTCCAGCAGGAACACTAGGGAGAGCACGTCATTGAGGCCAACGTGCTCACCGCTGACCATCTTTGTTGTCTGCTCCAAAGGGGCCAACACATGGCAGACCTGATGAATCTGCCCCCACTCCACATTGGTGATGTATGGTGTAGGGCAGGGACGCCAGTCCTGGCAAAGTAATGGCGGCTGGGGACACGCCATCTGGGTTGTGGCTGCTCCAACATCTGCCTAAATGGATTGCTGTCCACCAGATTGTACGGAAGCAGATGTTGGGCGATAACCCTTGCCAGGAGCCCATTGAGTGAACACACGTGTCGATCACCGGGGCATAGGGAGCAGTGCTCGAATGTCTTGATGTCTGATGGCGCCAGACGGCAGTAGACGAGGAGGAGGAAAGAGAGAAGGGTGCACTTGTTGCCGAGGCATGGCTGCCAGTACCAATACCTCTACTGGATGGAGCTGGGGAGTGGGACTCGGCAGCTGCCTGGGCATGTGATGGCATCTGGACAGTGGCAGGAGCTGTAGTCCCCTGCACACCGCTTGTGACGCCACTGCTACGACCACTCTTGACCTGATCCCACTCCCGCCAGTAGCTCAGTCGCATGTGCTGGTTGAGGGCTGTGGTACCCAGACGAGCCACTGACCTCTCCTCACCCTGGCATGGCAGAGGTTACAAATGGCAACTGTAACATCGTCTGTTGCCAGGGTGAAGAAAGCCCAAACAGGCGACTTGCACACCAACCTCCTGTCCAATGGGTAAGGGCTAGCTTGCGCCTGTTGGGCATCGGTGTGCACAGGTGGAGCTGTCTGAGGTTGCTCCTGCTGCTGCCGCCGGCTCCTGCTGCTATCACCAGTAGAGCCCCTGCCACTGGGCTCCCTGGTGGTGACCTTGCACACCATTTGCCTGGGGTGCCTACCTTCTTCTTTGCTGCTCTGACCTGCCAAAGTAGGTGCCACCCGCTTGGCTGCATCCTCCTCTTCTATGTCAGACCCGGTGTCAAAAATTGGTGGACTGAGGGGAACAGCGAGCATGGAGCCCCTGCCTGGGCTCTGCTGCCCCCTCAATGATGCCTGGGTCTGAATAGATGGAGGGGTTGTCTGGCCTACAACACCCACACCAGTTGGAAGGGATTTAGAGGGGGTATGGCGTTCGCACCCCCTCCTCCTCCATATTATCCCCATCCCTTCCAACTAGTCCTGCCCATCTGGTGGGCTGAACTCTAACTCAGCCTCCTGCAAAGCCTCCCCCAGAATTTCCAGCTCACTGTCCCCATGTTCGAACATGATTGGGGACAATTCTGAGGGAGTGGGGGTTTCTTCAACAGGAGGCGGAGATCTGCTGCTGCTCCTGCTGCTGCTCTGGCCCGGGGCTGAGGACTCTGTGGCACTGGAGTCGGCCACAAGAGTCATCACAGCCTCAGCGTCCTGGGAAGTGATGGGCCTGGACGACTGCCCATTTGGAAAAAGTCACGGATAAGACGGATGCCCCTGCCACCTGCGCCCGCCTGTCCGTGACTGGAGGAGCGGCCCCTTGCTGGCTGCTGTCCAGCGGCGGAACGGACTCCTCCACTGCCCCTACCGCGGCTGGCTGGACGGCCTGTGCCGATTATATTTCCTGCATATCGGTATAAACCGAACTAAACCGTATTAAATAAACAATTTAAAAAAAAGAAAGAAAAAAAAAAGGGTGATGGGATTAAATGTAAAATGAAAAAATAAAATAAAACTAAAATTAGGCACCGAAAGCCCTAAACTAAAATAAAAAAACTGCAATCTAAATTATTTTTTTGTTTTTTTTCCTACAGAAAACAGACACTAACACAAAAAGACTCAGACAATCAGATGTGGACAAGACAGACAATACTAACAATAAACAGAAAACTAATAAATCACAACTTTTTTTTTTACACTAACACAAAGACAATGAGACGCACAAACTACACTATACTTTTTTTTTTACTTACTTAATAAACTACACTAACACAAAAAACGCAGACAGTAAGACACAGACAAGACAGCTAACCCTGAACAGATAGTAGTTACGTTTTTTGTTTTTGTTTTTTAAATTACACTAAAAACACTAACAGACAAAGACAATAAGACAAGGACAGTACAGATAAAACTAACAGTTAACACTCAATTAACTTTTTTTTTTTAAACTAAATTACAGACAGAGACAAGACAGACTAACAAAAACAGACAGAATATACACTAAGACCCTAAATCCCTGACTAACCTAACACTATCTAAGATGAGAAATTAACAGCACTACCACTAACCTACACTAATATTCTATCTCTGTAATTGGTATTCCCTAACACTAAAGCCCTACACTGATCACTGCTCTAAACCCTAAGCCCTAACTAACTCTGTCTTTCACCTAACTAAACTAACCTATCACTGATAATTTTAACCCTAACAGCTAGTCCCTAAACCCTATCTAACACTAACTAGCTAATAATATGAATTTAGAGATGAATTGGGGATGGGAAATTTGAGAGCTTCTCTCTCTGCCACAAATACAACACCACAAAATGGCTGCCAAGTGTGCCTTCATTTATATAGTGAGAGGGTAGGCTTCTCTATGATCGGTTGATAGGCATTCTCATTGGCTAATCTTGGTAAAGTAGGCAGGGTTTAGGATCAAGTCACTTAGAAAGGAAAAAAAAAAAGATGAATATTCGAACTGCGAATATGTAATTATATTCGAGATATTCAGCTATTCTACAAGTACTTCAAATAACACAAGGTCCAAACTCTGGATCAGGTATAGAATGCTGCAATTAGACTTGGGAGACGATTTTTCACGTTTAAACAGCTTTACATGTATTGAAAGCTTGAAATGGCGGAAGTCATTTGTGCGAATGGAAAGGTGCGAAAAAGACATATATGAATTTTCGCAATACATGCAGCGTACTGGAGTCTGACACAACCTGTTAACGCTTGGTAGGAAAGGGAATACAAACCGCGAATAGATTTATGCGAATATTCAAGTGACGAACATTCGCAGGACAGTTTTTACCTATTAAGTATTTACTCTTACAGGAGTATTTAAACCATTGATTAGATTTGTATATTGAGATCGGGACGGGGAAATGTTATTAAACTTGGGACACAAATTGGCATATGCAATTATTCGGTAGTTGATATTAGCACTAATCGCTTCGCAGCATGAGGCATTTCACAGCCTTGACATGATTCAGCAATAGCGTTTAGAAATTGACGAATATGGCGAATATTGTGCTATATTCGAAATTGACGAATATAGCGCTATATTCAACATATTCTACAATTTTTCGTCTGCTGGTACCTGACAGCTTGGGACGCGCATACAAATTATAGATTGGCATACTCTGGTGACAAAATAGTGTAAATTGTTATAGAAAGCAATTAAGGTTGGGGGAATTAGGTCTGAATCTTTTATTTTCAAGATACAGTTTCCCTATCACTATCCATCTTAAGAGCTAATATTCGTAATTGTGAATATGGGTTCATGTATTCGACATATTTGCGAATTTTCAAAATCACGATATTCGAGATTAAAATTCGCTTTGCGAATATTCGCACTCAACACTAGTAATAAAATCAAAAGGTGCTTTAACAAAGTATTAGTTTAAGGGTGTGCACACTTATGCAACCATATTATTTTATTTTTATATTTTTTCTTCCCTCTACCTAAAAGATTTCAGTTTGTTTTTCAATTGAGCTGTACAGTTCATAGGTCACATTAAGGCCTCATGCACACAAACGTATTTTCTTTTCGTGTCCGTTCAGTTTTTTTTGCATGAGGCCTAAAGGTGGAAAAAGTTCTGAAATGATTTATCTTTGTCTCGTTTTTTTTGTTACAGCACAGAAACCTGACATTTTAACAGGGGTGTGTAGACTTTTTATATCCACTGTGTGTGTGTATATATATATATATATATATATATATATATAAAAGAAAATAAGGCTTGGGCAGCACAGCAGTTCAGGAATGATGACTGAGTGTCAGCGGCTGAGGGGCGATCCACCTTCAAAATATATATAGCAAATAATTCCACGGCACCTCCAAATAAAAATCAAGTGGTAGTTTATCTACCAAGCAGCAACGTGTTGTAAGGGAGCGACGTGTCCCTTATATTGTAAGGGATTAGCTCTGTTCTCGGGATCATTCACATACAGATTGTCGTCCACCGCAGCTTTAGGGGCCAAACATTGCTTTATTGTCCCAACAGCAGTACAAATAAATCATAAAAATAAACCTCAGCCATCTGGCCACTGACTATACAGTATACACTCCCTCTCTAGCGGGATCCGGGTCTACCACCCAGCTCCCCAAAAACACCACAGTGCTTACCCCCACACAGGGTTAGAGGGTCCTGGCTCCCACAGGTCTTGACACAGTCTGCTCCTTTCCCAAACTGGGAGCCCTGATTGAGGAGCTCAGCCTAGATTAATCCAAGCTCCTCGGCTGGCTGCTAATTTTCCCCATTACCAGCCTGACTGATGCAGACAGTGGGAAAAAACTATTTTCACAACCTTTCTTGTTCTCACCCAGCTTGCTCTGGGTGAGATACCCCACTTGAATGGCCTTCCTATGGCCTTCTGGCAGCCCCACTGCCACATATCCTCCCCCCCTGATAAAGGCCGTAGGACTTTTCACCTTACTTAAGCCCCCTCCAGGGTCAAAGCTCCGACGTTGGGAAACATCTGAGGTTTTTTCCCACTCCAACTCAACAGCCTTAGCTTCTTCAGCCTCTGAGTCTCCTTTGGAGTCTTCATCCACTTTGTTAGCCTTCTCAGAAATGGAATCATATACTTGCATTCTTAGCTCCTCCTCCTCCGTCTCATCAAGGTTAGAGGCAGCGGGGACATCAGGGTCTTCACCAGACTCGTCGTCTTCTGGCAATCCCTGCAGAGGTTCACCCAGGATATGGTTCTCCTTTCGGGCAGGATTCAGGAGAGCCAGCCCATCGGAGTAAACAGGACCCTCATACTGGTCATCGGTCCCCGTATTTCTTCCCCAGCAGACTGCTGGCTTTCTGGAAGGCATTGACAGCAGAGGGAATGTCTTTCATGACCAGGTCCTGGCCACACACTGCCATGAGTCTCTGGGCTTCTGCGTCCACGTCAGCACCATCATCTGGTTCAGCAGACACATCTTCCATCTTCTTCTCTGCCTCGGCTGGCCTCACCACCTCCAGACCCATTCTTAACGGGCTCTGACTTCTTGACATCTTTTAGAGGATCTTCCTCTTCAGGTATCTCATTTTCTTCCACTCTGCTGCGCAGGAGCATGCTTAGGCCTCTCCAACTCATAGACTTTGTCTTTTGAGCTCCTGAGATCCTTCATCTCTGCTCTGAGTTGCTTGTTCAGCCTTTCCAATTCATCTTGCTCCTTAAGAGCTTTTTCAGGGCTCTAGCCTAGCACCAGCTTGTTAGCAGCTCCCCACTCTTGGGCCTTCTGGTCCAGCTGCTCTTCACTCTGTTCTGGTGTAACAGCAGTTGTAGAAGTACCACCATTCATCCTTAGACCCTCTGTGGGATTTCCACCGAGGGACTCTTCAAGCCCATTGTTGATGTCTACTATAGACTTTTGTGTCTTTCTGGAGTCTTTTCCCTTCCCCAGGACACGAGGCAGTAGACCCTTCCGTTCACTCATCTTTTCCGGGTCTCCTCTTTGACCCTTCTGCAGCCTTCTTCTGTGACTCTGTGACGACAGCTAGTCTCTTCTCTATCGTATCTAGGGACCGTATGGCGAGAGTGAGGTCAGGCTCCTGTTTGCAGCTGTACTGTCCTGTCAGGTCATCTAAGACTGTCTGGATATGAGCTTCAGACACTAGGCTGACGTCACCCGACTGAACTCTCGTCTCAGCAGATATAACTGTCATCTGGTCGCTACTAGTAACCACTTTAGTTTGGCAAAACCTCAACATGGAAGCCTCTCTCTCTGAGTTGCTATCGATCACAGAACATGCGTTATCTATACCGCTCGTGTCATTCTCAATCCTGTCCTCTAGGGGCACCGATGAGCTAATCCCCACCGGGACATTTTATTAATCATAGAAACCTGTGGAGACTGCATATCCACTTCTAGTACGTGTGGTACACCCTCTAGGACTGCCCCATGTACTTGCACACTTTTCACAGTGGTTTCCTCAGTTGTGAGCCCTCATCAATTAGCATTTTTATACCATCAGAGGGAGCTTCTTCCCCAATCACAGCCTGCAAAGGAAAAGGACTGTCATCATTCTCATCACTTCTTGCACACAGATCCACATTATCATTATACATTTCAACAAACTCTGCACCTTCACTTGGCACCGTGTCTGCACCATTGTTTCCAATGGTCATTTCACTTAAAACATTGCTTTCTTTATGCATTTCCCTTACACCTTCATTTAAAGGGACAGGTACAGGTTCTGCAGGAGCTTAATTACTTTCTACAGAAGTGTCTCCATTGCCCCACATTACGTCATGTATGAGCCTATTTGCAACACCCAGTCCATCAGTCTCTGTTCTCACCATGGTCTCTCCCTCCGTGACCACCGGATAGTCCACAGTATTCACTTAGTTGTCCCGGACATTCACCACTCTACCTCTTACCCAGGCTAGCATGGGATCTCAGATTTTTGCCATCCCAAATCTAGCCTTGGTCACTGGCATTTTAGACAATACATTGAGCTTCTCCCCTGCAGACTCCTTACTCCAACAGTTGCTACCAGATACAACTTGGCCTGTAGTTAAGACTTTTCCTGGACGGACATTCCAGCCGCACCCTTTAGAATCTTGCGCACAGTCGAAAAGGAATATAGGAACTCCTGAGAATCGCACCGCTCGCCATCTCTTTATCTTCCCGATGGTTGCCCTTGGCAACGGCATATCTTGGCTTGTCCTCTGGAACACCCGGCACACCACCGACCTTTGGTACTTTTGCACAGTGACCATACAGCGTTGAGGACCCTCTCCTCAGGGTTAGCTGCAACTGCGCCTCCAGAGCCTCTCACTCTGCATCAAACAACGCCATTTCTTTTGGACCATAACCCAGCTCCTTAGCCAAGTTTTCTCTCCGTTTTATAGCCCATATCTGTCGGACGTATTCTTCTCCTAGACCCATAGTAGCAGGAAAAGTTGTCAGCAACTAGTCACCTTTGCTGGGCTACTGGCCCTTTAATTTACTGCAGTTTTACTTGCTCCACAGCCAAATAGTCCACACTCTGATTAGCAGCACCTGCTCCACTGGACAAAAAAATTCCGCACCTTTAACTCCACAACAGCAGGATTCAGCAGCACCTGCTCTCTTGTCATTGTTCGTAGCAACCGTCTGTTGCCCTTCTCTAGCAGGGACGACTGCCCGCATCCGACACCATATGTAAGGGATTAGCTCTGGTCTCGGGATCATTCACATACAGATTGTCGTCCAGCGCAGCTTTAGGGGCCAAACATTGCTTTATTGTCCCAACAGCAGTACAAATAAATCATAAAAATAAACCTCAGCCGTCTGACCACTGACTATACAGTATACACTCCTTCTCTAGCGGGAACCGGGTCTACCACCCAGCTCCCCAAAAACACCACAGTGCTTACCTCCACACAGGGTTAGAGGGTCCTGGCTCCCACAGGTCTTGACACAGCCTGCTCCTTTCCCAGACTGGGAGCCCTGATTGAGGAGCTCAGCCCAGATTAATCCAAGCTCCTCAACTGGCTGCTAATTATCCCCATTACCAGCCTGACTGTTGCAGACAGTGGGAAAAACAATTTTCCCAACCTTTCTTGTTCTCACCCAGCTTGCTCTGGGTGAGATACGCCACTTGATAGGCCTTCCTATGGCCTTCTGGCAGCTCCATTGCCACAAGATATATATTAAAGATAGTTAGTGTGAGATAGTCAGTGTAGTTTAGATTGTGATATAGTGTAGCTGACTATGCATACATGTTAAAGACATAGTGCTGTGATGTCACAAGTTCACAACAATACTTAGTGCACCAATCACTAATATGTAGTCAGACCTGCTAAAATGTGAAGTTGCCCGTATTGCGCAAAAATATGCGCATAAATTGCCGATTTGCGCAATCGCAAATATATTGGAGCACTCTATCTTCATTTAAAGCTATTGTAATGTTTTGCAGTGCCAACCATTTACTCCAGTCTCAGTAAACTTCTAGCAGCTTGAAAAATGTAGCAAAAGTGACCCACGCCTGTATTGCGCACGCACAATAAGCGAATATTACACTGCGATTTTGGCAATCAAGAAAATAATAGCGAATTCTCGAATTTGCGAATATATGACGAATATTCGCCCAAATATTTGTGAAATATTGCAAATTCGAATATTGCCCTTGCCGCTCATCCCTAATAGCTAGTGAAAGTGGAATGATAGGTCTGCGCGGCCCATCCCCCACCGGGTCGAGGGATCTCCCCCTCAGTAAAATGGGTCTCCACTAAGCTGACAATCGCTGGAAGGTGTCTCCGAACCTGATCACAAAATGCCTGTCTTTTTAAATTATCACCAAGACCCAAACATTGCAGGTGTTGGATTCTAATCAACATCAATTTTATTTTTTTTTAAAACAAATTGACAATTCCTGCCTCTTCCTGCCACAACCTGGGGGACACATCGCAACCCACCCCACAAACTGCATACCTCCCGACCAACAAACTGACCCATTCTCTTGATCAGCAACACTACTGAACCAGCTCTCTAATCTAAACTAAGACTAGCCCTCCCCCTCTCCTCCAGTCCCACCAACATCACAAAAAAAGAGAAAAAAAAACTATTTAAATTTTGTTGCGGTCAAGCCACTCCATCACCAAGTCAGGGGTATCAAAAAAATGAGTCCCACCATCAAAAATTAATCGAAGTTTAGCTGGATAGACAAAGGAATATTTAGTGTCCTTATCCTGCAACTGTTTTTTAACTGCAGCGAAGCTGCGTCTCTTTTCTTGAATCTCCTTAGAGATAGGAGGACACTCCCTAGCCCTTCTCAGAATCATGTGTCTATCTTGTGAAACGAGTATCTTCGCCAGGAGTATCTGTGGCTGCCTTCCAGGGATTAGTTTGCCCCCTGAAACCCGCCTTTTCCACCAAAAATAATGGAGAAAAATGTTCTTTTCCAAATTTCTCAAAAATTAGGGTCTGAATCATTTCAGTGGGATTTTTTACTTTTAAGATATTAACCTCTATCTTTGACGTGGAAATTTCTGTTTTAAATATTTTGGCTTCATTTTCCAGAAACTTGACAGATTTTTCTATAATTGTAACTCTGTCCCGTATCTTGGAAACGTCCTCCCTTATCAGGATCACATCAGACTGAATTTCCCCAAGCTGCGTTGAGATATCACGTATAGTGTTGAGCGAACAGTTCGAGCATAGTTAGGGTTCGCATCGAATTTTGGGGTGTCCGGACACGGACCCGAACCCGGACATTTTCAAAAAGTTCGGGTTCGCTGTTTGGCGATTACATTCCCGCTTTCTGAAGGGCTGCACAGCAGCCAATCAGCTAGCGTTTACTTCTTGCTCCTAAGAGCCCATCACAGCCATGCCTACTAATGGCATGGCTGTGATTGGCCAGTGCAGCATGTGACCCAGCCTCTATTTAAGCTGGAGTCACGTAGCGCCCGCACGTCACACTGCTCTGATTAGTGTAGGGAGAGGACGCAGCTTCTGTGAGGGCGAGATTAGGCAGGAAAAGTCAGCAACAGCACCTAATGAACGGATCGATCTAGAGCTGTGAATGATTGAACTTCTGCTAGTTACTTGCTCACTGGTTTTTAGGCTGCACAGAGCGTTTTTCTGTCACTTATTTTCTGGGGTGATCGGCGGCCATTTTGTGACTTGTGGTGCACCAGAACAAGCTGCCACCAAGTCCATCAATACTAGTTTTTTTGCTATATCCTACATCAAGGGCTTGGCTGTGCTAATTGTCACCCCTAGAAACTCAGGATAGCAATTTCTATATTTTATTAAGGGGTTAAATACAATTGCCCAAATACCAATCCCCTAAATCTGGTGTTCCAGCTTTGACTAGCCAAGTATAATACTGTCTGCTGTCTGGCAAAGGATAGATTATTTTCTGTGGTGAAATTCAATTGCCAAAATAGCAATACCATAAATCAGTGGTTTCAGCTGTGGCTGGCAAAGTATAATAGTGTCCGCCAAAACATATATTTTGTTCTGGGGTGAAATTCAATTGCCAAAATAGCAATACCCTGAATCTGGTGTCCCAGCTGTTGCAGGCCAAGTTTCATAGTGTCCGCACAAACATATATTTTGTTCTGGGGTGAAATTCAATTGCAAAATAGCAATACCATAAATCAGTGGTTTCAGCTTTGGCTGGCCAAGATTCATAGTGTCCGCAAAAACATATATTTTGTTGTGGGGTGAAATTCAATTGCGAAAATAGCACTACCCTGAATCTGGTGTCCCAGCTGTTGCAGGCCAAGTTTCATAGAGTCCGCAAAAACATATATTTTGTTCTGGGGTTAAATTCAATTGCCAAAATAGCAATACCCTGAATCTGGTGTTCGAGCTGTTGCAGGCCAATTGTAAATCTGTCCATAAAAGGATACCTTTCATCCAGGGCCTAAATACTAGCCCTAAAAGAGATATTCCCTAAATCAGTGGTTACTGCTGTGCCTGGATTAGTGTAATACGCTACATAAATAAATAGGCATATAGTGTTAGGTGCCTGTAAAAAAGGCCTGAATTTGAAATCAATACATCGGGCCAAATATTTTTTTTCTTATTGTGGCGCTTGGTGAACGGTAACAATAAGGAAAACATCGAGTAAGGGACGTGGACGCAGTCGTGGTGGTGTTAGTGTACCCTCTTGTGCTGGAAGAGAACGTGGCCATTCTGCCACAGCCACACGTCCTAGTGAACCAACTACCTCAGGTTCCAGTACCCGCCAGAATTTACAGCGATATTTGGTGGGGCCCAATGCCGTTCTAAGGATGGTAAGGCCTGAGCAGGTACAGGCGCTAGTCAATTGGGTTGCCAACAGTGGATCCAGCATGTTCACAACATTATCTCCCACCCAGTATTCTGCAGAAAGCGCACAGGTGGCACCTGAAAACCAAGCCCATCAGTCTGTCACATCATCCCCATGCATATCAGGGAAACTGTCTGAGCCTCAAGTTATGCAGCAGTCTCTTATGCTGTTTGAAGACTCTGCTGGCAGGGTTTTCCAAGGGAATCCACCTAGCCCTTCCCCAGTGGTGGAAGACATAGAATGCACTGATGCACAACCACTGATGTTTCCTGATGATGAGGACATGGGAATACCACCTCATCAGAGTCCGCACGTCTCTGATGATGACAAAACACAGGTGCCAACTGCTGCATCTTTCTGCAGTGTGCAGACTGAACAGGAAGTCAGGAGGAAGACTGTGTGGAAGAAGATGCAGGGGACGATGAGGTCCTAGACCCCACATGGAATGAAGGTCGTGCCACTGACTTTCATAGTTCAGAGGAGGAGGCAGTGGTGAGATCGAGCCAACAGCGTAGCAAAAAGAGAGAGCAGGGGCAAAAGCAGAACAGCCGCCGCCAAGAGAGTTCGCCTGCTACTGGACACCGCCACCAGGGACCGAGCAACCCAAAGGCAGCTTCAAGGAGTTCCTGGCATGGCACTTCTTTAAACAATGTGCTGACGACAAGACCCGGAGTGGTTTGCACGCTGTGCCATCAGAGCCTGAAGCGAGGCATTAACGTTCTGAACCTTAGCACAACCTGCATGACCAGGCATCTACATGCAAAGCATGAACTGCAGTGGAGAAAACACCTTAAAAGCAAGGAACTCACTCTGGCTCCCCTGCTCCTCTCTTCTGCTGCTGCCTCGGCCTCTTCCTCCGCCTCGTGAGGAATGTTGGCACCTGCCGCCCACCAGAGGATGTGCCACCGACAACACCACCTGCGTCACCAAGCATCTCCACCATGTTACACGGCAGCGCTCAGCTCTCCATCTCACAAACCTTGGAGAGAAAGCGTAAATTCCCACCTAGCCACCCTCAAGCCTCTGGGCCTGAATGCCAGCATTTCTAAACTACTGGCCTTTGAAATGCTGTCATTCAGGCTGGTGGACACAGACAGCTTCAAACAGCTGATGTCCATGGCTGTCCCACAGTATGTTGTTCCCAGCCGCCACTACTTCTCCAAGACAGCCGTGCCTTCCCTGCACAACCAAGTATCCGATAAAATCAAGTGTGCACTGCGCAACGCCATCTGTGGCAAGGTCCACTGTGGGAGTTAGCTCTGGTCTCGAGGATCGCTCACAAAAACTTCCTTCCGGACAACGGATTTCACGCCCAAACAGTGCGCTTATTATAGCAGAAACAACACAACAGGTGCAAAACAATAAACACTGGCCCGGCTAGGCTCTAACTAAACATATTAGTTGGGTCCCTCACTCACCTAGTGGGTACAGTTCACACCCTGTGAACTGCTGCGGCTTTCTCCAGCCCAATGTCCCACAGCCTCCTGGCTGTTCAGAGCACTGTTCACACACAGCCTCAGATCAGTGTCCGTTGGGGAATTCAGGCTCACCAGACCTCCTGACTGTGGCCCTGCGACCCTTCCAGGCGCCGCTGTGTCCCCCAATTCCGGGCTGTCGCTAGCCCCGTGGCCCTCAGCCAACTCCAGCCGAGACCACTCACACAGAGCCTCTGTCTCCAAAGCTCTCTCCAGAGTGGGGCCCCACCCATGTCCAACAAGAGGATTAAATATCCTCCCTGGACATGGGCATTGTCCAAAATCCTGACTGGAGCATGGGGAACAGGCACCCACCCAGCACATTACCTGTTCCCAGTAAAAGCCCGCCCTGGAACTGGCTGAGCCAGCTATACTAACACTAGTACTTGGGCTTTCACTCCCCAAGGCCAGGCACCTTGGTGACACGCTCCTCTGACGGCCTCCCTGGGGTTTCACTGCACACCCCAGTGTTCACCTTGCCACATATCCCCCTCTGTTCACACCTGTGGGGGTGAACACATGTACCGCCTGGTCGCTCGTGATAGGGCACCCGCATTATCTTGCCATCTTTAAGCTCAAGGGTCCCCTGGAAGATGTGGCCAGCACCACAGGCTTCCCTTATTCTGCCACAACCACGCCTAGCAGAACCCAGTTCGTCATAAACACGAAGCTTACTAACCTACCAGTCATCTTGTCCCATACTAGAGACACCTGGTCGCTACTAGCAACTACCACAGTTTTAGCGGACCTTGACCTGTCAGCCTCTTTTTGTCTCTTTGTTTTATCAACAGATAGCATCTTTCTTTTTCCTTTACTTCCCAGGGTTATGTCAGGTTTGGCTTCAGTTTCAGAATCTTCTGCTTCTTCAGTGGTACTCCCCACTTCAGCAGACTCTTTTCCAGTCTTTTTCTTTGGAGTCTCCATTCACTTTATTAGCCGTCTTATCCTTCACGGACATGGCATCATATCCTTTCCTTCTTAACTCCTCCTCCTCTTTCTCATCAAGGTTGGAGGCACCGGGGACATCAGGACCTTCGCCAGACTCGCCGCCTTCTGGCAATCCCTGCAGAGGTTCACCCGGGACATGGTTCTCCTTTCGGGCAGGATTCAGGGAGCCAGCCCATCGGAGTAGACAGGACCTCATACTGGCTGTCGGTCCCCTCGTATTTCTTCCCCAGCAGACTGCTGGCTTTCTGGAAGGCATTGACAGCAGAGGGAATGTCTTTCATGACCAGGTCCTGGCCACACACTGTCACGAGTCTCTGGGTTTCTGCATCCACCTCAGCACCACCATCTGGTTCAGCAGATACATCTTCCATCTTCTGCCTCGGCTGGCACCACAGCGTAAATCCACCTCTCCCAGACCCATTCTAACGGGTTCTGACTTCTGGCATCTTTCAGAGGATCTTCCTCTTCCAGGCATCTCATTGTCTTCCACCGGCTGCGCAGGAGCACGCTTAGGCTTCTCCAACTCATAGACTTCATCTTTTGAGCTCCTGAGACCTTCCATCTCTGCTCTGAGTTGCTTGTTCAGCCTCTCCAATTCATCTCGCCCTTAAGCGCTTTTTCAAGGGCTCTAGCCAAGGAGAGGGCCATGGTCGTCTTCTAGTTTTTCGGACCAGCTTGTTAGCAGCGCCCGCTCTTGGGCCTTCTGGTCCAGCTGCTCTTCACTCTGTTTCCCCGTGTAACAGCAGTTGTAGGAGTACCACCATTCTTTCTTAGACACTCTGTGGGATTTCCACCCAGGGACCTCTTCAAGCCCACTGTTGAGGTCTACTATAGACTTTTGTGTCTTTCTGGAGTCTTTTTCCTCCCCAGGACACCAGGAGGTAGACCCTTCCAGTTCACTCATCTTTCTGGGGTCTCCTCTTGACCCTTCTGCAGCCTTCTTCGTGACCCTGTGACGACAGCTTGTCCCTTCTCTATCGTATCTAGGGACCGTGTAGCGAGAGGAGATCAGCCTCCGGTCTGCAGCTGTACTGTTCTGTCAGGTCATCTAAGACTGTCTGGATATGAGCTTCAGACACTAGGGCTTACGTCACCCGACTGAACTCTTGTCTCGCCAGATATAACTGTCGCTCTGGTTGCTACCAGTAACCACTGCCAGTTTGGCAAGACTCAACATGGCAGCCTCTCTCTCAGAGTTGCTGTCGGTCATAGCACCTGCTTCATATATACTGCTCATGTCATTCTCATTTCCGTCCTCTAGGGGCACTGACGAGCTAATCCCCACCTGGGACATTTTATTAACCATAGAAACCTGTGGAGACTGCATATCCACTTCTAGCACGTGTGGTACACCCTCTAGGACTGCCCCATGTACTTGCACATTTTTCACAGTGGTTTCCTCAGTTGTGAGCTCTCAACATCACTAGCATTTTTATACCATCCACATTTTTACCAACAGGGGAGCTTTTTCCCAATCACAGCCTGCAAAGGAAAAGGACTGTCATCATCCTCATCCCTTCTTGCACATAGATCCACATTATCATTATATATTTCATCAAACTCTGCACCTTCACTTGGCACCGTGTCGGCACCATTGTTTCAATGGTCATTTCACTTAAACCATTGCTTCCTATCTGCATTTGCCTTACACCTTCATTTAAAGGGACAGGTACAGGTTCTGTAGGAGCTTCATTACTTCCCACAGAAGTGTCTCCATTGCCCCACATTACATCACGCATGAGCCTATTTCCAACATCAAGTCCATCAGTCTCTGTTCCCACCATGGTCTCACCTCTCCGTGAGGACCCCTGGATACTTATACAGTACATGCCAAAAAAGGCTTTAGAACATATAACTGCACTGCACAAGAGCTAATAAGACGTATAAATATTTCCTAGTAATTTCCTGTTAATGGCTGTATTACACAGCACTTGCACCCCAATAACAAGAAAGGTTTGCTGGAATTACAGAGCTGTATAATGGCAATTTGGTTCCGCAGTCAGTGCAGCAAGGTGTAATAGGATTGTTTCTAGTACCCAGGCTGTACACTCCCCT
>CM065595.1:75769490-75911160 GCA_033119425.1 Bufotes viridis
GGGAGAAAGGGAGGGGGCGCACTGCACACTGCCACCAATGATGGGAGGGGGACCCTGTGGCCACTGCCACCAATGATTAATACTGGGGAGGGAGGGTTTGAGGTTACCAGAGGGGCTGATAAGAGGGAGAGGCTGGGGAGCACATGAGAGGCTGGGAGAAACATCAGAGGCTGGGGGCTGATCAGAGGCTGGGGGCTGATGAGAGGCTGAGGGCTGATCAGAGGCTGGCTGCCATGGTCAGCGCCCTGCTGCTGTACTATACACAGGGCAGCAGGAGAGTGTAGCTCCTATTCACCCTAATAGATGCCTATTAGGGTGAATATGACAAGGGTTCTAGCCCTTCAGGAGGCTAATAGGTATTAAGTAAAAAGTAAAAAAAAATAAAAAGTTTAAATATCACCTCCCCAAATATAGAAAACAATATATCGCATATCACACATGCTTAAAATTATATCGCAATATAGATTTAAGGCCATATCGCCCACCCCTACCCTGTATGCACAACTGCTTTGTGAACCAAGATCACAGCTTTTTTCCCTAAAACTCACTTATGAACTATTTCAGTGCTGAAATTTAAAATAGGTTTTTGTACGCTGTATGCACAACTGCTTTGTTGACCAAGAAAATTGCTTTTTCTTAACCACCTCAGCCCCCTAGCTTAGACACCCATAATAGACCAGGCCACTTTTCACAATTCTGCACTACACTACTTTCACCGTTTATTGCTCCGTCATGCAACTTACCACCCAAATTAATTTTACCTCCTTTTCTTCTCACTAATAGAGCTTTCATTTGGTGGTATTTCATTGTTGCTGACATTTTTACTTTTTTTGCTATTAATAAAAATTTAACGACATTTTTGCACAAAAAAATGACATTTTTCACATTCTGTTGTAATTTTTTTAAAAAAAACTACATTTCTATATAAATTTTTCTCTAAATTTATTGTTCTACATGTCTTTGATAAAAAAAAAAAGTGTATAGTGTAAGTGTATATTTATTGGTTTGGGTAAAAGTTATAGCGTTTACAAACTATGGTTCAAAAAAGTGAATTTCCGCACTTTGAAGCAGCTCTGACTTTCTGAGCACCTGTCATGATTCTTCAGGTGCTAGAATGTCAGGATATAATAAATACCCCCCAAATGACACCATTTTAGAAAGAAAACACCCCAAAGTATTCGCAGACGGGCATGGTGAGTTCATGTATCATTTCATTTTTTTTCACAAGTTAGCGGAAAATGACACTTTCTGAGGAAAAAATAAATAAATAAAGTTTCCATTTCTGCTAACTTCTGGCAAAAAAAAAAATCTCAGAGGGACTCACTATGCCCCTCAGTGAATACCTTGGGGTGTCTACTTTCCGAAATGGGGTCATTTGTGGGAGTGTGTTTACTGTTCTGGCATTTTGGGCGGGGCTAAATTGTGAGCAGACATGTAAAACCTAAAGGTACTCGTTGGAATTTGGGCCCTTTCGCACTCCAGGCTGCAAAAAGTGTCACTCATTAGGTATCGCCGTACTCAGAGAAGTAGGGCAATGTGTTTTGGGGTGTATTTTTACATATACCCATGTTGGGTGAGAGAAAATCTTTGTATAAAAATTTTTAAAAGTTGTCGTTACAGAGATATTTCTCACACAAAGTATGGGTATATATAAAATACACCAAAACACATTGCCCTACTTATCCTGAGTACGGAGATACCACATGAGTGACACTTTTTGCAGACTGGGTAAGCAAAGGAGCCTAATTCCAATGAGTACCTTTAGGATTTCACAGGGCATTTTTACGCATTTGGATTCCAGACTTCTTTTCACGCTTTAGGGGCCCCTAAATGCCAGGACAGTATAAATACCCACATGTGACCCCATTTTAGAAAGAAGACACCCCAAGGTACTCCGTGAGGGGTATGGTGAGTTCATGTAAAATTTTATTTTTGTCACAAGTTAGTGGATGATGAGACTTTGTAAAAACTAAAATAAAAAAATATATCAATTTCCGCTAACTTGTGCCAAAAAAAATTCTGTGAACTCGACATGTCCCTCATGGAATACCTTGGGGTGTCTTCTTTCCAAAATGGGGTCACTTGTGGGGTATTTATACTGCCCTGGCATTTTAGGGGCCCTAAAGCGTGAGAATCCAAATGCGTAAAATGCCCTGTGAAATCCTAAAGGTACTCATTGGAACTAGGGCCCTTTGCGCATCTTGGCTGCAAAAAGTGTCACTCATGTGGTATCGCCGTAGTCAGGAGAAGTAGGGCAATGTGTTTTTGGGTGTATTACAAAGTCTCATATTCCACTAACTTGTGACAAAAATAAAATTTTACATGAACTCACCATACCTCTCACGGAATACCTTGGGGTGTCTTCTTTCTAAAATGGGGTCACATGTGAGGTGTTTGCACTGCCCTGTCGCATCGATCAATGTGGATGAAAAATCTCTGCCAAAATCAGTGACTGCGGTTTGGTGGGCTGGGCGCTAACTACCTAACAAGTAGCTAACTAACTGGCGGTGATAAGGGACCCTTATGCCCCATTCACACGTCCGCAATTCTGTTTGCGAGAACGGAATTGCGGACCCATTCATTTCTATGGGGACAGACTTTGTCACGCCGGATCCGGAATTACGGATCCGCGCTCCGTGTCTGCACTTCTGTTCCACAAAAATATAGAACATGTCCTATTCTTGTCAGCAATTGCGGACAAGAAAAGGCATTATCTATATAGTTCTGGCAATGTGCGGATCTGCAAAATGCGGAAAGCACATTGCCGGTGTCCGTGTTTTGAGGATCTGTGGATCCGCGGATCCGCAAAACATGTATGGACGTCTGAATGGAGCCTTACAAGGGGTGTGATCAATGACAGTGGGGTGATCAGTGACAGGGGGGGGATCAGGGAATCTAGATGGGGTGATCAAGGGGTTAACAAGGGGTTAATAAGTGAGGGGGGGTTAGTGTAGTGTTTGGTGCAATTTTACATATCTACCTGGTCCTCTGGTGGTCGATCCCAGCAAATGGGACCACCAGAGGACCAGGTAGCAGGTATATCAGACGCTGTTAACAAAACAGCATCTGATATACCTGTTTGATGCGATTTATTTCGCATCTACAGCCTGCCAGCGATTGATCATTGCTGGCAGGCTGTAGTATAACTCCTGAGGCGCGCGCGCGTTCACAGGAAGTCTCGCGTCTAGCAAGATGACGCGCCGACGCGTCAACCCAGAACTACAGGACTGCCCGCCGGACGCATCCGTGCGTTAGCGGTCCTGTAGTGGTTAAACACAGTAGTGCACTATTTCAGTGCTGCAATTTAAAATAGCCATTTTTACGCTGTATGAAAAAAACTGCTTTGTGAACCAAGAACACGGCTTTTTTTCCTTAAAACGCACTAATACACTATATCAGTGCTGCAATTTAAAATAGGAATTTGTACGCTGTATGCACATCTGCTTTGTGGACAAAGAACACGGCTTTTTTTCCTCTAAAACACACTAATGCACTACTTCAGTGCTGAAATTTAAAATAGGTATTTGTATGCTGTATGCGCAACTGCTTTGTTGACCAAAAATGGCTTTTACCCTAAAACACAATAAAGCACTATTTCAGTGCTGCAATTTAAAATAGGTATTGGTACGCTGTATGAACAACTGCTTTGTGGACCAAGGGCATGGCTTTTTCCCCAAAACACAGTAATGCACTATTTCAGTGCTGCAATTTAAAATAGGTATTTGTTCGCTGTATGCACAACTGCTTTGTGAAACAAGAACACAGCTTTTTTCCCAAAAATTCACAAATGCACTATTTAACGGCTGAAAATTCAACGTAGGTATTTGTACGCTGTATACACAACTGCTTTGTGAACCAAAAACACTGCATTTTTTCTGTAAAACACACTAATGCACTATTTCAGTGGTGAAATTTAAAATAGTTATTTGTACCCTATATGCACAACTGCTTTGTGAACCAAGAACACAGCTTTTTTCCCAAAAACAGACTAATTAACTATTTCAGTGCTGAAATTTAAAATAGGTATTTGTACGCTGTATGCACAACTGCTTTGGAGACCAAGAACACAGCTTTTTTAACTAAAACACACTAATGCACTATTTCAGTGCTGAAATTTAAAATAGGTATTTGTACGCTGTATGCAAAACTGCCTTGCGGACCAAGAACACAGCGTTTTTCCCTAAAACATAGTAAAGCACTATTTCAGTGCTGCAATTTAAAATAGGTATTTGTAAGCTGTATGCACAACTGATTTGTGAACCAAGAACACAGCTTTTTCCGAAAAACACACTAATGCACTCTTTCAGTGCTGAAATTTAAAATAGGTATTTGTACGCTGTATGCAAAACTGCCTTGTGGACCAAGAACACTTGTTTTTTTTCCATAAGACACTATTTCTTTGCTGAATTTTAAAATAGGTATTTGTACGCTGTATGCACAACTGCTTTGTGGACCAAGAACTTGGCTTTTTTCCCTAAAACACAGTAATGCACTATTTCAGTGCTGCAATTTAAAATAGGTATTTGTTCGCTGTATGCACAACTGCTTTGTGAAACAAGAACACGGCTTTTTTCCCAAAAATTCACAAATGCACTATTTAACGCCTGAAAATTCAACGTAGGTATTTGAACGCTGTATACACAACTGATTTGTGAAACAAAAACACTGCATTTTTTCTGTAAAACACACTAATGCACTATTTCAGTGGTGAAATTTAAAATAGTTATTTGTACCCTATATGCACAACTGCTTTGTGAACCAAGAACACAGCTTTTTTTCCCCAAAAACAGACTAATTAACTATCTCAGTGCTGAAATTTAAAATAGGTATTTGTACGCTGTATGCACAACTGCTTTGGGAGACCAAGAACACAGCTTTTTTTAACTAAAACACACTAATGCACTATTTCTTTGCTGAATTTTTAAAACAGGTATTTGTACACTGTATGCACAACTGCATTGTGGACCAAGAACTTGGCTTTTTTCCCTAAAACACAGTAATGCACTATTTCAGTGCTGCAATTTAAAATAGGTATTTGTTTGCTATATGCACAACTGCTTTGTGAAACAAGAACACGGCTTTTTTCCCAAAAATTCACAAATGCACTATTTAACGGCTGAAAATTAAACTAAGGTATTTGTACGCTGTATGCACAACTGCTTTGTGAACCAAGAACACAGCTTTTTTTCCAAAAAACACACTAATGAACTATTTCAGTGCTGAAATTTAAAATAGGTATTTGTAAGCTGTATGCAAAACTGCCTTGTGGACCAATAACACTTGTTACTTTTTTCCATAATACACTATTTCTTTGCTGTTATTTAAAATAGGTATTTGTACGCTGTATGCACAACTGCTTTGTGGACCAAGAACTTGGCTTTTTTCCCTAAAACACACTAATGAACTATTTCAGTGATGAAATTTTAAATAGGTATTTGTAAGCTGTATGCAAAACTGCCTTGTGGACCAATGACACTTGTTACTTTTTTCCATAAGACACTATTTCTTTGCTGAAATTTAAAATAGGTATTTTTACGCTGTATGCACAACTGCTTTGTGAAACAAGAACACAGCTTTTTTCCCAAAAATTCACAAATGCACTATTTCACGGCTGAAAATTCAACGAGGGTATTTGTACGCTGTATGAGGGGGATGCTTTATTTCACTCTGTTGTGTAGTGTCATTTAAAGCAGTTTTTTTTCTCTGCTTGGTGAGGGTGAGTGGCTTGGCCTAACAGGTGCTTTAAATTAGACCACTCAACTCTTCCGGAGCCTGCTCTACCTGAGGCCTGCATTACTAAGTGGCTGCTTTCATAAGTGGAGTTGAAGAAACCGGAGTTTAGAAAAGGAGCAAGAAACAGAGATTCATTAGATCATCCTTGTATACAGTTGGTTTGATTCTAGCTAGTCTTCCTACTGCTGTAAGGGACCACAGTAAGTAAGAATCTTGATATCACTGCTCTATATTGTATTTATTTATTTTTTTCCCTCTCTTTTCCTGTGTAATCCCCATTTAGTATGACTTCCATTATTGACAGCGCCGTCCAGTGCACATCTTGTATGATGTATGCAGTCCTGGAACAGCCGTTCGAGGGTGTATATGTTTGTTCAAAATGTGAGCAAATTACCCGTTTGGAATCGCACATCGAGTCTCTAAACAGGCGAGTTGCAACACTGAAAGCCACTGACAATTTGGAAAAGAGTTTGCTGCTCACTGAGCAAGCACTCTATGGGGTAGATGTGGGGAGGGTGGTAGCGAGGAGGCTGAGGAGAGTGAGGTAGTTAGCTGGGTAACAGTAAGAAAGCGGGGTAGAGGGAAGAGTGCCAGGGAGGCTAGCCCTGATCTGACACACCCCAACAAGTTTGCACGGTTGGCAGATGAGGGGGATGACAGTTCAGGGACGGCACCGCTGCAGCCAGACACTTCCTCTGCCAGTCAGGGGAATGTCAGCTCCAGTAAGCAGGGGACCAGGAGAGCAGGGCAGGCCAGACAGGTGCTGGTAGTGGGAGACTCAATTATTAGGGGTACAGATAGGGCAATCTGTCACAAAGATCGTGATCGCCGAACAGTGTGCTGTCTTCCTGGCGCTAGAGTTCGACACATCGCGGATCGGGTTGACAGATTACTGGGAGGGGCTGGAGAAGATCCAGCGGTCATGGTCCATATCGGAACCAATGACAAAGTTAGAGGAAGGTGGAGAGTCCTTAAAAATGATTTCAGGGATTTAGGTCAAAAGCTTAGGGCAAGGACCTCAAAAGTAGTATTTTCTGAAATACTGCCTGTACCACGAGCCACACAAGAAAGGCAGCGGGAGATTAGGGAGGTTAACAAGTGGCTCAAGAACTGGTGTAGGAAGGAGGGGTTCGGGTTCCTGGAGAACTGGGCCGACTTCTCTGTTGGCTACAGGCTCTACCGTAGGGACGGGCTGCACCTCAATGGGGAAGGGGCAGCTGTGTTGGGGAGAAAGATGGCTAGAAGGTTGGAGGAGTGTTTAAACTAGGGACTGGGGGAGGGTAATTACGTTATAGGAGGGAAGATAGTGCAGATAGAGACCAGGGGCGAGGTAGTGTGTCTGGGGGAGGAATGGAAGGGGGACTAGAACAGCTCAGAATGAAAGATGTAGGGTAAAAATACACATAAACCTGTCAAATGTATGTATACTAATGCCAGAAGCCTGACTAACAAGACTGGTGAACTGGAATTAGTGATGTGTGAGGAGGACTATGACGTAGTGGGAATAACTGAGACATGGCTGGATGATAGCTATGACTGGGCAGTTAATATAAAAGGTTACAATCTGTTTAGAAAGGATCGTCAAAACCGGAGAGGTGGAGGGGTCTGCCTCTACGTGAAGTCGTGTCTAAATCCCGTAATTCGAGAATACATCTCTGAGGGACATGAACATGTGGAGTCACTGTGGGTAGAAATACATGGAGCAAAAAACAATAATAAAATACTAATAGGAGTGTATTATAAACCACCTAATATACCAGAGTCCACAGAAAATCTATTACTAAACGAGATAGACGAGGCGGCAAATCATAATGAAGTCGTTATCATGGGGGACTTCAACTACCCAGATATAGACTGGGAAACTGAAAGCTGTACATCCCAAAAGGAAACAGGTTCTTGGCAATAGCCAAAGACAATTTCCTTTCCCAACTGGTTCAGGACCCCACTAGAGGGACGGCCATACTGGACTTAGTATTAACCAATAGACCTGATAGAACAACAGATGTGCAGGTTGGGGGACACCTGGGAAATAGTGACCATAAAGTTATAACCTTCCAATTATCCTTCAAACGAGAGTTTCTAAAGGGAGGAACAAAAATACCAAACTTCAAAAAAGCAAAATTTAGCCAACTAAGCGAGGCCATAGGCCTAACTAACTGGGACAAAGTCCTCAAAAATAAAAATACAACCATAAAATGGGAGATTTTTAAAAGCATTGTAACATCTAATTGTGAGAGGTACATACCTTATAGGAATAAAAGGCTAAGGAACAATAAGAAACCAATGTGGATAAATGGAACCGTAAAGAAGGCAATAAATGACAAAAAGAAAGCATATAAATCGCTAAAACAGGAGGGGAGTCAGGAAGCACTGATAAACTATAAGGAAAAAAATAGAATATGTAAAAACTAATAAAATTTGCCAAACTAGAGACCGAGAGATTAATTGCCAAAGAGAGTAAAACTAACCCTAAAATGTTCTTCAATTATATAAATAGTAAAAATATAAATCTGAAGGAGTCGGCCCTCTACATAGCAATGAGGGGGTGTTGCAGAGAGCGACGAGGATAAAGCAAAACTATTAAATATTTTTTTCTCCACTATATTCACTGAGGAAAATAAACTGTCAGATGAAATGCAGAATGTAAAAGTAAATCCCCCATTAAAAGTGCCCTGTCTGACCCAGGAAGAAGTACAACAGCGACTTAAAAAGATTAAAATAGACAAATCGCCAGGACCGGATGGCATACACCCCGTATCCTAAGGGAATTAAGTGATGTCATAGCCAGACCATTATTTCTGATATTTACGGACTCTATAATAACAGGGAATGTTCCACAGGATTGGCGCATAGCAAATGTGGTGCCAATATTCAAAAAGGGTCCAAAAACAGAGCCTGGAAATTATAGGCCGGTAAGTTTAACATCTATTGTTGGTAAACTGTTTGAAGGGTTTCTAAGAGATGCTATTTTGGAGTATCTCAATGAAAATAAGCAAATAACGCCATATCAGCATGGCTTCATGAGGGATCGGTCATGCCAAACAAATTTAATCAGCTTCTATGAGGAGGTAAGTTCTAGACTTGACAGCGGCGAATCAATGGATGTCGTATATCTGGACTTCTCCAAAGCATTTGACACCGTACCTCATAAAAGGTTAGTATATAAAATGAGGATGCTCGGACTGGGAGAAAATGTCTGTATGTGGGTAAGTAACTGGCTGAGTGACAGAAAACAGAGGGTGGTTATTAACGGTAGATACTCAGATTGGGTCACTGTAACTAGTGGGGTACCTCAGGGGTCAGTATTGGGCCCTATTCTCTTCAATATATTTATTAATGATCTTGTAGAAGGCCTGCACAGTAAAATATCTATTTTTGCAGATGACACTAAACTGTGTAAAGTAATTAACACTGAAGAGGACAGTTTTCTGCTACAGAGGGATCTGGATAGATTGGAGGCTTGGGCAGAAAAATGGCAGATGAGGTTTAACACTGACAAATGTAAAGTTATGCACATGGGAAGGAATAATGCAAGTCACCCGTACATATTAAATGGTAAAACACTCGGTAACACTGACATGGAAAAGGATCTAGGAATTTTAATAAACAGCAAATTAAGCTGCAAAAACCAGTGTCAGGCAGCTACTGCCAAGGCCAATAAGATAATGGGTTGCATCAAAAGGGGCATAGACGCCCGTGATGAGAACATAGTCCTACCACTTTACAAATCACTAGTCAGACCACACATGGAGTACAGTGTACAGTTCTGGGCTCCTGTGAACAAGACAGACATAGCAGAGCTGGAGAGGGTTCAGAGGAGGGCAACTAAAGTAATAACTGGAATGAGGGATCTACAGTACCCTGAAAGGTTATCAAAATTAGGGTTATTCACTTTAGAAAAAAGACGACTGAGGGGAGATCTAATAACTATGTATAAATATATCAGGGGTCAGTACAGAGATCTGTCCCATCATCTATTTATCCCCAGGACTGTGACTGTGACAAGGGGACATCCTCTGCGTCTGGAGGAAAGAAGGTTTGTACACAAACATAGAAAAGGATTCTTCACTGTAAGAGCAGTGAGACTATGGAACTCTCTGCCTGAGGAGGTGGTGATGGTAAGTACAATAAAGGAATTCAAGAGGGGACTGGATTTATTTCTGGAGTGTAATAATATTACAGGCTACAGCTACTAGAGAGGAGTCGTTGATCCAGGGAGTTATTCTGATTGCCTGATTGGAGTCGGGAAGGAATTTTTTCCCCATAAGTGAGGAAAATTGGCTTCTGCCTCACAGGGGTTTTTGCCTTCCTCTGGATCAACTTGTAGGAAACAGGCCGAACTGGATGGACAAATGTCTTTTTCGGTCTTATATACTATGTTACTATGTTACTATATTATACACAACTGCTTTTTGTGAACCAAAAACACTGCATTTTTCTGTAAAACACACTAATGCACTATTTCAGTGGTGAAATTTAAATTAGTTATTTGTACCCTATATGCACAACTGCTTTGTGAACCAAGAACACAGCATTTTTTCACAAAACCAGACTAATTACCGTATTTTTCGCCATATAAGACGCACTTTTTTTCCCCCAAAAGTGGGGGGGGAAAATGGCAGTGCGTCTTATATGGCGAATACTACCATTTTCCTATAGCTGAAGCCGATACATCGCACAGCCTGCGATGTATCAGCATGGAAGAAGGAGGAGGAGGGGGCGGAGCCTGGCAACACATGGCGGGCGGCCCGCCGCTCACAGCGTGACTGCTTGTATAACATTTAAAATCTTTAATCATGCTCCTTATTTCCTAAAGCCCAGGACAGTAGCGCTCTGCTAACCTGCTATGCGATCCTCTAGCAGGCAGAGCGGTGCGGCGGCGAGCTGCTGTGTAACGTCCTCACTGGCGTCATCTGCCTGCTCCTCCTGCTTCATTCATAAAGTGAAAGGAGCAGGCAGATGGCGTCAGTGAGGGCGTTACACACCAGCCTGCCGCCGCTCTGCCTGCTAGAGGGATCGGTATAGCAGGTTAGCAGGCGCTACTGTCCTAGGCTTTTAGGAAATAAGGGGACATGATTAAAGATTTTAAATGTTATAGCAGTCGCATGTTAGCGAGGCCGCCCGCCATGTACTGAGCCCCCTAACAGCCATGGGCCAGATGTTTTAGAAAAGGGGCATCTGTGGATGACACTGTGATTGGGGTGATCTGTGGATGACACATATAGCATAAGATGCTATATATGTGTCATCCACAGATCCAATCCATTACAGTGTCATTCATAAATGCCCCCATCACAGTGCTATCCACAGATCCCCCATCACAGTGCTAATCCACAGATCCCCCATCACAGTGCTATCCACAGATCCCCCATCACAGTGCTATCCACAGATCCCCCATCACAGTGCCATCCACATCTCCCCCACATAACAGTGCCATCCACAGATCCCCCCCATAATACTGTCATGCACAGACCACCATTACTTCAAAAGCACACCTTTTGGTTAAAAATATTTTTTTTCTTATTTTTCTCCTCAAAAACCCAGGTGCGTCTTATAGGCCGGTGCGTCTTATAGGGCGAAAAATACGGTAACTATTTCAGTGCTGAAATTTAAAATAGGTATTTGTACGCTGTATGCACAACTGCTTTGGAGACCAAGAACATAGCTTTTTTTAACTAAAACACACTAATGCACTATTTCAGTGCTGAAATTTAAAATAGGCATTTGTACGCTATATGCACAACTGCTTTGTGGACCAAGAACTTGTATTTTTTTCCCTAAAACACAGTAATGCACTATTTCAGTGCTGAAATTTAAAATAGGTATTTGTTTGCTGTATGCACAACTGCTTTGTGAACCAAGAACACAGCTTTTTCCCTAAAATACACTAATGAACTATTTCAGTGCTGAAATTTAAAATAGGTATTTGTAAGCTGTATGCAAAACTGCCTTGTGGACCAATAACACTTGTTACTTTTTCCATAAGACACTATTTCTTTGCTGAAATTTAAAATAGGTATTTGTACGCTGTATGCACAACTGCTTTGTGGACCAAGAACTTGGCTTTTTTCCTAAAACACAGTAATGCACTATTTCAGTGCTGCAATTTAAGATAGGTATTTGTTCGCTGTATGCACAACTGCTTTGTGAAACAAGAACACGGCTTTTTCCTAAAAATTCACAAATGCACTATTTAACGCTGAAAATTCAACGTAGGTATTTGTACAGCTGTATGCACAACTGCTTTGTGAACCAAGAACACAGCATTTTTCCGTAAAACACACTAATGCACTATTTCAGTGCTGAAATTTAAAAATAGTATGGCTACAAAGCCGATCCGGGCCGGCTCTTATTGGGAATAGTCAAGTGCTGGGTGGGAGACTATTCCCCACGATCCAGGCCGGACTTTCCGGGCCTTTAAAAGGCAGCCACCTCAGCAGGTGGGAGGTGATTATCCTGGAAGCTGCTGGTGTTGCTGTGGAGCTCTCAGGGCTGAGAGCAGAGTCTGCAAACAGGCGTGCAGTCTACCTGGAAGCCGCTGGTGGAAACTTTGCGTGGCCGAGCTTACTGCCAGGTGTGAACTAACACCGACCACTCAGGTGACCTTGCTGTGGGACTGATGTTTTTGCTGTGTGTTTTGCCTTGTGTGAACAAGCACTAAAGACTGTTTCTGTTTTGCCTTGTGTGAACAAGCACTAAAGACTGTTTCTGTCTTGCCGAGTGTGAATAAAACACTTCTGCTTTACCCAGAGAACTGTATACCTTGCCTCTATACTGCATCCGCAAGCCTGTCTACCAGAGCAATTCCCCACATTTGGTGTCGGATGCGGGCATGCGCAGTGAGGCTGGCCTGAACGCCCGAAACTTTTTGTTTTTGCTGTGTTGGACTGCATGTCATATATCAGGCCTGCAACTTTTGTGGTTTCTGGCAACATGGAGGCTGCTGTGAAAGCTCTCATGGAGGCTAACGTACAGCAGCAACAGGCTAATGAGCTACAGCAAAAAGACATGAGGAGGCTATGTGTGCACAGCAGCAGGCGAACAATCTCCTAATGCAGCAGCTGATAGCCTTGCAGGAGTCGGTGCGAACGTCCCAGCAAGGAGTTGCAACCACGACAGCCCCGACTGTGTCTACCGCCAGGGACAAAGTCCGATCCGCCCTGAGGAAAATGGGTCCAGAAGACGATATAGAGGCATTCCTGACGGTGTTTGAAAGAACCGCGGAGCAGAGAGGCTGCCATTGGAGCAATGGGCTGAGGTGGTGGCGCCTTTTCTGGTGGGGGACGCACAAAGGCCTATTTTGACCTCAGCTGCGAGGAGGCAAAGGACTATGAGAGGCTAAAAGGTGAGGTGTTGGCCAGGTTGGGAGTAAACACCTATGTGCGGCGCACAGAGTGTGTCAGTGGGTGTTTTCCGAGTCCCGACCCGTCCGGTCACAAGCCTATGACTTATTTCACCTAGTAAAAAAATGGCTCCAGCCTGAACTGTTGAGCCCTTCTCAGATGGTTGAAAGGGTCGTGGTCGACAGGTTTGTGCGTGCCCTTCCAGAAAGCCATACAGCGCTGGGTGGGACAAGGCGATCCAGGCAACCTGGAACAACTGGTTAGCCTGGAGGAGAGGTATATGGCCACTCAGGATTTGTTGAAGGACTCTGCGGTACTACCGAAGTCACGTCAGCCCCAGTTGCCGACCCGGGATCCTGGAAAGGGATCCTACCTCATAAGGAGGGAGTGGATCTCCGATCCGTGGGAGGAATACCCTGGGGAGGCTGCGGGGGTCAGGTGTTGGCATTGTCAGGACTGGGGACATGTGGCCGCCAACTGCCCTAGGGCATCCGAACCCATGGACTGCGGGTTCGCTCGCCGGTCCTCTCTTTTTGCCCAACCAGTGTATATAGCTGACCCTCTGCTGGCCGCGGACACCCCTCCGATGTGTGACATCATGGTTAATGGACACTCCATGCAGGCCCTGCTGGACTCTGGGAGCCTGGTAACTCTGGTCCATGAGTCGTTGGTAACGGAAAAACTCCCAGAAGGGCGAACCCTTACCATTGTCTGTATACATGGGGATCGCGGGAGTATCCCACTACTAAGGTTACCCTGACGGTGGGTGGGAGAGAGGTGCCACATGTCGTGGGAGTGGGGAGACGGCTCCCTTATGCCGCAATATTGGGGAGGGACTTTCCCCTGTTCTGGTCTTTGTGGAGGAATGGGTTGCCTACCTGTGGGGAAGAAAAATGTCCGGGTCCCGAACCCGAGGAACCCGAGGCAGAGGCACCAGCAGTAGGGGTGACCACCACTTCTGTGATAGAGGAGGAGACAACCCCACTGGAGTGTAATGGTGGGAGACATGGAGGGCTTGCCACCGGGGCCTGAGTTGGCAGACCTCAGTGTCTCCGGAGAAAACTTTGGGACTGCGCAACACCGGGACCAAACCCTAGCCAGGGCCTGGGAAAACTGATGGTAAACCCCAAAAACCTGGGGCTGAGTTAATGTTTCCCCGTTTTGTTGTTCACCAGGAAATGTTGTATCGGGTGAACAAAATCCGGGGAGAGCTTATTGAACAGTTGGTGGTGCCCACAGCGTATCACAAGCTCGTTATGGAGCTTGCCCACCAACATGTTCTTGGGGACACTTGGGATGGCAGAAAACCCAGGACCGCATACTGCAGCGGTTTTATTGGCCCAGTGTGTTCAAGGAGGTAGAAAATTATTGTAAGTCCTGTCCAACCTGTCAGGTAAATAGCCCCCAGCCACATTTCCGTAGTCCTCTGGTACCTCTACCAATCATAGAGGTACCATTTGAAGCGAATCGCTATGGATCTAATAGGGCCCATACCAAAGTCCGCTAGGGGCCACCAACACATTCTGGTCGTTCTCGATTACGCCACTCGGTATCCGGAGGCGGTGCCCCTGCGACATACATCAGCTAAGCTCATAGCTAAGGAGTTAATGGAAATGTTTTCCCGGGTGGGCCTGCCTAAGGAGGTTCTGACAGACCAAGGGACCCCTTTTATGTCCAAGGTTATGAGGGAACTGTGTAAATTGCTGCGTATTAAACAGTTGCGGACGTCCGTTTACCATCCGCAAACAGACGGTCTCGTCGAAAGAGTTTAACCAAACTTTAAAAAATATGTTAAAAGGGTGGTCTCTAGAGATGGAAGGGACTGGGACCTGCTTCTGCCCTATCTCATGTTCGCAGTGCGAGAAGTGCCCCAGGCCTCTACTGGGTTCTCGCCCTTCAAACTACTTTATGGCCGACACCCTCGGGGCCTGTTAGACATCGCCAAGGAAGCGTGGGAACAACAACCCGTCCCCCACAAAAGTGTCATTGAGTATGTCACCCAGATGCAGGAACGGATGGAAAGGGTGTTGCCGCTGGTCCGGGGAGCATATGGAGGCAGCGCAACAAGCCCAGAGTAGGGTGTATAATCGTCAGGCTCGGAGTGCAGGATTTCAATCCGGGAGATCGGGTTTTGGTTCTGGTACCTACCCTTGACAGCAAGTTCCTAGCTAGGTGGCAGGGGCCCTATGAGGTGATCGAGAAGGTAGGGAAGTAAATTACAAAGTACACCAGCCAGGGCGGCGCAAGCCAGAGCAGGTGTACCATGTGAATTTACTAAAGCCGTGGAAAGATAGGGACTCGTCCGACAACCGCCCCCGTCCAGGGCTTCTAGGTGAAAGGGTCCAGCCCCACAGTTTGAGGCCTGTGAAGCAGTAACCACGGCAAAATTGCAGACAGCCTGTCTTCCAAACAAGTTCAGGAAGTCAGGGAGTTCATCAGTCGGAACACGGATGTGTTCTCGGACCTCCTGGCCGCACTTCCCTCATCCAACATGATATCGTCACGGAGCCTCAGGCCAAGATCCGGTTAAAACCATACCGGGTACCCGAGGCTCGGCGACGAGCCATCGCGGAGCAAGTGCAATTAATGTTGAAGCTCGATGTCATTGAGGAGTCGAAAAGTGAATGGGCGAGTCCCATAGTTCTAATACCCAAGCCAGATGGGACGTTGCGGTTCTGAAGCGATTTTCGCAAGTTAAATGAAGTGTCCAAGTTTGATGCATATCCCATGCCCGGGTAGACGAGCTTGTTGAGAATTTAGGGCAAGCCCGTTATTTTTCTGTGCTAGACCTCACTAAAGGGTACTGGCAGGTACCCTTAACGGAGTCGGCCAAGGAAAAAACTGCTTTTGTTACCCCGCAGGGCCTGTATCATTATAAGGTATTACCCTTTGGCCTGCATGGCGCCCCACCACCTTCCAAGGTTAATGGACATTGTGCTGCGACCTCATCGTCGGTGCGCTTCGGCCTACTTAGATGATGTAGTCATCCACAGCACCGACTGGGAAAGCCATTTGCCCAAAGTGCAGGCGGTAGTGGATGCCCTTAGAAAAGCTGGACTAACCGCTAATCCAAAAAAGTGTGCAATTGGGTTAGAAGAGACCAAGTATCTGGGGTATGTCATTGGGCGGGGAGTCATCAAGCCGCAGGTAAATAAGATAGAGGCAATACGTAATTGGCCCCGACCGGTCACCACCAGGCAGGTAAAATCGTTCCTGGGGATTGTAGGGTACTACATGAGGTTTGTGCCCCACTTTGCCACGATAGCAGCACCATTGACAGACCTGTTGAAGGGGCGAAAGTCTGGGAAGGTTCACTGGAGTGAGAAGGCAGAAGAGGCTTTCTCTGCATTGAAGTCGGCCCTGTGTGGGTCCCCGATTTTGGTGACACCCGACTTCAATAGGGGATTCATAGTACAGACGGATGCCTCAGAGGTAGGCCTCGGTGCTGTACTGTCTCAGGAAGTCAACGGCGAAGAACATCCCGTTGTCTTCCTGAGCCGTAAGCTCAACCCAGCCGAGACCAGGTATAGCATAGTGGAGAGGGAGTGCCTGGCTATCAAGTGGGCACTCGAGTCTCTCCGCTATTACTTGTTAGGGAGGAGGTTCCGTCTGGTGACCGACCATTCCCCTCTCAAGTGGATGAGCCAGGCCAAGGAGAGGAATGCTTGGGTCACCAGGTGGTTCCTGTCCTTACAGAACTTCAAGTTCTCAGTAGAACACAGGGCAGGCCGCTTGCAGGGTAATGCAGATGCCCTGTCCCGCGTCCACTGTCTCATGTGTGTTCACCCCCTCAAGGTTGAACAAAGGGGGGGGGGTATGTACGAGGGCGCAAGGTTCCATCGTCGATGGAAGGTACGTGTCACCGAGGTTCCTGGCCTCGGTGAGATAAGAGCCGTTTTTTTTTTTGTGTGTCAGCAGCCGCTAGTGCTGCTTGACACATTGATATTTAGTATGGCTACAAAGCCGATCCGGGCCGGCTCTTATTGGGAATAGTCAAGTGCTGGGTGGGAGACTATTCCCCACGGTCCAGGCCGGACTTTCCGGGCCTTTAAAAAGGCAGCCACCTCAGCAGGTGGGAGGTGATTATCCTGGAAGCTGCTGGTGTTGCTGTGGAGCTCTCAGGGCTGAGAGCAAGAGTCTGCAAACAGGCGTGCAGTCTACCTGGAAGCCGCTGGTGGAAACTTTGCGTGGCCGAGCTAACTGCCAGGTGTGAACTAACACCGACCACTCAGGTGACCTTGCTGTGGGACTGATGTTTTTGCCGTGTGTTTTGCCTTGTGTGAACAAGCACTAAAGACTGTTTCTGTTTTGCCTTGTGTGAACAAGCACTAAAGACTGTTTCTGTTTTGCCGAGTGTGAATAAAACACTTCTGCTTTACCCAGAGAACTGTATACCTTGCCTCTATACTGCATCCGCAAGCCTGTCTACCAGAGCAATTCCCCACACGGGTCACGGAGCTAGCCTACAGAGTACGGTGGACACGCGTTCTATGACTATCACCGGGCCTTTTCTGCTAAAGCCGCGGCTGCCCTAGCGCAGTTTCAGCATGTCACAAATTGGGCAGTCATTGACACAGAACTTTTCTGTCGTCATTTCGCGGGAATGAAAGCCCCCGCTTGTTCCAATTGCCAGTCAGTTCTACACACCACCGATTGGTGCCCGAACGCTAGTTCCAGCCAGCAGAATAGACAACCTGCCCCCTCGCCCACAGTCCCCAGGCAGAGCCCGAGCACCGACAAGTTGGGCCGGCCCATTGCATTTTTGGGAAAAAATCAGATCTGTAGCAGTGGTTGCTCGTGGGAGTGGTGGCGTAATAAGGCTAACAATTGACTCAGGACCTTGACTGGGCACCATTGGTTGGAGGTTTTGAAATAATCAATCTTGACCACAGGTCCTACCTGAGAGGTTTTGGATTTGAGAAGATGAAAGGTGAAGTGGTTTGTGACCTGAACCAGCTGTTTCCTGAGTGGTCCGGGCGGGGTTTGCTGAGGAACTGGTGCTCCTGACTGGCCGACATAGACGTGGACGCCTTGGTCACCTTGCTGCACGACCACCATAATAGCAGTTTCGTGCAGTTCCTCAAGGCCGGGTTCTCCCAAGGCTTCCATAGAGGCCTAGTATCATTGCCTCAGACTTCCTGGGAATGCCCTAACCTATTATCTGCCACCGCTGACCCCGCCTCCGTCGATTCTCTCCTCACGACAGAAATCCAGAAAGGGTTCATCATTGGCCCGTTCGCGCAGCCACCCTTCAACACCTGGAGAGTCAGTCCCATTGGTTTGGTGTGTAAAAAGTTTTCCAATAAAAAGAGATTAATCTACGATCTCTCCGCTCCTCATGCTTCCGCAGTCCCGAGTCTAAATTCACTCATCCCATCGGAAGAATATTCCATGCAATATTCTTTCGTCGACGAGGCCGTCCAGCTAATCCTGCAAGTGGGGCAAGGGGCCTGGCTTTCAAAGGCAGACATTTCCGATGCCTTCAAATTGCTGCCCAACAACCCACATCTCTGGCAGTACTACGGGATCAAATGGAGGGACTCGTACTACTTCGCCACCAGACTGACATTCGGGTCGAAGAGCAGCCCATGGCTCTTCGACCAGTTTGCGCAGGCCCTCCATTGGATCCTGGTTAACTTCACCTCTTGCCCCAGGGTATTGCATTATCTGGACGACTTCCTGCTAGTTGAACCTCCTGGCACGTCGCCTGAAGGCCTCAAGCAATTGCTTTCGGTCTTCTCAATTCTCAAAGTCCCTGTAGCCCCCGCTAAAGTGGAGGGCCCCGGCACCATCATCACTTTCTTAGGCATCATTCTAGACTCCGCAACCATGCAGGCTAACCTGCTGGAGGAAAAACTAGTCAGGATCAAGGACACAGTCAGCAGCCATGTAGGCTCCGGGACCCTAACAAAGCTAGAGCTACAGTCTCTGCTCGGAATGCTTAATTTCGCTGCCCGCATCATGCCCCAAGGCACGTCCTTTACATCCAGACTGCTCCAGCTCCTTCCCTCCGCCCCAGACCAGGATTCCCTCATCCGGTCTTGTCCAAAGGCAGATCAGGTTCCCCAGGGATCATGCGTTTCCTGCGCAGGCTCATCTGTCTGGCTCTCCAGCATAATTTTCATATCATTTGCAAACATATCCAAGGGGTCAGGAATGCGGCAGCAGACGCCTTGTCTAGATTCAAGTTTGATCTCTTCTTTCAGGTACTGCCAGAAGCAGAAAAGGTGGGCCTCGCTCCACCTCCATTCGAGCAACTAATCATGGACTAAGCAGGCACATCTCCGAAGCCAAAGCCTTAATCAAAAATCTCTCACGGTCAATTCAGCCAGGAATTACCTCACGGGCTGGAACGCCTTCAAAGTTTTTCGCCACCGATTCCCGCAGGCCAGCACAGACATAATCACGTACATCACAGCATTCCTAGCCTATTGCCATAGAGACCTCAAACTTTCCTACAATACGATCAGGCTATACCTCGCCAGGGTACAGTATCATTACATGGTAAAACATCCCAGAAGCATTTCCTTCTTCCAGTCCCAGATCATTAAAGCCACCCTCCGAGGCATCCAAAAGAGCAATCCCAAACAGCCGCCAGCAAGGCAACCCGTAACTGGGGAACTATTCCGGAAACTTTCCGCTGCCCTAGACGCAGAACCTTTTGGGCCATTTACTAGTCTTATCCTCAAGGCAGCACTCTACCTGAGTTTCTATGGTTTCCTCAGGCCGGGTGAATTCACCAGTTCCTCATCAAACCCCGCCGGACCACTCAGGAAACAGCTGGTTCAGGTCACAAACCACTTCACCTTTCATCTTCTCAAATCCAAAACCTCTCAGGTAGGACCTGTGGTCAAGATTGATTATTTCAAAACCTCCAACCAATGGTGCCCAGTCAAGGTCCTGAGTCAATTGTTAGCCTTATTACGCCACCACTCCCACGAGCAACCACTGCTACCGTTCCCAGTCAAACCGCTGACCACTCCAAAGTTCATTCATCACATTTGCATACTCGTTCGAGGGCTCAGATACGACCCAGCCACTATTTCAGGTCACTCCTTCCGGATAGGGGCCGCATCAGCTGCATCCAAGCACGGCGTTCCGGCCCACATCATCCGCAGAATGGGTCGATGGCAATCTTCCTGCTACAATCGCTACATCCCGAATCCTCATTCCGAAATCGCTTGCGCATTCACAAGTCTGGCCATGTAACTCAATATCCAATAAACTCTATTCCCTAAAATAGTCTTTTGGCCCCTTTTTTCGCATACCCTCGTCGCTGGCTAAGGGCACACCACTAGCCAGGTTCCCCATCCTGAGGGACCCTGGACAGGTAGGCCGGCCTCTCTTAGTGGGCCCTCTCGGTACCGGCTCGCTCGCCCGGAGCCACGACCACAAATATATATATATATATACATAGAGAAGGACATATATACAGTGCCTTTGTTTTGTTACATTACAGCCTTAAGTTCAATGTTTTGTTAATCTGAATTTTATGTGATGGATCAGAACACAATAGTCTAAGTTGGTGATGTGAAATGAGAAAAATATATAAATAAAACTATTGTTTAGAAATCGGAAACAGAAAATTGGCATGTGCGTATGTATTTACCCTCTTTTTAGGAAGCTCATAAAATGCTCTGGTGCAACGAATTACCTTCAGAAGTCACATAATTAGTTAAAAGATGTCCACCTGTGTGCAATTTAAGTGTCACATCATCTGTCATTACATATGCACACCTTTTTGAAAGGCCCCAAAGGCTGCAAAACCTAAGCAAGAGGCATCACTAACCAAACACTGCCCTGAAGACTAAGGAACTCTCCAAACAAGTAAGGGACAATGTTGTTGAGAAGTAGATGTCTGGGTTAGGTTATAAAAAGATACCCAAATCGTTGATCATCCCCAGGAGAACATGGCAAAACAGCAAACCTGCCAAGAGACGACCACCCATAAAAACTCACGGACCGGGCAAAGAGGGCATTAATCACAGAGACAGCACAGAGACCTAAGGTAATCCTGGAGGAGCTGCAGAGTTCCACAGCAGAGACTGGAGTATCTGTACATAGGATGACAATAAGCCGTACACTTCAGAGAGTTGGGCTTTATGGCAGAGTGGCCAGAAGAAAGCCATTACTTTCAGCAAAAACAAAAAGGCACGTTGTGAGCTTGCGAAAGGGCATGTGGGAGACTCCCAAAATGTATGGAGGAAGGTGCTCTGGTCTGATGAGACTAAAATTAAACTGTTCAGCCATCAAAGAAAACGCTATGTCTGGCGCAAACCTAACACATCAGATATCAACCAAAGAACACCATCCCCACAGTGAACCATGGTGGAGGCAGCATCATGCTGTGGGGATGTTTTTCAGCAGCCGGGACTGGGAAACTGGTCACAGTTGAGGGAAAGATAGATGGTGCTAACACAGGGATATTCTTGAGCAAAAACTGTACCACACTGTGCATAATTTGAGGCTAGGACGGAGGTTCACCTTCCAGCAGGACAATGACCCCAAACACACTGCTAAAGCAACACTTCAGTGGTTTAAGGGGAAACATGTAAATGTGTTGGAATGGCCTAGTCAAAGCCCAGATCTCAGTCCAATAGAAAATCTGTGGTCAGACTTAAAGATTGATGTATACAAGCGCAAATCATCCAACTTGAAGGACACATTGATTTAGTGAACATGTGATAATACTTGAAAAAGGCATCCAATATTTTACTACAGTGATATGACAATCATTGCATCATTATCATAACTGTGCTACTGAAAGTATTGTATATTGCTACAAAATAATTAGTAAAAAGATACAGGAGATAAAGGCTTTCAGTTATTTATGCCCCACCACCCAGACAGAGGAGAGAGGTCCCACAGCAAGGAATCATGCGTCATATCACCCACCACCGGAGAAGGCCACTTTCAGTTATTTCGGACCCAGCACCCAGACAGAGGAGAGAGGTCCCACAGCAAGGAATCATGCGTCATATCACCCACCACCGGAGAAGGCCACTTTCAGTTATTTCGGACCCAGCACCCAAACAGAGGAGAGAGGTCCCACAGCAAGGAATCATGCGTCATTTCACCCACCACTAGAGAAGGCCACTTTCAGTTATTTCGGACCCAGCACCCAGATAGAGGAGAGAGGTCCCACAGCAAGGAATCATGCGTCATATCACCCACCACTAGAGAAGGCCACTTTCAGTTATTTCTGCCCAGCACCCAAACCGAGGATACAGGTCCCACAGCAAGGAATCATGCGTCATATCACCCACCACCGGAGAAGGTCACTTTCAGTTATTTATGCCCCACCACCCAGACAGACGAGAGTGGTCCCACAGCAAGGAGTCATGCGTCATATCACCCACCACTAGAGAAGGCCACTTTCAGTTATTTCGGCCCAGCACCCAGATAGAGGAGAGAGGTCCCACAGCAAGGAATCATGCGTCATTTCACCCACCACTGGAGAAGGCCACTTTCAGTTATTTCGGACCCAGCACACAAACAGAGGAGAGGTCCACTGCAAGGAATCATGCGTCATATCACCCACCACCGGAGAAGGCCACTTTCAGTTATTTCTGGCCCCACCACCCAGACAGAGGAGAGGTTCATTCAACTTTGGGTTGCACCGAAAGATCATGGTAAAGTTAAAAAATGAGGATTCAATAAAGAAGTGCCCCGGAGTTCAAGAATACATGGTTGAGGGAGGCAGTTTTAAATGTCTATTCTGCACAAGGGAGGCACAGGTCCTGTGGGATCCATGCCTGGTTCATTTTATGAACGTCAGCTTGTCCACGTTGGCTGTGGACAGGCATCTGCATTTGTCAGTAATGACGTCCCCTGCCGTGCTGAATACACGTTCAGACAAAATGCTGGCCGCCGGGCAGGCCAGCACCTCCAAGGCATAAAATGCTTACTCTGGCCACGTGGACAATTTGGAGCCCCAGAAGTTAAATGGGGCCGAACCATCAGTCAGTACGTGGAGGGGTGTGCAGACGTACTGTTCAACCATGTTAGTGAAATGCTGCCTCTTGCTAACACGTTCCGTATCAGGTGGTGGTGCAGTTAGCTGTGGCGTGGAGACAAAACTTTTCCACATTTCTGCCATGCTAACCCTGCCCTCAGAGGAGCTGGCCGTGACACAGCTGCGTTGGCGACCTCTTGCTCCTCCTCTTCCTTCACCTTGGGCTTCCACCTGTTCCCCTGTGACATTTGGGAATGCTCTCAGGAGCGCCTCTACCAGCGTGCACTTGTACTCACGCATCTTCCTATCACGCTCCAGTGCAGGAAGTAAGGTGGCCACATTGTCTTTGTACCGGGGATCCAGCAGGGTGGCAACCCAGTAGTCCGCACACGTTAAAATGTGCGCAACTCTGCTGTCATTGCGCAGGCACTGCAGCATGTAGTCAGCTCATGTGTGCCAGGCTCCCAGAGGTAAGGACAAGCTGTCCTCTGTGGGAGGCGTATCATCATCGTCCTCCGTATCCCCCAGCCACGCACCAGTGATGGGCCTGAGCTGTGTCGGGTGCCACCCCGCTGTGAACCTGCTTCATCCTCATCCTCCTCCACCTCCTCCTCATTCCCCTCGTCTTCCAGTAGTGGGCCCTGGCTGGCCACATTTGTACCTGGCCTCTGCTGTTGCAAAAAACCTCCCTCTGAGACACTTCTAACAGACTGGCCTGAAAGTGCTAAAAATGACCCCTCATCCTCCTCCTCCTCCTGGGCCACCTCCTCTTCCATCATCGCCCTAAGAGTTTTCTCAAGGAGACATAGAAGTGGTATTGTAACGCTGATAACGGTGTCATCGCCACTGGCCATGTTGGTGGAGTACTCGAAACAGCGCAACAGGGCACACAGGTCTCGCATGGAGGCCCAATCATTGGTGGTGAAGTGGTGCTGTTCCGCAGTGCGACTGACGCGTGCGTGCTGCAGCTGAAACTCCATTATGGCCTGCTGCTGCTCGCACAATCTCTCCAGCATGTGCAAGGTGGAGTTCCACTTGGTGGGCACGTCGCATATGAGGCGGTGAGCGGGAAGGCCGAAGTTCCGCTGTAGCGCAGACAGGCGAGCAGCGGCAGGATGTGATCGCCGGAAGAGCGCACAGACAGCCCGCACTTTATGCAGCAGCTCTGACATGTCGGGGTAGTTGTGAATGAACTTCTGCACCACCAAATTCAGCACATGCGCCAGGCAAGGGATGTGCGTCAAGCTGGCTAGTCCCAGAGCTGCGACGAGATTTTGCCCATTATAGAACACCACAAGGCTGGGCTTCAGGCCCACCAGCAGAAACCACTCGTCGGTCTGTTGTTCAATACCCCGCCACAACTCCTGCGCGGTGTGGGGCCTGTCCCCAAAACATATGAGTTTCAGAATGGCCTGCTGACGTTTACCCCGGGCTGTGCTGAAGTTGGTGGTGAAGGTGTGTGGCTGACTGGATGAGCTGGTGGAAGCAGAGGAGGAGGAAGCCGAGTAGGAGGAGGAGGCTACAGGGGGCAAAGAATGATGCCCTGCGATCCTTGGCGGCGGAAGGACGTACGCCAAGGAACTCTCCACCTGGGGCCCAGCCCCCACTACATTTACCCAGTGTGCAGTTAGGGAGATATAGCGTCCCTGGCCGTGCTTACTGGTCAACGTATATGTGGTTAGGTGGTGTGGCAAGGTGAACACTGGGGTGTGCAGTGAAACCCCAGGGAGGCCGTCAGAGAGAGCGTGTCACCAAGGTGCCTGGCCTTGGGGGAGTGAAAGCCCAAGTACTAGTGTTAGTATAGCTGGCTCAGCCAGTTCCAGGGCGGGCTTTTACTGGGAACAGGTAATGTGCTGGGTGGGTGCCTGTTCCCCATGCTCCAGTCCAGGATTTTGGACAATGCCCATGTCCAGGGAGGATATTTAATCCTCTTGTTGGACATGGGTGGGGCCCCACTCTGGAGAGAGCTTTGGAGACAGAGGCTCTGTGTGAGTGGTCTCGGCTGAGTTGGCTGAGGGGCCACGGGGCTAAGCGACAGCCCGGAATTGGGGGACACAGCGACGCCTGGAAGGGTCGCAGGGCCACAGTCAGGAGGTCTGGTGAGCCTGAATTCCCCAACGGACACTGATCTGAGGCTGTGTGTGAACAGTGCTCTGAACAGCCAGGAGGCTGTGGGACATTGGGCTGGAGAAAGCCGCAGCAGTTCACAGGGTGTGAACTGTACCCACTAGGTGAGTGAGGGACCCAACTAATATGTTTAGTTAGAGCCTAGCCGGGCCAGTGTTTATTGTTTTGCACCTGTTGTGTTGTTTCTGCTATAATAAACGCACTGTTTGGACGTGAAATCCGTTGTCCGGAAGGAAGTTTTTGTGAACGATCCTCGAGACCAGAGCTAACTCCCCACATTTGGTGTCGGATGCGGGCAAGTCGTCCCTGCTGGATAAAGGTAAAGTGTTGCTGGGGGCAACGACAGGACAGAGGAAAAACTGTGCGATTGCTGTATTGGAGCTTAGGGCCGGAAGCCTGTTTGTTCGGTGGAGCAGGTGCTGCTTGTGTGGTCCTGGACACTTTGCTGGGTTGCAAAAGAACTGCTGTCTGGACTGTTTTTCCCTGTGGTGCAAGCAGTGCGAAGGTTTAAAGGGCCAGAAGCACAAAAGAGGGAAAAAGGAAAAAAAACTGACCTGTGGAAATTTTTTGCTCAAAATGGCATCCTGGGTGAAAGATAGTCAGGTGTGGCGGAAGCTGCTTATGCCAAAGGTGATGCCATATGTGAGAAGTGGCCCGGTTTGGCGGAAAACCAAGACCACTGAGGGTGTAATGGAGCAGCTGGTGCTGGAGACTGATCGGTTGGTGAGAAAGCCGAGTGCGGCACTTGGAGAGCGGCTCTGAGTGGACTGTTCGAGGTAATATGTGCCGTTGCCAAGGGCAACCGTCGGGAAGACAAAGAGGTGGAGAGCAGTGCGTTTCTCAGGAGTGCCTATTTTCCCTGCGACTGTGCACAGAATCCTAAAGGGTGCGGCTGGAATGTCCGTCCAGAAAAAGACAGGAGACAAGTCCAAGGCGTCTCCCGTGGCAACTACTGCATTGAGGAGAAGGGTGATGACCGTGCTGGAGATATTTCTGGACTACCCTTATCTTCCGGGAGTGCCGAGTCAGTGACGACAATCGGTAAGACTGTTCCTGTTGATAATTTTGTGGCAGACCCTGTGACAATGAGCCGGCGGCAGTTGCTACCTGCCGGGCTGGTGAGTGATAAGCGCTGCGGCGTGAAGATGTCTCAAAAATGAGTGACTATGGGAAAAATGCTGTGTCTGAACAGGCTGGTAAGCCTGTTGCGGTTGCTCTCTCGCAGGAATCTGCAGGGGAGAAGCTCAAGATGTTGTTTAAAGTGCCCGTGACCAAGGCTAGATTTGGGATGGCGAAAATCAGAGATCCCATGCTAGCCTGGGTAAGAGGTAGAATGATGTCTGTCTGGGACAATTATGTGAATCCTGTGGACTATCCAGGTGGTCCTCACGGAGGGTGAGACCATGGTTGGAACAGAGACTGATGGACTTGATGTTGGAAATAGGCTCATGCGTGATGTAATGTGGGGCAATGGAGACACTTCTGTGGGAAGTAATGAAGCTCCTACAGAACCTGTACCTGTCCCTTTAAATGAAGGTGTAAGGCAAATGCAGATAGGAAGCAATGGTTTAAGTGAAATGACCATTGGAAACAATGGTGCCCGACACGGTGCCAAGTGAAGGTGCAGAGTTTGATGAAATATATAATGATAATGTGGATCTATGTGCAAGAAGGGATGAGGATGATGACAGTCCTTTTCCTTTGCAGGCTGTGATTGGGAAAAAGCTCCCCCTGTTGGTAAAAATGTGGATGGTATAAAAATGCTAATTGATGTTGAGAGCTCACAACTGAGGGAAACCACTGTGAAAAATGTGCAAGTACATGGGGCAGTCCTAGAGGGTGTACCACACGTACTAGAAGTGGATATGCAGTCTCCACAGGTTTCTATGGTTAATAAAATGTCCCAGGTGGGGATTAGCTCGTCGGTGCCCCTAGAGGACGGAAATGAGAATGACATGAGCAGTATATATGAAGCAGGTGCTATGACCGACAGCAACTCTGAGAGAGAGGCTGCCATGTTGAGGTCTTGCCAAACTGGCGTGGTTACTGGTAGCAACCAGGCGACAGTTATATCTGACGAGACAAGAGTTCAGTCGGGTGACGTAAGCCTAGTGTCTGAAGCTCATATCCAGACAGTCTTAGATGACCTGACAGAACAGTACAGCTGCAAACCGGAGGCTGATCTCACTCTCGCCACACGGTCCCTAGATACGATAGAGAAGGGACAAGCTGTCGTCACAGGGTCACCGAAGAAGGCTGCAGAAGGGTCAAAGAGGAGACCCCAGAAAAGATGAGTGAACTGAAGGGTCTACCTCCTGGTGTCCTGGGGAGGGAAAAGACTCCAGAAAGACACAAAAGTCTATAGTAGACCTCAACAGTGGGCTTGAAGAGTCCCTGGGTGGAAATCCCACAGAGTGTCTAAGAAAGAATGGTGGTACTCCTACAACTGCTGTTACACCGAAACAGAGTGAAGAGCAGCTGGACCAGAAGGCCCAAGAGCGGGCGCTGCTAACAAGCTGGTCCGAAAAACTAAGAAGACGACCATGGCCCTCTCCTTGGCTAGAGCCCTTGAAAAAGCGCTTAAGGAGCGAGATGAATTGGAGAGGCTGAACAAGCAACTCAGAGCAGAGATGGAAGGTCTCAGGAGCTCAAAAGATGAAGTCTATGAGTTGGAGAAGCCTAAGCGTGCTCCTGCGCAGCCGGTGGAAGACAATGAGATGCCTGAAGAGGAAGATCCTCTGAAAGATGCCAAGAAGTCAGAACCCGTTAAGAATGGGTCTGGAGGTGGTTGCGCTGTGGTGCCAGCCGAGGCAGAGAAGATGGAAGATGTATCTGCTGAACCAGATGGTGGTGCTGAGGTGGATGCAGAAACCCAGAGACTCGTGACAGTGTGTGGCCAGGACCTGGTCATGAAAGACATTCCCTCTGCTGTCAATGCCTTCCAGAAAGCTAGCAGTCTGCTGGGGAAGAAATACGAGGGGACCGACAACCAGTATGAGGGTCCTGTCTACTCCGATGGGCTGGCTCCCTGAATCCTGCCCGAAAGGAGAACCATGTCCCGGGTGAACCTCTGCAGGGATTGCCAGAAGACGGCGAGTCTGGCGAAGGTCCTGATGTCCCCGGTGCCTCCAACCTTGATGAGAAAGAGGAGGAGGAGTTAAGAAGGAAAGGATATGATGCCATGTCCGTGAAGGATAAGACGGCTAATAAAGTGAATGGAGACTCCAAAGAAAAGACTGGAAAAGAGTCTGCTGAAGTGGGGAGTACCACTGAAGAAGCAGAAGATTCTGAAACTGAAGCCAAACCTGACATAACCCCTGGAGGAGTAAAGGAAAAAGAAAGATGCTATCTGTTGATAAAACAAAGAGACAAAAAGAGGCTGACAGGTCAAGGTCCGCTAAAACTGTGGTAGTTGCTAGTAGCGACCAGGTGTCTCTAGTATGGGACAAGATGACTGGTAGGTTAGTAAGCTTCGTGTTTATGACGAACTGGGTTCTGCTGGCGTGGTTGTGGCAGAATAAGGGAAGCCTGTGGTGCTGGCCACATCTTCCAGGGGACCCTTGAGCTTAAAGATGGCAAGATAATGCGGGTGCCCTATCACGAGCGACCAGGCGGTACATGTGTTCACCCCCACAGGTGTGAACAGAGGGAGGATATGTGGCAAGGTGAACACTGGGGTGTGCAGTGAAACCCCAGGGAGGCCGTCAGAGAGAGCGTGTCACCAAGGTGCCTGGCCTTGGGGAGTGAAAGCCCAAGTACTAGTGTTAGTATAGCTGGCTCAGCCAGTTCCAGGGCGGGCTTTTACTGGGAACAGGTAATGTGCTGGGTGGGTGCCTGTTCCCCATGCTCCAGTCCAGGATTTTGGACAATGCCCATGTCCAGGGAGGATATTTAATCCTCTTGTTGGACATGGGTGGGGCCCCACTCTGGAGAGAGCTTTGGAGACAGAGGCTCTGTGTGAGTGGTCTCGGCTGAGTTGGCTGAGGGGCCACGGGGCTAGCGACAGCCCGGAATTGGGGGACACAGCGACGCCTGGAAGGGTCGCAGGGCCACAGTCAGGAGGTCTGGTGAGCCTGAATTCCCCAACGGACACTGATCTGAGGCTGTGTGTGAACAGTGCTCTGAACAGCCAGGAGGCTGTGGGACATTGGGCTGGAGAAAGCCGCAGCAGTTCACAGGGTGTGAACTGTACCCACTAGGTGAGTGAGGGACCCAACTAATATGTTTAGTTAGAGCCTAGCCGGGCCAGTGTTTATTGTTTTGCACCTGTTGTGTTGTTTCTGCTATAATAAACGCACTGTTTGGACGTGAAATCCGTTGTCCGGAAGGAAGTTTTTGTGAACGATCCTCGAGACCAGAGCTAACTCCCCACAGTGGACCTTGCCACAGATGGCGTTGCGCAGTGCACACTTGATTTTATCGGATACTTGGTTGTGCAGGGAAGGCACGGCTGTCTTGGAGAAGTAGTGGCGGCTGGGAACAACATACTGTGGGACAGCCATGGACATCAGCTGTTTGAAGCTGTCTGTGTCCACCAGCCTGAATGACAGCATTTCAAAGGCCAGTAGTTTAGAAATGCTGGCATTCAGGCCCAGGGCTTGAGGGTGGCTAGGTGGGAATTTACGCTTTCTCTCCAAGGTTTGTGAGATGGAGAGCTGAACGCTGCCGTGTAACATGGTGGAGATGCTTGGTGACGCAGGTGGTGTTGTCGGTGGCACATCCTCTGGTGGGCGGCAGGTGCCAACATTCCTCACGAGGCGGAGGAAGAGGCCGAGGCAGCAGCAGAAGAGGGAGCAGGGGGAGCCAGAGTGAGTTCCTTGCTTTTAAGGTGTTTTCTCCACTGCAGTTCATGCTTTGCATGTAGATGCCTGGTCATGCAGGTTGTGCTAAGGTTCAGAACGTTAATGCCTCGCTTCAGGCTCTGATGGCACAGCGTGCAAACCACTCGGGTCTTGTCGTCAGCACATTGTTTAAAGAAGTGCCATGCCAGGGAACTCCTTGAAGCTGCCTTTGGGTTGCTCGGTCCCTGGTGGCGGTGTCCAGTAGCAGGCGAACTCTCTTGGCGGCGGCTGTTCTGCTTTTGCCCCTGCTCTCTCTTTTGCTACGCTGTTGGCTCGATCTCACCACTGCCTCCTCCTCTGAACTATGAAAGTCAGTGGCACGACCTTCATTCCATGTGGGGTCTAGGACCTCATCGTCCCCTGCATCTTCTTCCACACAGTCTTCCTCCCTGACTTCCTGTTCAGTCTGCACACTGCAGAAAGATGCAGCAGTTGGCACCTGTGTTTTGTCATCATCAGAGACGTGCGGACTCTGATGAGGTGGTATTCCCATGTCCTCATCATCAGGAAACATCAGTGGTTGTGCATCAGTGCATTCTATGTCTTCCACCACTGGGGAAGGGCTAGGTGGATTCCCTTGGAAAACCCTGCCAGCAGAGTCTTCAAACAGCATAAGAGACTGCTGCATAACTTGAGGCTCAGACAGTTTCCCTGATATGCATGGGGATGATGTGACAGACTGATGGGCTTGGTTTTCAGGTGCCACCTGTGCGCTTTCTGCAGAATACTGGGTGGGAGATAATGTTGTGAACATGCTGGATCCACTGTTGGCAACCCAATTGACTAGCGCCTGTACCTGCTCAGGCCTTACCATCCTTAGAACGGCATTGGGCCCCACCAAATATCGCTGTAAATTCTGGCGGGTACTGGAACCTGAGGTAGTTGGTTCACTAGGACGTGTGGCTGTGGCAGAATGGCCACGTTCTCTTCCAGCACAAGAGGGTACACTAACACCACCACGACTGCGTCCACGTCCCTTACTCGATGTTTTCCTTATTGTTACCGTTCACCAAGCGCCACAATAAGAAAAAAAATATTTGGCCCGATGTATTGATTTCAAATTCAGGCCTTTTTTACAGGCACCTAACACTATATGCCTATTTATTTATGTAGCGTATTACACTAATCCAGGCACAGCAGTAACCACTGATTTAGGGAATATCTCTTTTAGGGCTAGTATTTAGGCCCTGGATGAAAGGTATCCTTTTATGGACAGATTTACAATTGGCCTGCAACAGCTCGAACACCAGATTCAGGGTATTGCTATTTTGGCAATTGAATTTAACCCCAGAACAAAATATATGTTTTTGCGGACTCTATGAAACTTGGCCTGCAACAGCTGGGACACCAGATTCAGGGTAGTGCTATTTTCGCAATTGAATTTCACCCCACAACAAAATATATGTTTTTACGGACACTATGAATCTTGGCCAGCCAAAGCTGAAACCACTGATTTATGGTATTGCTATTTTGCAATTGAATTTCACCCCAGAACAAAATATATGTTTGTGCGGACACTATGAAACTTGGCCTGCAACAGCTGGGACACCAGATTCAGGGTATTGCTATTTTGGCAATTGAATTTCACCCCAGAACAAAATATATGTTTTGGCGGACACTATTATACTTTGCCAGCCACAGCTGAAACCACTGATTTATGGTATTGCTATTTTGGCAATTGAATTTCACCACAGAAAATAATCTATCCTTTGCCAGACAGCAGACAGTATTATACTTGGCTAGTCAAAGCTGGAACACCAGATTTAGGGGATTGGTATTTGGGCAATTGTATTTAACCCCTTAATAAAATATAGAAATTGCTATCCTGAGTTTCTAGGGGTGACAATTAGCACAGCCAAGCCCTTGATGTAGGATATAGCAAAAAAACTAGTATTGATGGACTTGGTGGCAGCTTGTTCTGGTGCACCACAAGTCACAAAATGGCCGCCGATCACCCCAGAAAATAAGTGACAGAAAAACGCTCTGTGCAGCCTAAAAACCAGTGAGCAAGTAACTAGCAGAAGTTCAATCATTCACAGCTCTAGATCGATCCGTTCATTAGGTGCTGTTGCTGACTTTTCCTGCCTAATCTCGCCCTCACAGAAGCTGCGTCCTCTCCCTACACTAATCAGAGCAGTGTGACGTGCGGCGCTACGTGACTCCAGCTTAAATAGAGGCTGGGTCACATGCTGCACTTGGCCAATCACAGCCATGCCATTAGTAGGCATGGCTGTGATGGGCTCTTAGGGCAAGAAGTAAAACGCTAGCTGATTGGCTGCTGTGCAGCCCTTCAGAAAGCGGGAAGTAATCGCCAAACAGCGAACCCGAACTTTTTTGAAAATGTCCGGGTTCGGGTCCGTGTCCCGGACACCCCAAAATTCGGTACGAACCCTAACTATGCTCGAACTGTTCGCTCAACACTATACGTGATATCTCAACGCAGCTTGGGGAAATTCAGTCTGATGTGATCCTGATAAGGGAGGACGTTTCCAAGATACGGGACAGAGTTACAATTATAGAAAAATCTGTCAAGTTTCTGGAAAATGAAGCCAAAATATTTAAAACAGAAATTTCCACGTCAAAGATAGAGGTTAATATCTTAAAAGTAAAAAATCCCACTGAAATGATTCAGACCCTAATTTTTGAGAAATTTGGAAAAGAACATTTTTCTCCATTATTTTTGGTGGAAAAGGCGGGTTTCAGGGGGCAAACTAATCCCTGGAAGGCAGCCACAGATACTCCTGGCGAAGATACTCGTTTCACAAGATAGACACATGATTCTGAGAAGGGCTAGGAGTGTCCTCCTATCTCTAAGGAGATTCAAGAAAGAGACGCAGCTTCGCTGCAGTTAAAAACAGTTGCAGGATAAGGACACTAAATATTCCTTTGTCTATCCAGCTAAACTTCGATTAATTTTTGATGGTGGGACTCATTTTTGATACCCCTGACTTGGTGATGGAGTGGCTTGACCGCAACAAAATTTAAATAGTTTTTTCTCTTTTTTTGTGATGTTGGTGGGACTGGAGGAGAGGGGAGGGCTAGTCTTAGTTTAGATTAGAGAGCTGGTTCAGTAGTGTTGCTGATCAAGAGAATGGGTCAGTTTGTTGGTCGGGAGGTATGCAGTTTGTGGGGTGGGTTGCGATGTGTCCCCCAGGTTGTGGCAGGAAGAGGCAGGAATTGTCAATTTGTTTTAAAAAAATAAAATTGATGTTGATTAGAATCCAACACCTGCAATGTTTGGGTCTTGGTGATAATTTAAAAAGACAGGCATTTTGTGATCAGGTTCGGAGACACCTTCCAGCGATTGTCAGCTTAGTGGAGACCCATTTTACTGAGGGGAGATCCTCGACCCGGTGGGGGATGGGCCGCGCAGACCTATCATTCCACTTTCACTAGCTATTAGGGATGAGCGGCAAGGGCAATATTCGAATTTGCAATATTTCACAAATATTTGGGCGAATATTCGTCATATATTCGCAAATTCGAGAATTCGCTATTATTTTCTTGATTGCCAAAATCGCAGTGTAATATTCAGCTTATTGTGCGTGCGCAATACAGGCGTGAGTCACTTTTGCTACATTTTCAAGCTGCTAGAAGTTTACTGAGACTGGAGTAAATGGTTGGCACTGCAAAACATTACAATAGCTTTAAATGAAGATAGAGTGCTCCAATATATTTGCGATTGCGCAAATCGGCAATTTATGCGCATATTTTTGCGCAATACGGGCAACTTCACATTTTAGCAGGTCTGACTACATATTAGTGATTGGTGCACTAAGTATTGTTGTGAACTTGTGACATCACAGCACTATGTCTTTAACATGTATGCATAGTCAGCTACACTATATCACAATCTAAACTACACTGACTATCTCACACTAACTATCTTTAATATATATCTTGTGGCAATGGAGCTGCCAGAAGGCCATAGGAAGGCCTATCAAGTGGCGTATCTCACCCAGAGCAAGCTGGGTGAGAACAAGAAAGGTTGGGAAAATTGTTTTTTCCCACTGTCTGCAGCAGTCAGGCTGGTAATGGGGATAATTAGCAGCCAGTTGAGGAGCTTGGATTAATCTGGGCTGAGCTCCTCAATCAGGGCTCCCAGTCTGGGAAAGGAGCAGGCTGTGTCAAGACCTGTGGGAGCCAGGACCCTCTAACCCTGTGTGGAGGTAAGCACTGTGGTGTTTTTGGGGAGCTGGGTGGTAGACCCGGTTCCCGCTAGAGAGGGAGTGTATACTGTATAGTCAGTGGTCAGACGGCTGAGGTTTATTTTTATGATTTATTTGTACTGCTGTTGGGACAATAAAGCAATGTTTGGCCCCTAAAGCTGCGCTGGACGACAATCTGTATGTGAATGATCCCCGAGACCAGAGCTAATCCCTTACATATGGTGTCGGATGCGGGCAGTCGTCCCTGCTAGAGAAGGGCAACAGACGGTTGCTACGAACAATGACAAGAGAGCAGGTGCTGCTGAATCCTGCTGTTGTGGAGTTAAAGGTGCGGAATTTTTTTTTGTCCAGTGGAGCAGGTGCTGCTAATCAGAGTGTGGACTATTTGGCTGTGGAGCAAGTAAAACTGCAGTAAATTAAAGGGCCAGTAGCCCAGCAAAGGTGACTAGTTGCTGACAACTTTTCCTGCTACTATGGGTCTAGGAGAAGAATACGTCCGACAGATATGGGCTATAAAACGGAGAGAAAACTTGGCTAAGGAGCTGGGTTATGGTCCAAAAGAAATGGCGTTGTTTGATGCAGAGTGAGAGGCTCTGGAGGCGCAGTTGCAGCTAACCCTGAGGAGAGGGTCCTCAACGCTGTATGGTCACTGTGCAAAAGTACCAAAGGTCGGTGGTGTGCCGGGTGTTCCAGAGGACAAGCCAAGATATGCCGTTGCCAAGGGCAACCATCGGGAAGATAAAGAGATGGCGGCGGTGCGATTCTCAGGAGTTCCTATATTCCTTTTCGACTGTGCGCAAGATTCTAAAGGGTGCGGCTGGAATGTCCGTCCAGGAAAAGTCTTAACTACAGGCCAAGTTGTATCTGGTAGCAACTGTTGGAGTAAGGAGTCTGCAGGGGAGAAGCTCAATGTATTGTCTAAAATGCCAGTGACCAAGGCTAGATTTGGGATGGCAAAATCTGAGATCCCATGCTAGCCTGGGTAAGAGGTAGAGTGGTGAATGTCCGGGACAACTAAGTGAATACTGTGGACTATCCGGTGGTCACGGAGGGAGAGACCATGGTGAGAACAGAGACTGATGGACTGGGTGTTGCAAATAGGCTCATACATGACGTAATGTGGGGCAATGGAGACACTTCTGTAGAAAGTAATTAAGCTCCTGCAGAACCTGTACCTGTCCCTTTAAATGAAGGTGTAAGGGAAATGCATAAAGAAAGCAATGTTTTAAGTGAAATGACCATTGGAAACAATGGTGCAGACACGGTGCCAAGTGAAGGTGCAGAGTTTGTTGAAATGTATAATGATAATGTGGATCTGTGTGCAAGAAGTGATGAGAATGATGACAGTCCTTTTCCTTTGCAGGCTGTGATTGGGGAAGAAGCTCCCTCTGATGGTATAAAAATGCTAATTGATGAGGGCTCACAACTGAGGGAAACCACTGTGAAAAGTGTGCAAGTACATGGGGCAGTCCTAGAGGGTGTACCACACGTACTAGAAGTGGATATGCAGTCTCCACAGGTTTCTATGATTAATAAAATGTCCCCGGTGGGGATTAGCTCATCGGTGCCCCTAGAGGACAGGATTGAGAATGACACGAGCGGTATAGATAACGCATGTTCTGTGATCGATAGCAACTCAGAGAGAGAGGCTTCCATGTTGAGGTTTTGCCAAACTAAAGTGGTTACTAGTAGCGACCAGATGACAGTTATATCTGCTGAGACGAGAGTTCAGTCGGGTGACGTCAGCCTAGTGTCTGAAGCTCATATCCAGACAGTCTTAGATGACCTGACAGGACAGTACAGCTGCAAACAGGAGCCTGACCTCACTCTCGCCATACGGTCCCTAGATACGATAGAGAAGAGACTAGCTGTCGTCACAGAGTCACAGAAGAAGGCTGCAGAAGGGTCAAAAGAGGAGACCCCGGAAAAGATGAGTGAACGGAAGGGTCTACTGCCTCGTGTCCTGGGGAAGGGAAAAGACTCCAGAAAGACACAAAAGTCTATAGTAGACATCAACAATGGGCTTGAAGAGTCCCTCGGTGGAAATCCCACAGAGTGTCTAAGGATGAATGGTGGTACTTCTACAACTGCTGTTACACCAGAACAGAGTGAAGAGCAGCTGGACCAGAAGGCCCAAGAGTGGGGAGCTGCTAACAAGCTGGTGCTAGGCTAGAGCCCTTGAAAAAGCTCTTAAGGAGCAAGATGAATTGGAAAGGCTGAACAAGCAACTCAGAGCAGAGATGAAGGATCTCAGGAGCTCAAAAGACAAAGTCTATGAGTTGGAGAGGCCTAAGCATGCTCCTGCGCAGCAGGTGGAAGAAAATGAGATACCTGAAGAGGAAGATCCTCTAAAAGATGTCAAGAAGTCAGAGCCCGTTAAGAATGGGTCTGGAGGTGGTGAGGCCAGCCGAGGCAGAGAAGAAGATGGAAGATGTGTCTGCTGAACCAGATGATGGTGCTGACGTGGACGCAGAAGCCCAGAGACTCATGGCAGTGTGTGGCCAGGACCTGGTCATGAAAGACATTCCCTCTGCTGTCAATGCCTTCCAGAAAGCCAGCAGTCTGCTGGGGAAGAAATACGGGGGGACCGATGACCAGTATGAGGGTCCTGTTTACTCCGATGGGCTGGCTCTCCTGAATCCTGCCCGAAAGGAGAACCATATCCTGGGTGAACCTCTGCAGGGATTGCCAGAAGACGACGAGTCTGGTGAAGACCCTGATGTCCCCGCTGCCTCTAACCTTGATGAGACGGAGGAGGAGGAGCTAAGAATGCAAGTATATGATTCCATTTCTGAGAAGGCTAACAAAGTGGATGAAGACTCCAAAGGAGACTCAGAGGCTGAAGAAGCTAAGGCTGTTGAGTTGGAGTGGGAAAAAACCTCAGATGTTTCCCAACGTCGGAGCTTTGACCCTGGAGGGGGCTTAAGTAAGGTGAAAAGTCCTACGGCCTTTATCAGGGGAGGATATGTGGCAGTGGGGCTGCCAGAAGGCCATAGGAAGGCCATTCAAGTGGGTATCTCACCCAGAGCAAGCTGGGTGAGAACAAGAAAGGTTGTGAAAATAGTTTTTTCCCACTGTCTGCATCAGTCAGGCTGGTAATGGGGAAAATTAGCAGCCAGCCGAGGAGCTTGGATTAATCTAGGCTGAGCTCCTCAATCAGGGCTCCCAGTTTGGGAAAGGAGCAGACTGTGTCAAGACCTGTGGGAGCCAGGACCCTCTAACCCTGTGTGGGGGTAAGCACTGTGGTGTTTTTGGGGAGCTGGGTGGTAGACCCGGATCCCGCTAGAGAGGGAGTGTATACTGTATAGTCAGTGGCCAGATGGCTGAGGTTTATTTTTATGATTTATTTGTACTGCTGTTGGGACAATAAAGCAATGTTTGGCCCCTAAAGCTGCGGTGGACGACAATCTGTATGTGAATGATCCCCGAGAACAGAGCTAATCCCTTACAATATAAGGGACACGTCGCTCCCTTACAACACGTTGCTGCTTGGTAGATAAACTACCACTTGATTTTTATTTGGAGGTGCCGTGGAATTATTTGCTATATATATTTTTGAAGGTGGATCGCCCCCTCAGCCGCTGACACTCCGTCATCATTCCTGAACTGCTGTGCTGCCCAAGCCTTATTTTCTTTTTTATATATATATATATATATATATATATATACACACACACACAGTGGATATAAAAAGTCTACACACCCCTGTTAAAATGTCAGGTTTCTGTGCTGTAACAAAAAAAACGAGACAAAGATAAATCATTTCAGAACTTTTTCCACCTTTAGGCCTCATGCAAAAAAAACTGAACGGACACGAAAAGAAAATACGTTTGTGTGCATGAGGCCTTAATGTGACCTATGAACTGTACAGCTCAATTGAAAAACAAACTGAAATCTTTTAGGTAGAGGGAAGAAAAATATAAAAATAAAATAATATGGTTGCATAAGTGTGCACACCCTTAAACTAATACTTTGTTAAAGCACCTTTGATTTTATTACTAGTGTTGAGTGCGAATATTCGCAAGCGAATTTTAATCTCGAATATCGTGATTTTGAAAATTCGCAAATATGTCGAATACATGAACCCATATTCACAATTACGAATATTAGCTCTTAAGATGGATAGTGATAGGGAAACTGTATCTTGAAAATAAAAGATTCAGACCTAATTCCCCCAACCTTAATTGCTTTCTATAACAATTTACACTATTTTGTCACCAGAGTATGCCAATCTATAATTTGTATGCGCGTCCCAAGCTGTCAGGTACCAGCAGACGAAAAATTGTAGAATATGTTGAATATAGCGCTATATTCGTCAATTTCGAATATAGCACAATATTCGCCATATTCAGTCAATTTCTAAACGCTATTGCTGAATCATGTCAAGGCTGTGAAATGCCTCATGCTGCGAAGCGATTAGTGCTAATATCAACTACCGAATAATTGCATATGCCAATTTGTGTCCCAAGTTTAATAACATTTCCCGTCCCGATCTCAATATACAAATCTAATCAATGGTTTAAATACTCCTGTAAGAGTAAATACTTAATAGGTAAAACTGTCCTGCGAATGTTCGTCACTTGAATATTCGCATAAATCTATTCGCGGTTTGTATTCCCTTTCCTACCAAGCGTTAACAGGTTGTGTCAGACTCCAGTACGCTGCATGTATTGCGAAAAATTCATATATGTCTTTTTCGCACCTTTCCATTCGCACAAATGACTTCCGCCATTTCAAGCTTTCAATACATGTAAAGCTGTTTAAACGTGAAAAATCGTCTCCCAAGTCTAATTGCAGCATTCTATACCTGATCCAGAGTTTGGACCTTGTGTTATTTGAAGTACTTGTAGAATAGCTGAATATCTCGAATATAATTACATATTCGCAGTTCGAATATTCATCTTTTTTTTTCCTTTCTAAGTGACTTGATCCTAAACCCTGCCTACTTTACCAAGATTAGCCAATGAGAATGCCTATCAACCGATCATAGAGAAGCCTACCCTCTCACTATATAAATGAAGGCACACTTGGCAGCCATTTTGTGGTGTTGTATTTGTGGCAGAGAGAAAGCTCTCAAATTTCCCATCCCCAATTCATCTCTAAATTCATATTATTAGCTAGTTAGTGTTAGATAGGGTTTAGGACTAGCTGTTAGGGTTAAAATTATCAGTGATAGGTTAGTTTAGTTAGGTGAAAGACAGAGTTAGTTAGGGCTTAGGGTTTAGAGCAGTGATCAGTGTAGGGCTTTAGTGTTAGGGAATACCAATTACAGAGATAGAATATTAGTGTAGGTTAGTGGTAGTGCTGTTAATTTCTCATCTTAGATAGTGTTAGGTTAGTCAGGGATTTAGGGTCTTAGTGTATATTCTGTCTGTTTTTGTTAGTCTGTCTTGTCTCTGTCTGTAATTTAGTTTAAAAAAAAAAAGTTAATTGAGTGTTAACTGTTAGTTTTATCTGTACTGTCCTTGTCTTATTGTCTTTGTCTGTTAGTGTTTTTAGTGTAATTTAAAAAAACAAAAACAAAAAACGTAACTGCTATCTGTTCAGGGTTAGCTGTCTTGTCTGTGTCTTACTGTCTGCGTTTTTTGTGTTAGTGTAGTTTATTAAGAAGTAAAAAAAAAAAAAAGTATAGTGTAGTTTGTGCGTCTCATTGTCTTTGTGTTAGTGTAAAAAAAAAAAAAGTTGTGATTTATTAGTTTTCTGTTTATTGTTAGTATTGTCTGTCTTGTCCACATCTGATTGTCTGAGTCTTTTTGTGTTAGTGTCTGTTTTCTGTAGGAAAAAAAACAAAAAAATAATTTAGATTGCAGTTTTTTTATTTTAGTTTAGGGCTTTCGGTGCCTAATTTTAGTTTTATTTTATTTTTTCATTTTACATTTAATCCCATCACCCTTTTTTTTTTCTTTCTTTTTTTTAAATTGTTTATTTAATACGGTTTAGTTCGGTTTATACCGATATGCAGGAAATATAATCGGCACAGGCCGTCCAGCCAGCCGCGGTAGGGGCAGTGGAGGAGTCCGTTCCGCCGCTGGACAGCAGCCAGCAAGGGGCCGCTCCTCCAGTCACGGACAGGCGGGCGCAGGTGGCAGGGGCATCCGTCTTATCCGTGACTTTTTCCAAATGGGCAGTCGTCCAAGGCCCATCACTTCCCAGGACGCTGAGGCTGTGATGACTCTTGTGGCCGACTCCAGTGCCACAGAGTCCTCAGCCCCGGGCCAGAGCAGCAGCAGGAGCAGCAGCAGATCTCCGCCTCCTGTTGAAGAAACCCCCACTCCCTCAGAATTGTCCCCAATCATGTTCGAACATGGGGACAGTGAGCTGGAAATTCTGGGGGAGGCTTTGCAGGAGGCTGAGTTAGAGTTCAGCCCACCAGATGGGCAGGACTAGTTGGAAGGGATGGGGGATAATATGGAGGAGGAGGGGGTGCGAACGCCATACCCCCTCTAAATCCCTTCCAACTGGTGTGGGTGTTGTAGGCCAGACAACCCCTCCATCTATTCAGACCCAGGCATCATTGAGGGGGCAGCAGAGCCCAGGCAGGGGCTCCATGCTCGCTGTTCCCCTCAGTCCACCAATTTTTGACACCGGGTCTGACATAGAAGAGGAGGATGCAGCCAAACGGGTGGCACCTACTTTGGCAGGTCAGAGCAGCAAAGAAGAAGGTAGGCACCCCAGGCAAATGGTGTGCAAGGTCACCACCAGGGAGCCCAGTGGCAGGGGCTCTACTGGTGATAGCAGCAGGAGCCGGCGGCAGCAGCAGGAGCAACCTCAGACAGCTCCACCTGTGCACACCGATGCCCAACAGGCGCAAGCTAGCCCTTACCCATTGGACAGGAGGTTGGTGTGCAAGTCGCCTGTTTGGGCTTTCTTCACCCTGGCAACAGACGATGTTACAGTTGCCATTTGTAACCTCTGCCATGCCAGGGTGAGGAGAGGTCAGTGGCTCGTCTGGGTACCACAGCCCTCAACCAGCACATGCGACTGAGCTACTGGCGGGAGTGGGATCAGGTCAAGAGTGGTCGTAGCAGTGGCGTCACAAGCGGTGTGCAGGGGACTACAGCTCCTGCCACTGTCCAGATGCCATCACATGCCCAGGCAGCTGCCGAGTCCCACTCCCCAGCTCCATCCAGTAGAGGTATTGGTACTGGCAGCCATGCCTCGGCAACAAGTGCACCCTTCTCTCTTTCCTCCTCCTCGTCTACTGCCGTCTGGCGCCATCAGACATCAAGACATTCGAACGCACTGCTCCCTATGCCCCCGGTGATCGACACGTGTGTTCACTCAATGGGCTCCTGGCAAGGGTTATCGCCCAACATCTGCTTCCGTACAATCTGGTGGACAGCAATCCATTTAGGCAGATGTTGGAGCAGCCACAACCCAGATGGCGTGTCCCCAGCCGCCATTACTTTGCCAGGACTGGCGTCCCTGCCCTACACCATACATCACCAATGTGGAGTGGGGGCAGATTCATCAGGTCTGCCATGTGTTGGCCCCTTTGGAGCAGACAACAAAGATGGTCAGCGGTGAGCACGTTGGCCTCAATGACGTGCTCTCCCTAGTGTTCCTGCTGGACAGGACACTAGATCGCCTGCTCGAGGCTGGGGAGAGTGCCTTGGTGGAGCATGACGAGTCACCCATGCTCCACCAGGACCAGGCCCAGGATGAGGAGAATAATGAGGAGGAGGATGACTCTGAGGATGTCCAGGAGTCTGGGCCTGGTCAGGAGGGAGAGCCAGTGATGGGGGCACCGTTAGTCCAGGGGTGGGGCATCTCAGAACGTGAGCAGCATCAGCAGCAGCAGGAAGACCAGGAGGTCATGGTAACAGGCAGTCATGAGGAGTCTCGGCGGGCTAAGCTCTTCCCCATGGCTGCCCATATGCTGAGATAACTCAGGAGGGACTCCCGGATAAAGAAAATGAAGGAGAGGGACGACTTTTGGCTGTCCACCCTTTTATACCCGCGTTGTTAGGGAAACTGGAGCAGTACGTCCCAGCCAGCCGGAGGCAGGCCCGTATTGCCAAATTAGTGGCCTGTCTGATCCACCGGCTGGAGGAGGCAAACCCTCGGCCTCCAGCTCCAGTTTCCCGCCCATCTAACCCACCAGGCGGCAGGACCAGCACCAGCCGAGCAGGCAATCTTTTGGGTGAGATGAGGCTCTTCTACCAGTCTGCGCGACCCAGTAACGCAAGCAGCAGCAGCAGCATTAGTCACCACCAGCGGCTGGCCCGTATGGTGGATGACTACATGGGGTCGGTCGGTGATTCCGACAGCATGAGCACCGATGACCCCATGGAGTACTGGGTCGCCAGACTGGACACCTGCAGCGAGCTTGCGCAGTATGCACTGGAGCTACTTGCCTGCCCCCTCTTGTGCACTGTTTGAGAGGGGATTCAGTGCGGCAGGTGGGGTGGTCACGGACAAGAGGACCCGTCTGTCCACTGACTCCGTGGACAGACTCACATTCATCAAGATGACTGAGTCCTGGATTTGCAGCGACTTCCTGGCCTCTGCTGTCTGTTCAAAGCGCTGAAGGGTCCCTTGTCAACCCCTCTCCATCGCTCTCCCTCCCATTGTTTTTTAACCATTAATTGTATTTGTATAGTTTTTTTATATGTATTTATTTATTTTTTAAATGTGTGTATAAATGAAATTATATATTCATTTATTTATTTATTTATTTATTAAGGCAGTGCCACTGATCATGAATTTATATTTTTAATCACGTGTATGAATTTTATCCTAAATTACATTTATTAAATTATGGTTAGACATTAAAAAATGAATTTGGTAATCACAATAAAATACTCCTTTTTCATAGTTCTAATGTTCCCTTTTATTTTTAAAATAAATGTTTATGCATAGATGACTAAAAATGTATTATTCTAATCAATTCAGAATTATTTAAAAAAATGGCAAAATAATTCTTAATTGTCCAAAAACAATAACCTAACTTAACAACGCATTTATTTTCAAAACATTGGAACATGAAAATGATTTTATAGATATGTATTACAAAACCTCATGTCATGTTAAATATTGTTGGTTTTATTGCACATTTTCACAATAGTGAATAATAGAAAGTGAAGGCACAAAAATCTGTTACGCAGATCTCATCGTGAACGCAGCATTACTCAGCTTTTGTTGATTTCTCCAGCCCAGACGGCAGAAGGACTGGCAGGGTTTAGCTGCGGCTCTGTTGTCCTCCTTTTGTCTGTGAGGAGTCATGTGTACCCCGCTCGCACCACCCATACACGATCGTCTATGCACACTCTCAGGGCTGAAGACACAGGCACAATCACGTCCTCTTATGGTTGTCTGAGCACAGAAGGCAGTAGAGAAGTTGGTAGCTCTGTGCCGGGTGTGTTAGGGCTCTTGCAGATGAGCGGATCTCCTGCGTGTTATCCGCAGTGAGAATGAGAGCCAAGCTGCACGGTGGACATCAGAGGCACGAAGCAGTAACATGCTAGATACTGCTCCGTGCCTCTCTGTGACCCTTGCACTACAAAATCACTGTGCGATAAAGTTGTCATAGTGATTTTGTAGTGAAAGGGTCACAGAGAAGCACGAAGCAGTATCTATCATGTTACTGGTTCGTGCCTACCTTTGGAAATGTAGAAGTGTGCCCTTGGCTGTGTGACCAAATGCTCCTCTTTAGTCAAGTCTCGCTGCTGACTGATTATTCTGGCGCATGTTTTACAATGGCAGTACTAGGCTGAGCACTTTAAGGCACCCGCCAAAGACCACAACGCTAGATGTGTAACATGACAGAATTATGACCCACGATGAGATGAAATGACCTCTACAACAGACCCGGAGATACTAATACACCCAGCACACGGCAAACCACTTTTCTACTACCTTCCGAGCTCTGACAATCTCAGGACGACGTGGTCTTGCCCATTTCCTCTGCTCTGAGAATGTACATTGCAGATCATGTTTGGGTGGGTCGACCGGTGGTTCGCATGTCTCCTCACAGACAAATGGAGGACAATTGAACCTCTGCTTAACCTTTCCTGTCCTTATGCTGTCTGTGTTTGGGGAATCCAATATCGTCGAGCAATGCTGCGTTAACATTTAGATCTGTGCCACAGCTGATGTTTATTCACATTAAAGCTCTCTGTGCTTCGAAGACTCATGAGTTTTGCTTGGCAATAATCTTTATTTATTATATGTCTACTTGATTCTCTAATTTATATATTTCTAAAATTAGGAATTCAATACCACTGAAGCTGACCAGAAAAAGGGTGGGTGTCGATGAGGAGAAAGTGTCCCTCCCACCACACCATAAATATATTAGCTATGGACGGAGAGAAATTGGCCCCCATCGACACCCCTGATACCTGTAAATAAAACTGGGTATCAAACATGAAGAAATTGTGCCGGAGAAGGAAGTCAACCACCATAACCATGTACTCCTGCAATGGTTTCTCAATAGGTTCAGTGATTATTCTGATCAATTGCAGGAGTACATGGTTATGGTGGTTGACTTCCTCCTCCGGCACAATTTCTTCATGTTTGAGACCCAGTTTTATTTACAGGTATCGAGGTGTCGATGGGGGCCAAGTTCTCTCCGTCCATAGCTAATATATTTATGGCGTGGTGGAGGGCACTTCTCCTCATCGACACTCACCCTTTCTGGTCAGCTTCATTGGTATGGTCGCTACATCGATGACCTGCTCCTTGTGTGGTCTGGCGATGTGGCGGCCATACCACTGTTTTCTGACTATTTGAATTCTTGTTTGAGCTCTATTTCTTTTAATTTACAATACAACCTGTATAGTATTATTTTTTGGATTTGTGCCTGAAGGCAGTTCTCACTGCCACATATAGAAAAGAATTAGCCGGCAATACTATTTTACATGCGACTTCTTGCCATCCACCGCATACAATACGCAATATTCCCAAAGGTGAACTTATTAGGGCGAGACGCAACTGCTCTGATTTAACTTCTTTTTTTCAAGAAGCTGATAACCTTACAAATAGACTTGTTCGTAGATCCTATTCACACAGATGTGTTTCGGTCTCAAAAAATGCAGTTGTGATTTTGGACAGAAAATTGCTTTTGTTTTCTCCAAAAAAGCCATCATTTGAATGTACTCGCTTGCCTGTATCCAAACAGACCTTCGCACCCTTTGTCACACAATACAGCGAGGAATTTGCAGTAATTTGCAAAATTATCAAAAAATACTTACCCTCTCTTGCTAGTGATAAACAATGGATGGATATTGTGACAAGTGGGGTGAAATGCATAGCACGAAAAGCCCCCAGACTGGGCAATATGATCAGCCCCAGTCTGTACCAGGACAAGAGGGTGACACATAAACCCTCTTGGCTGGTCAGTAAAGGGAGCTACAAGTGCGGTCACAGCAAGTGTATATGCTGTGAGCACACGAGGGTCGATAGGCATTTTAGATCCTCTGTGAACAATAAGCAATATGTGATCCAGTCATATTTGAACTGCAACACTAAACATGCAGTATATTTAATTACCTGCAAGTATTGCAATTTTCAATATGTTGGTTGCACTGTTAATGAAATCAAGACTAGGATACGTAAGCACATCTCTGATGTCCCACACTACCGAAGCCGCAATGTATCAGCAGCAAGCTTACACTTTGCGTTAGTACATGGGGGAGATACATCAGGAATAGTAGCACAAGGGATTGAAAGAGTTTAAAATCCTATCAGTGGAGGTGGCTATAGAAGGAAACTTCTAAACAGAGAAGCTTTCTGGATTTTCCAGCTTGATTCCTGCCAACCAAATGGTCTAAACAAAAGACACGATCTGATCCTGCAATATTAGCGAACCTTGCCATTGTTTTTCTACACATTTATTTCTTTTAAATGGGATGTGTCTGCATTGTGCATGCCATATCTGAATATGACTTTTAGAAGTAATGTCTTTTTGCATGTTGGTGATTTTTGTAAGATGTGTTGGTGCAGTGATTGCTCCATGTATGCTCCCACTGGTCACATGATCCCATGATTATGGAGCCAGGTGTGTGGGGAGCACATAAGCAGCAATCCATTTGGGGATTGATATGTCATGAGGAAGGACCTTGAATATGTGATGGTCTGAAACATGTTGACTTTAGCATCCTGTATGGAAGTTTTTATTACCGCAGAATAAAGATACAAGATTTTTCTACCACTTTTTTTGAAGCTGGACATCTCTTCCTTTCCTGCTATTTGTTGTCGCCTCCAGGTGCGACCTCCGTGCTCAGATAGTGGACTAACAGGTGAGAGCTGCCTCCCTCCTTGTACTGGAACTACTTCCTCTTATTGAAATATTTAATGTCAGAGCTATGCTGGTAAATAACAGGCAAAGATCTATTTGACTTTCCTGAGCAAATTTATTCAGTTTACTGTTGGATTATGTAATAGGATTTTTTTTAAATTTATTATTAAATTATCACTATATTTATTTATTTTATTTTTTTTCATTTTCTTTTTAATACGGTTATTAGTGATTTGTTATTTTTTTTTTAAATCAATTCTGTGATACCTTATGTAACCACAATTGGGTTCAGTGTGTTTAAATAAAATAATAACATGGCTGTATAGTTTACCATAATGTTTTTTTTTTCCTTGGTGAAAAAATAATAACACGACAACAATGTAAATAGCAACCAATACTTTATAAATTGGGTACGACTCTAAACATTGTAAACTGTAATCAGTAACATAGTACCCAGTATTCAAGTGTTTCAGGACAATTTTTTTTTTCCTTTGGAGTCAATCCCTTTTTTGTGGTAAAAGAAAACTGTAACAAAATATTTAAATAACATTTATGACATTGTAAAAATATAGATATATAATTATTAATAACAATTTAACATGTCCAAACAGACAAAATAAGCCTTTATGGTAGGGAATAAAGGTTGTCATGTAGTTTCAGAAGAGCATCAACGGCCTTATTGTTTCGCTCTTCCAGTAGGAAGATGTGCAAACTGGAGCTTGAGCTTGCGTAACTTACGAGCATGCTGCTCCCTTAGATCCTGAACATCGCGCCTGTGTTCACGCTGCATAAGTAAAAAAAAATTATTCAGTTCTTTCAAAACTGTTAAAAAAAGTAAAAATGTTAATTGCTATTTATTGAATTTTTTGGGTATTTTGCCATTTTTTTGTCATTAACAATGATATTAGTATATATTATTATTGAGAAAAGCATTTCGTTTGAGGTTTGTTCATGTTTCTCTTCATTTTGGAAAAAATTTCAACACGATTGTGCTTAGAAATTAGACTGTAGTTGTGTGTACATTGGATACATTTATAAGGCCGGACATGCATTATATGATTTGTAAAAAATTTGACACTATTGAATGATTATGTTCCCTTGAATTGTGTTCAATTACATACCTTTTTAAATAAGTATATACTATAGTTAGCTAATCAATAATCCTGAACGAATATTAGCAATTAGTTCATCTTGTGAAACATTGTCAACATCTATATTTTTATATTGTTTTTGTAAATCCACATGGCGGTATTTAGATATTTGTTACTAATATAATAATGCTCTGTAATTAAGTTACACCATTCTTGGATAGTGACAACCTTTTACGGTGGTAGCAGCCAATTATAATATTGGAGACATTTTTCTGTATTGTAGAAAGTCCACAATTGGTACACTGGCATGATGAGACAAATATGGGTGGCTATTTTGTAAACATGGTTTTCACAGTGGAATTCTTAATATAAAATCTTAGGGTAGATAGAGCTTTCTTGGGCATATGTATCGACCAAGTTTGTTAATCTTGGTTTAAAAATATAGATGTTCATTCTGCATAAGTTTTCTTTAATTTTTTTAAAATGTATTTTGGTTATTGGCGATTCTGAGGATTTGTTGTTCTGTTTGTATTTTATTACTTGTACATAGTTTTTAGATTTAACTATTGTTCAATAATTTAATTCTAGATTTTTTATTTTGCATTTATAATTATGTTTTCATTTCACCAAATTAGGAAAATATTATAGTTAATATTATAGATTTTTGTTCTTATATTATTTAGAGTTTGTTTACATTTGTGTGTGGGAAAATCGAATGATTAAATGCAGCCATAGTAAATATTTACCCTTCTTATGAGGGGTGGTGGCACTGGCTACCTCGGCCTCATCTTCTTCTTCTTCTGACAATTGTGGGGGGCACTGTTGGGGATGCGGGTCCACCCTCAGGTTCCTCCACAGCCTCAGCCTTCTCTGGAGGGATAGGGGCAGGTGGCTGACTGGGTGGCCCAGCTCCCTCATCCCCTTTATCCGACGCATGCCACGCCTCTATTGCTGGAGGCCACGCCTCACCGAGAGCAACGGTACATCTAAGATAGTGAAATGAAAATAATTTGTTAAATTCTTTGATATACAAGTTTTTACAACAAATGCTTCACATTACTTTTGTATCTTTCACCAACACTCTTTTATCATTATACCTGGAAATTCTTGGTCCCTTATTTGTCTGATCCTCGCCACATGCCTCCTCTTCAGATCAGACCACTTTTTAAGGATGGCCATCCTTTTATGATGGACATCATGCTCCCTCCACAATTCGTAGTCAATCTGCCTAACCACTCGCCTCTTCATCTCGTGGGAGGGGATGTTATCATACTCCCACTGAAGCATACGCTGTTGTATAAAAAATAAACAAAGCCAAAAAAAAATCAGATTTTAGAACGTTAACCTTGATTACAATATTACACTGCAACATGCAAAGTAGTTTAAGAGAACAAATATATGATCCCATCTTATAACGGTAACATTAAATTTAATATTTCTTCTTCTAAGATAAATAATTATTAAATTATTCGATTGCAATAACATTCAAACAATGGTGTCTATAGCAAAGTCAAGGCAGCAGAACGGCGGCAATCAGCGGGAGGTTCAATATGAATATAACTAAATGATAATCAGAAATTTTAATTAAACTTTCACTCGACGTGTTCTGCCGTTCTGCTGCCACCAAACCAGACAACATCTAAATTGTAGTCAATGGGGACAAAGCGTCATTCAGGGGGGTTAGCTGACATAGCAGCAGTACGGAGCTGACAGGCTGTTCTTTACCTTCCTGGAATGGTCAGACATACTCCCCATGCACTACTTTAAATGTCATCTACTTTGGAGTTTCAACAAAATCTGGTATTGTATAAAACATTTATGTGTTTAGATTATTCATTATTGACAACAAGCCATCTGAAGAGTGATGTACCTGTCTAGAGGAGTGACAGGACCGCATGGGGTGTAAAACTGGTTCGCCTCCCGTGGTGCACCCTGGTTGACGCTAAATGAACCAGCAAATGCTGTATGTCAAAGATTACTTCTGACCGCAAGGAAACTGGTTAGAATGTATGGACTAGTCATCATCAAAGTGTGTCCCTCTATCAAACTGAGGCCCTCCAGCTGTAGCAAAAATAAAACTCCCATCATTCTATCTCTGGCTGAAGCAATAATGTGTATTATACATTTCTGCATGATGAGAGTGATTATTTTACAACAGTTGGAGGGCCGCTGTTTTGGAATGCCTACTAGAACCTATGTCTTTGTGTGTGTGTCTGTCTCTGTGTGTCTGTCTCTGTGTGTCTGTCTCTGTGTGTTGTTTTTGGGCTGAGGTGGGGGGTTGACGTGGGTTCTTGTGGTATTTAGCGGTGGGTATGTAGTGGGGGTCTATGGGGTCAGGCGGATTATCAGTTCACATGTACAATTTGGATCTTATATATATTTGTCTACTCTCTATACATGAGGCCCTTAATGTAGGCCGCTATTATGTATGGATACCATCTAAATATACATCACAATATAGTGACATAATGGTATGCTGTAACAACAGCCGTTAATGGAATATGATGCAAATTATTCGTCAAATATCGCAAAATCGAATATGGGTGTTTGCGCTCATCCCTATTTATTACAGCACTCAGTCATTTTGGGTATGAGTCTATCAGCATGGCACATTTTGACTTGGCAAGATTTGCCCACTCTTCTTTGCAAAAAAACTCCAAATCTGTCAGATTGCGAGGGCATCTCCTGTGCACAGCGCTCTTCAGATCACCCTACAGATTTTCAGTCAGATTCAGGTCTGGTGAAGCCATTCCTTTGTTGATTTGGATGTATGCTTTGGGTCATTGTCATGCTGAAAGATGAAGTTCCTCTTCATGTTCAGCTTTCTAGCAGAAGCCTGAAGGTTTTATGCCAATATTGCCTGGTATTTGGAACTGTTCATAATTCCCTCAATCTTAACTAAGGCCCCAGTTCCAGCTGAATAAAAACAGCCCAAAAGCATGATGCTGCCACCACCATGCTTCACTGTGGGTATGGTGTTCTTTTGGTGATGTGCAGTGTTGTTTTGCACCAAACATATCTTTTGGAATTATGGCCAAAAAGTTCAACCTTGTTTTCAGCAGACCATAAGACCTTTTCCACATTCTTTTGGGAGACTTCAGATGTGTTTTTGCAAAATGTAGCCTGACTTGGATGTTTTTCTTTGTAAGAAAAGGATTTCGTCTTGCCACTCTACCCCATAGCCCAGACATATGAAGAATACGGGAGATTGTTGTCACATGTACCACACAGCCAGTACTTGCCAAATATTCCTGCAGCTCCTTTAACGTTGCCTCCCAGACCAGTTTTCTTCTTGTATTTTCATCAATTTTGGAGGGACGTCCAGTTCTTGGTAATGTCACTGTTGTTCCATATTTTCTCCACTTGATGATGAATGTCTTCACAGTGTTCCATGGTATACTGTATCTAATGCCTTGGAAATGATTTTGTACCCTTCTCCTGACTGATACCTTTTAACAATGAGATCCCTCTGATGCTTTGGAAGCTCTCTGTGGATGCTTTTGCTGTGGGATGCGACTAAGCAAATTTCAGGAAAGACCAACTAGAGCAGCTGAACTTTATTTGGGGTTAATCAGAGGCACTTTACATGATGGCAGGTGTATGCTGACTCCTATTTAACATGATTTTGAATGTGATTGCTTAATTCTGAACACAGCTACATCCCCAGATATAAGAGGATGTGCACTCTTATGCAACCACATTATTTTAGTTTAGTTTTGTTTTGTTCCCTCCACCTAAAAGATTTCAGTTTGTTTCTCAATTAAGTGGTACAGTGTATAGGCCACATTAAAGGTGCAAAAAGTTCTGAAATGATTTATCTTTATCTCATTTTTTTTACAGGGGGTAGGCAACTTTCCTATTGGTTGCTAGGGATGTTGCTAAGCTCAGACAAAGACATTGCTGCCTTCTCATTGGCCCACAAGTAAGAAGCAGGGAGAAATCATGTGATCAGATTGAAAAAAAAAAAATATTATCAAATACGAATATATAGCACTTAGTGTTGAGCGAACCCAAACTGTAAAGTTCTGGTCCGTACCAAACTTTACGATTTTTGTTACCCGAACCCTAACATTGCCATAAAAGTCTGGGTTCAAGTTCGGTGTTCGGGTGTTTAATAAAGTTTGTTGAAAGGCTGCAGGGCAACCAATCAACAAGCTTTTAAGCTGTGGGCACTTAGAAGCCATCACAGCCATGCCTACTAATGGCATGGCTGTGATTGGCCGGGACATCATGTGACCCAGCCTCTATAAAAGCTGGATCACATGTAATACCGCCCACATCAGCTCTGAGTAGTACAGGGACAGGAAGCAGGCTGCTGAACTAAGGGAGAGAGTGAGGAAGGAATCTACTCTGGCTATTTGTTCTGTGGGTGACCTATAGAGATTTTTTTGTGGGTGCAATCCACCAACTTTGTACCCCTGACACAGAAATATAAGTTATTATCTAGCTGTTAATTCTGTGGATGACCTATAGCAAATTGTTGTGGGTGCTATCCGCCATCTCTGTACCCCTGACACAGAAATATAAGTAATAATCTGGCTGTTAATTCTCTGGGTGACCTATAGCGAATTTTTGTGGGTGCAATCCACCATCTCTGTACAGTTGACACAGAAATATAAGTAATAATCTGGCTGTTAATTCTGTGGGTAACCTATAGCGAATTTTTGTGGGTGCAATCTGCCATCTCTGTACCCCTGACAGAAATATAAGTAATAATCTGACTGTTAATCCTGTGGGTGACCTACAGCAAATTTCTGTGGGTGCAATCTGCCAACTCTGTACCCTTGACACAGAAATATAAGTAATAATCTGGCTGTTAATTCTGTGGGTGACCTATAGCGAATTTTTGTGGGTATAATCCGCCATCTCTGAACCCCTAACACAAATATAAGTAATAATCTGACTGTTAATTCTGTGGGTGACCTATAGCGAATTTTTGTGGGTGCAATCCGCCAACTCTGTACCCCTGACACAGAAATCTAAGTAACAATCTGGCTGTTAATTCTGTGGGTGCCTAGAGTTGAGCAAACCCAAACTGTATAGTACCGAACTTTACAGTTTTCCACACCCGGACCCGTGACCGAACATTTCCATAATAGTTTGGGTTTGGGTTCGTTGTTCGGCGATTTCTTCCCGCTTTTTGAAAGACTGCAGGGCAGCCAATCAACAAGCATTTCACTACTTTGCCCTAAGAAGCCATCACAGCCATGCCTACTATTGGCATGGCTGTGATTTGCTAAGTGCAGCATGTGACCTAGCCTCTATTTAAACTGGAGTCCCATAGCGCCGCACGTCACTCTGCTGCTCCTAGTGTAGGGACAGGTTGCTGCTGGTGCTCTCTGGGAGAGATTAGGGAAGAAATCTGTTGAACTTGGTTGTGTTCAAACTTCAAAGTACAGCAATTTTTGAGGGTGCTTTGCTACATATTTGTAGCCAGCCCTGAGCCCAGTGATACTGCAAAATAATTTTTTATCAATCTGTTACAGAGGTGGGGGGTGGCGGCCATTTTAGCAACTGCAGTGTCCTGTGAACTGCATGTGACCTGCATGTGTGCCAGCCTGCCAAATACATCAGTCTAATTATTTTTTGGTTGATCATTGGAGGAAAAATTAAATTTTTCTGGCAGGACAAGTCCCCCTACATTACTTATTTTATAATTTTCAGGTGACATAGTGCATTTCTGTAGTTGCTGTAATAAACCCGTACTGTCGTACCACAGAGCATGTTTGCATACACCGCTGAAAAACCTATTTTATAATTTTGTGGTGACATAGTGCATTTCTGTAGTTGGGGGAATAAACCCGTACGGTCGTACCACAGAGCACGTTTGCATACACCACTGAAAAACCTATTTTACAATTTTGCAGTGACATTTGTGGGTGACATTTTGCCAGTTTTGCCATATACAAACCCTTGCTCTGCATAAGTGACAGGGCGGTAAATTTAAAAAAAAATCATCTGTTACATTGGTGGCTGACATTAGGTGTCCTTCAGATTGTTAGGTGATCTGTATCTCTTCTTTCTTTCAAAGTACCCCTGCACTGCATACCTGACTGGGAATTACATTCTGTAAATTCGGCATTGTTGGGTGCTGTAGTTACAGTATATGCTGTAAAATCTCCATGATGTCTCCATGATAAATCTGCAGAGTGGGTGGCCCTTGTGGCTTCTATACACTTTAAAAATAATCCTTTAGTGGGGCAAAAAGATTGCTGATGAAGCTCCACGACCCCTTTTTTCTTTCAAACTACCCCTGCACTGCATACCTGACTGGGAAATATATTCTGCAAATTAGGTGCAAATTAGGTGGCGTTCAGATTGTTGGCTGATCTGTACCCCTGCATAACAGGCAGGGAACTTAGTTCATTACAATTGGCGGTTATATTGTTGCCTGACATAAAGCCTTTTTGGCTGTGAAGCCAAAGGTAGTCACCAACAACAATGTGTTTTGTTTTCTTTTTTTAAAATAAATTGGGGTAGACCCCAAAACATTGGGAAATATAAAAAAGAAAACAAAGAGTAAGTGTGCTGTAGTATAACAATGGTTGGGTGAGGCCGGTATACATGTCTATTCTGCATAAGGTACGAACAAGTCCTCTGGGATCCATGCCTGGTTCTTTTTAATGAACGTGAGATTGTCCAAGTTGGCTGTGGACAGGCAGCTGCGCTTGTCTGTGATAGCGCCCGAGCCGTGCTAAACACAAGTTCAGACAATACACTGGCTGCAGGGCAGGCCAGCAACTCCAAGGCTTAAAGGGAAGCTGAGGCCATGTCCCCAATTTGGAGACCCAGAAGTTGAATGCGGCAGACCCAATGGCGTAGCTAGAAATGACTGGGCCCAACAGCAAATTTTTGAATGGGGCCCCTTCCCCAGTAATTTTTCGCAACCCCTTCCTTTCATGCTTCCCCATTCCTGTGGCTACTAAGAGCGCTCTCTCAGACCAGGCAGCTGTTCCATCCGTTTTCAATACAGTCTATACTGCCACTGTATATAATTTCATTGTTCATACTGTTGAGGGGGCCCTGACAAAGTCTTTTAGTCATCCTTCTCCTGGATGGACCCCTTCTTGGTCAGGGCCCCAAAGCAGCCGCTTTCCCTGCTTACCATGCAGCTACGACCCTGGGCAGGCCCATCAGTCATTACGTGTAGGCGTGTGCACAGATACTATTCCACCATTTTGTGAAAATGCTGCCTCTTGCTAAGACGTTCCATATCTGCTGGTGGTGATGGTTGTTGTGGCGTGGTGACAAAGCATTTCCACATTTCGGCCATGCTAACCCTGCCTTCTGAGGTGCGGATGGTGACCCAGCTGCATTGGAAACTTCTTCCTCCTCCTCTGCTTTAGCCTTGTGCTTCCACTGAGCCCACAGTGTCAGGTGTGAATGCCATCAGCAGCGCGTCTACCAGCATTGGCTTCTTCCGATCATGCTTCAGTGACGGAATTAAGACGGCACGTTGTCCTTGTAATGGGGATCCAGCAGGGTGGCCACCCAGTAATCTGCACAAGTTACAATGTGGGCCACTAGGCAGGCTGTCCTCTGTGGGAGGTGTATCATCTGTGTCCTCCGTATTCCCCCAGCCACGCTCAAGTAATGGCCGTGAGCTGCTATGGGTGCCACCCTGCTGTGAACACGGTTTCTTCTCCTTCTCCTCCAGAACTGTGCCCTGGCTGGACAATTGTGTACCTGGCCTATGTTGGTGCAGGAACCCACCCTCCGAGCCACATGTATATGACTGGCCTTATAAGTTAATGGTAAGGCATGTATATAGTTTTGTTTGTTTATTTCGCTTATCTGACTTTATCTGAAATATATTTAAATAACTATAAGTAAATTTGTAAATAGTTTGTGAATGGGCATTAATGAGTGGTTTGACTGAAAGGGGGGCGTGTAGGGTGGGAGTCTGGTTGGGTTAATTTTCTCTTTTGAAATGTTTCTTGTGTAGTTTATGTTACGAGTTATAATAAAAAGTCCTGATAACCGTGGAAATGTTACCCAACAATCTAATCAACAAATTTAATAATGTCACATCTGCGGCTCAGGCTGCAGGGGTCCTTGAGCACCAATAAAAGTTAATTTGTCCCACTAGAATCTAAGCGCTGGATTAACTAAATTGATTTTCAATGTCAGGTGTTCAGGAATTTCTGCACCACCAAATTCAGCACATGCGCTAGGCAAGGGATGTGTGTCAAACCGGCTAGTTCCAGAGCTGCTACAAGATTTCGCCAATTATCGCACACCACCAGGCCGGGCTTGAGGCTCAGTGACACTCACCACTCATCTGTGTGTTGTTCCACAGCTCCTGCGCGGTGTGGGGTTTGTCCCCCAAACAGATGAGTTTCGGAACAACCTTCTATCGTTTCCCCTGGCTGTGCTGATGTTGGTGGTGAAGGTGTTACGCTGAAAGGATGAGGAGGTGGTAGAGAAGGAGGAAGCTGAGTAGGAGAAGGAAGCAACAGGAAGCAAATAGAAATGCCCTGCAATCCTCGAGGCGGAAGGACATGCGCCAAACTGCTAACCGCCTCTGGCCCAGCCGCCACTACATTTACCCAATGTGCTGTTAGGAGATATAACGTCCCTGCCGTGCTTACCGGTCCACGTATTGGTGGTTATGTGGACCTTGCCACAGATGGCGCAGTGCACATCTGATTTTGTCCGCCACTTGGTTGTGCAGGGAAGGGATGGCTTGCCTGGAAAAGTAGTGGTGGCTGGGAACCACGTAATGTGGGACAGCCACCGCCATAAGTTGTTTAAAAGTCTCCATCCATCTCCACCAGACAGAATGACAGCATTTCAAAGGACCAGGAATTTTGAAATCCTGGCATTCAGGGCCAGGGACATTTTTTAGAGCCATTTTAGTGCCCCAACGTTCGGGTCCTCAATGACTTGGAATGGGGTTCGGGGTAAAGTTTGGTAGTGATGTCCCGAACTATTCGCCGGCGGACATAGCTTGTTCGCGTTCGCGCGGCGGGCGAACATATGCGATGTTCGGTCCGCCCCTATACCATCATCTGGAGCAAACTTTGACCCTGTACCTCACAGTCAGCAGACACATTCCAGACAATCAGCACTCTCCCTCCCACCCTCCCGCCTCCTAAAAAATGGCAGCTATTTTATATTCAGTCTGAAACTGCAGTGTGCTAGTGAGAGCAGGAAGAGGGAAGCTACTGCTGCTGTGCTGATGAATTCATAGGGAAAGTGTTAGCTAGGCCAGTGTTCTGTGTCCACAGACTCATCTGCTATAAGGACAGTGTCACAGCACCCCAAAAAGCCCTGCTACATTAGTCTGCTTTTATTTTATTTTTCTCCAGATATATTATTGCAGTTGCCTGGCCTGCCTGTGTGTGAGAGGCTGCAGGCCCACAGACTGTAGTGTGCCCTCTGCCAGTGCCCACCACTCATACCGTGTGGCACAGGACTTTGCATAAAAAAGGCATTTCATTTTTACACTTTAATCTAATTTCAGTTGCCTGCCTGCTGCCAGTGTGTGTCAAGCCCACTTCCACTGACTGTAGTGTGCCCACTGCCAGTGCCCACCACTCATACCGTGTGGCACAGGACTTTGCATTAAAAAAGGCATTTCATTTTTACACTTTAATCTAATTTCAGTTGCCTGCCTGCTGCCAGTGTGTGTCAGGCCCACTTCCACAGACTGTAGTGTGCCCACTGCCAGTGCCCACCACTCATATCGTGTGGCACAGGACTTTGCATAAAAAGGCATTTCATTTTTACACTTTAATCTAATTTCAGTTGCCTGGCCTGCCTGCTGCCAGTGTGTGTCAGTCCCACTTCCACTGACTGTAGTGTGCCCACTGCCAGTGCCCAATACTCATACCGTGTGGCACAGGACTTTGCACACAAAAAATGCATTTAATTTTTACACTTTAAACTAATTTCAGTTGCCTGCCTGCTGCCAGTGTGTGTCAGGCCCACTTCCACAGACTGTAGTGTGCCCACTGCCAGTGCCCACCACTCATACCGTGTGGCACAGTAGCTTGCTGATAAATAAGGCATTTAATTTTTACCCTTTAATCTAAGGTTAGTTGCCTGCCAGTGTGTGTCAGACCCACTTCCACTGACTGTAGTGTGCCCACTGCCAGTGCCCACCACTCATACCGGGTGGCACAGTACCTTGCACGCATAAGTCCACTAATCCAAAAAAATATGACAGGCAGAGGCAGGCCATCCCACAGGGGCCGTCGTGGTGCTGCGATTTCCTTTGGCCCTAGAATAATGCCCAGTGTTCAGAGACCACATACCCTGAACTCAAAAAATTCTGAGGACATAGTTGACTGGCTTACACAGGACACCCAATCTTCTACAGCTTTCACTTGGAACCTTGACGCACCATCCTCCTCCAGCTCAGCTTCGTGCACCTCTCAAGTTACCACTCGCCCGCCCGCTTGCACCACAACCGCTTTATTTGATCTGTCAGAGGATTTATTTACACATCAGTTGGAAGAAATGAGTGATGCGCAACCATTATTGCCAGAGGATGTAGATGACAGGATATATCTCAGTCAGGCAGCATTACACACAGGGACGTACGGTGTAATGATTATGATGTTGTACCCGCTGCTGCTTCCTTTGCTGAGTTGTCAGATACAAGTGAAGCGGTTGATGATGACGATGTGTCCGTGGATGTCACAAGGGTACCCGCTCGAAGAGAAGAAGAACAGGGGGAAAGATCAGATGCGGAGATAGAGGAGGAGGAGACGAGTTGGAAGCAGGGGGAGGTCGTCGCAAGGAGCTAATGGCACAGTCAGACAGCATGTATCGGCACCCTGGGTCAACCAGACAGCACGCCAATCAACGCATGCTGTTGCCACCACCAGAATGCCGTCATTGCAAAGCTCAGCTGTCCTCCCTGCCCCCTCTCAACCACCCGCCACTCCCCCTCTCACTTTCAGAAGTTCCTGCTCATCTGCCCACAGTCAGGTGTCTGTCAAGGAAATATTTGAGAGTAAGAAGCCAATGTCACAGAGTCACCCCCTTGCCCGGCGTCTGACAGCAAGCTTGACGGAACTCTTAGCCCGCCAGCTTTTACCGTACAAGCTGGTGGAGTCTGAGGCCTTCAAAACAATTTTAGCTATTGGGACACCCCAGTGGAAGGTACCCGGCCGAAATTATTTTTCACAAAAGGCTATCCCCATCCTGTACTCTATTATGGAACACACAGTGTTGGGATGGTCAGGGCAGGAATATGACGTACACTGTGCATTGGGTAAACCTGCTGACGGCCGCCAAGCATTGAATGCGTGGCTTTGCAGCGGAGTTGGTGACACCGCCACGACTTGCAGGCAGGCCTGCTGACACCTCCACTACTTCTCCTACTCCATCCTCTTCGCTAACCTCCTCGGCCGAGTCCTCTTCTGCTGCAGCGTCTTGCTCCACATCAACTGCACACCACCAGCTCCCCAGGGGCTATTCCACATCCCGGATACGACAGTGTCACGCCGTCTTGGGGTTGACTTGCCTGAAAGCAGAGAGTCACACCGGACCAGCACTCCTGTCCGCCCTGAACGCACAGGTGGATCAGTGGCTGACCCCGCACCAACTGGAGATTGGCAAAGGGTGTGTGACAACGGAAGCAATTATTTGGCGGCATTGAATTTGGGCAAGTTGACACATGTGCGTGCATGGCACATGTGTTAAATCTGATTGTACAACGCTTTGTGTGTAAGTACCCAGGCTTTCAGGACGTCCTTAAGCAGGCCAGGAAGGTGTGTGGCCATTTCAGGCGTTCCTACACGGCCATGGCGCACTTTTCCGATATTCAGCGGCGAAACAACATGCCAGTGAGGCGCTTGATTTGCGAAAGCCCAACATGTTGGAATTCAACACTCCTAATGTTTGACCACCTGCTCCAACAAGAAAAAGCTGTCAACGAGTATTTGTATGACCGGGGTGCTAGGACAGCCTCTGCGGAGCTGGATATTTTTTTGCCACGTTACTGGACGCTCATGCGCAATGCCTGTAGGCTCATGCGTCCTTTTGAGGAGGTGACAAACCTAGTCAGTCGCACTGAAGGCACCATCAGCGACCTCATCCCATTTGTTTTCTTCCTGGAGCGTGCCGTGCGAAGAGTGCTGGATCAGGCCGTAGATGAGCGTGAAGAGGAAGAGTTGTGGTCACCATCACCACCAGAAACAGCCTTATCATCGCTTGCTGGACCTGCAGCAACGCTGAAAGAGGAGTCTGAGGAAGAGGAGTCAGAGAAGGAATGTGGCTTTGAGGAGGAGGAAGACCAACCACAGCAGGCATCCCAGGGTGCTCGTTGTTGTCACCTATCTGGGACCCGTGGTGTTGTACATGGCTAGGAGGAAGAACAGACCTTCAATGACATCAGTGAGGACGAGGAACGGGACATGATTAGCTCGGCATCCAACCTTGTGCAAATGGGGTCTTTCATGCTGTCATGCCTGTTGAGAGACCCTCGTATAAAAAGGCTGAAGGAGAACGACCTGTACTGGGTGGCCACGCTACTAGACCCCCAGTATAAGCAGAAAGTGGCTGAAATGTTACCAAATTCCCGGAAGTCGGAAAGGATGCAGCAGTTCCAAAACAAGTTAAAAAGTATGCTTTACACAGAGTATAAGAGTGATGTCACAGTACAATGGGAATCTAACAGAGGAAGAGGTGAAAGTAATCCTCCTCCTACCACAACCACGCCGGCAAGGACAGGATGCTTTACAGACGTGTTGTTGATGGAGGACATGCAGAGCTTTTTAAGTCCTACACATCGCCACAGCCCTTCGGGGTCCACCCTCAGAGAACGACTCGACCAACAGGTAGCAGACTACCTCACCTTAACTGCAGATATCGACACTCTGAGGAGCTATGAACCCCTTGACTTTGGGTGTGCAGGCTTGACCTGTGGCCAGAGCTATCCCAAGTTGCGATAGAACTTCTGACTTCAAAAAGGTAAAAAAGTCTAGATTACCTCACCTTTATAAAGATGAATGAAGCGTGGATTCAGAAGGGACTGACAGTGGGGGATACATTTGACTAAAAAGGCCTGATGAGATGCCTTGGGCTAAAAATCGTCCCCACGCTGCTGTATTTAATATCTGCATGCCGGATGACTTGCGTAACTTCTTCGCCACCAACTAGGGTTCAAGTCGCAATGTTTTAGTACACTTTCTGCCTGGAAAACATCAATTTTTCCGGCCGCTGCTACAGCAGCAGCTGCAACGATACCTAATTTTTCTGGCACGTGTACATGCCTAATTTTTTTGGCCTCTGGTGCTGCACTGTGGCTGCAAAAACAAGACAAAAAAAGGCACATACATGTGTCAATTCCCCTTCGTGATCGTTACCTTGTTGTGGTGAAGAGGCTTGTGTTACCTTGGTCTGTCACAGTTAGGTCTATCACTGTGAAGCAGGCGTAACCCTTACACTACCTGATCGATACATCATACCTGATCGTGTACACACACTGGATGTTTTAAAGCATGTTATTCCAAACAATTTAGGAATGTTAGGTGATTTATGCCCTTTATGGATTAAAACCCGACCCTCGTCCACTACATAATTTTCCATGGGAGTTTTGCCATGGATCCCCCTCCGGCATGCCACAGTCCAGGTGTTAGTCACATTGAAACAACTTTTCCGTCACTACTGTGGCCAGAAAGAGTCCCTGTGGGTTTTAAAATTCGCCTGCCTATTGAAGTCTATGGCGTTTCACTGTCGATCGCCGTTCGCGAACATTTACGGAAGTTCACGATCGCCATTTGCGAACGGAAAAGTTTATGTTTATGTTTATAGAGGACCATTCCCTTAAATGTGACCTCCACTGCATCTTGCCCCTAGGGTGGACAGAGGTCCAGTTTTAGGCTTAACAGTCCGGCTTTAAGACCCCATGTCCTCCCTCTGGCGCAGGGCCTGGACGGATACAGGGATTTCCTTTTGAACAGCTCACTCTCAGACAGCAGCACTTTGCTGTCTGAGCGTGAGCTGCAAGGAGAAAGTTACTCTCACCCCCACCAATGCAGCTGACAGAAGTTGATTTTAATTTCCGTCGGCTGCGTGGGAGGAGGGGCCTAACCAGGTCAACCAGGTCAGAGATGTGGCTAAGTGGGACCTGGAAGTTGATTTTTAACTTTAATTTTTTAATTCCTGTTGGCTGAGTGGGAGGGGCATGGCCTAACCAGATTGTGGGCATGTCCTTTTGAACAGCTCACTCTAAGACAGCAGTACTGTGCTGTCTGAATGTGAGCTGCATGGAGAAAGTCACCATCACTCACACCCTGCAGCTGACAGAAGTTGATTTTTAACTTCATTTTTTTCTATCCCTGTCAGCTGAGGATTGGGAGAGGGTGTCGCCTAACATGATCATAGGCGTGGCTTAGCAGGAACCTGGGGCGGGATTTAAGGGTGACTTGAATGGCCACCCTACCTGCCCCCTTAACAGTGTCATCCACAGAGTTGTTATGGAAACCTCAGGAAATAGGGTACTAAGTGCAATTAGGCCATGGCTTTACTTCAATAGCGATTATCCTGGTGACAGATTTCCTTTAAAGCTCATCTATAGCAGTAAAGAAACATGGCTGGGTTGTTTTGGTTAACTGGGGAAAACTGTGTGTGTGGAGACAAACTGCCAACGAGCTTCTATTGGCTGATAAGGGGTTTGTGACCAGGCTTCTATTGGCTAATGCATAGATTTGAGAGAACACCTGGAAGTTAGAGTTTGATGGGTTCGGCCGAACTTCACAAAAAAGTTCGGGTTTGGGATCTGAACTTAACCCAAACTTGACCCCGATACCGAACCACATTTGAGTCAATGGGGACCTGAACTTTTAGGCATTAACCACTTGCCGCCACGCTAACGCCGATGGGCGTCAGCGCGGCGGCTCTCTCAGGTCTCACTGCCGCCTATCGGCGTCATCTCGTGAGACCCGAGATTTCACATGAACGCGCGCGCGTTGTGCGCGCGCGTTTATGTGATCGGAGCCGGGACAACTGAAACTACAGCCTGCCAGCGCTGATCATGCGCTGGCAGGCTGTAGATGCGGAAAAAACCGCATTTAAATCGCATATCAGACGCTGTTTTTTAAACAGCGTCTGATATGCCTGCTGTCTGTCTCGTCTGGTGGTCCCTTTGTTTGGGACCACCAGAGGAAACTATAGGAAAAGTGCACCAATCACTACACACACACCCCCCACCCCCATCACTGATTAACCCTGATCACCCATGTCACCCCCTGATCACCCCTGTCACCCCCTGTCACTAATCACCCCCTACAGGCTCATTCAGATGTCCGTATGTGTTTTGCGGATCCATGGATCTGCGGATCCATGGATCTGCGGATCCGCAAAATACGGACACAGGCAATGCGCTTTCCGCATTTTGCAGATCCGCACAGAACTATATAGAAAATGCTTTTTCTTGTCCGCAATTGCGGACAAGAATAGGACATGTTCTATATTTTTGCGGAACGGAAGTGCAGACTCGGAAGCGCGGATCCGTAATTCGGATCCGAGCGGGACAAAGTCTGTCCCCATAGAAATGAATGGGTCCGCAATTCCGCTCCGCAAACAGAATTTCGGACGTGTGAATGGGGCATAAGGGTCCCGTTATCACCTCCAGTTAGTTAGCTACTTGTTAGGTAGCTAGCGCCCAGCCCACCGCACCGCAATCACTGATTTTGGCAGAGATTTTTTCATCCACATTGATTGATGCGAATGAAAAAATCTGTGCCGTTCATTTTTTTTTTTTTTTCAGCGCAGCGGCTGAACGGAAAAAAAAAATCTCATTACCCGTATGCTCAATATAAGGAGAATCGCAGAAACTCCTAATGCTGGCCATACGTGTAATGATTGCAGAGACCCCTAAAATGCCAGGACAGTATAAATACCCCACATGTGACCCCATTTTAGAAAGAAGACACCCCAAGGTATTCCGTGAGGGGTATGGTGAGTTCATGTAAAATTTTATTTTTGTCACAAGTTAGTGGAATATGAGACTTTGTAAAAAAATATATATATATATATATATCAATTTCCGTTAACTTGTGTCAAAATTTTTTTCTGTGAACTCGCCATGCCCCTCACGGATTACCTTGGGGTGTCTTCTTTCCACAATGGGGTCACATGTGGGTATTTATACTGTCCTGGCATTTTAGGGTCCTAAAGCGTGAGAATCCAAATACGTAAAAATGCCCTGTGAAATCCTAAAGGTACTCATTGGTTTTAGGGCTCTTTGCGCATCTTGGCTGCAAAAGTGTCACACATGTGGTATCGTCGTACTCAGGAGAAGTAGGGCAATGTGTTTTAGGGTTTATTTTTACATATACCCATACTGGGTGTGAGAAATATCTCTGTAAATGACAACTTTTTAAAAATTTTATTCAAAGTTGGCAATTTACAGAGATATTTCTCTCACCCAGTATGGGTATATGTAAAAATACACCCCAAAACACATTGCCCTACTTCTCCTGAGTACGGCGATACCACATGAGTGACACTTTTTGCAGCCAAGATGCGCAAAGGCCCAAATCCAATGAGTACCTTTAGGAGGGCATTTTTACGCATTTTTCTTCTCACGCTTTAGGGCCCCTAAAATGCCAGGGCAGTATAAATACCCCACATGTGACCCCATTTTGGAAAGAAGACACCCCAAGGTATTCGCTGAGGGGCATAGTGAGTCCATGAAAATTAAACTTTTTGTCAAAAGTTAGCGGAAAGGGAGACTTTGTGAGAAAAACAATAAAAATAAATTTCCACTAACTTGTGCCAAAAATTTTTTTCTATGAACTCGCCATGCCCTCATGGAATACTTGGGGTGTCTTCTTTCCAAAATGGGGTCACATGTGGGGTATTTCTACTGCCCTGGCATTTAGGGGCCCTAAAGCATGAGAAGAAAATGCGTAAAAATGCCCTCCTAAAAGGTACTCGTTGGATTTGGGCCTTGCATCTTGGCTGCAAAAGTGTCACTCATGTGGTATCGCCGTACTCAGAGAAGTAGGGCAATGTGTTTGGGGTGTATTTTTACATATACCATGTTGAGTGAGAGAAATATCTCTGTAAACTGACAACTTTGTATAAAAAATTTAAAAAGTTGTCGTTTACAGCGATATTTCTCACACACAGTATGGGTATATGTAAAAATACACCCCAAAACACATTGCCCTACTTCTCCTGAGTACGGCAATACCACATGAGTGACACTTTTTGCAGCCAAGATGCGCAAAGGGCCCTAAAACCAATGAGTACCTTTAGGATTTCACAGGGCATTTTTACGCATTTGGATTCTCATGCTTTAGGTTCCCTAAAATGCCAGGTGAGTATAAATACCCCACATGTGACCCCATTTTGGAAAGAAGACACCCCAAGGTATTCCGTGAGGGGCATGGCGAGTTCACAGAATTTTTTTTTTTGGCACAAGTTAGCGGAAATTGATATTTTTTATTTTTTTATTTTGTTTTTTACAAAGTCTCATATTCCACTAACTTGTGACAAAAATAAAATTTTACATGAACTCACCATACCCTCACGGAATACCTTGGGGTGTCTTCTTCTAAAATGGGGTCACATGTGGGTATTTATACTGTCCTGGCATTTTAGGGGCCCCTAAAGCGTGAGAAGAAGTCTGGAATCCAAATGCGTAAAAATGCCCTGTGAAATTCTAAAGGTACTCATTGAATTAGTTCCTTTGCGCACTCAGGCTGCAAAAGCACACACATGGTATCGCCGTACTCAGGAGAAGTCAGGCAATGTTTGGGGTGTATTTTATATATACCTCTGCTGGGTGTGAGAAATATCTCTGTAAACAACAATTTTTAAATTTTTTATACAAAGTTGTCAGTTTACAGAGATATTTCTCTCACCCAACATAGGTATATGTAAAAATACACCCCAAAACACATTGCCCTACTTCTCCTGAGCACGGCGATACCACATGAGTGCCACTTTTTGCAGCCTGGGTCCGCAAAGGGCCCTAAAACCAATGAGTACCTTTAGCTTTTACATGGCGGCTCACAATTTAGCCCCGCCCAAAATGCCAGAACAGTACAAACACCCCACAAATGACCCCATTTCGGAAAGTAGACACCCCAAGGTATTCACTGAGGGGCATAATGAGCCCGTATGAGATTTTTTTTTTTTTGCCAGAAGTTAGCAGAAATGGAAACTTTATTATTATTTTTTTCCTCAGAAAGTGTCATTTTCCGCTAACTTGTGAAAAAAATGAAATGATACATGAACTCACCATGCCCCTCCGCGAATACTTTGGGGTGTCTTCTTTCTAAAATGGTGTCATTTGGGGGTATTTATACTATCCTGACATTCTAGCACCTGAAGAAACATGACAGGCGCTCAGAAAGTCAGAGCTGCTTCAAAATGCCGAAATTCACTTTTTGCACCATAGTTTGTAAACACTATAACTTTTACCCAAACCAATAAATATACACTTATTGGACTTTTTTTTATCAAAGACATGTAGAAAAATACATTTAGAGAAAAATTTATATAGAAATGTAGTTTTTTTAAAAAAAAATTACAACAGAAAGTGAAAAATGTCATTTTTTTGCAAAAATGTCGTTAAATTTTTATTAATAGCAAAAAAAGTAAAAATGTCAGCAACAATGAAATATCACCAAATGAAAGCTCTATTAGTGAGAAGAAAAGGAGGTAAAATTCATTTGGGTGGTAAGTTGCATGACGGAGCAATAAACGGTGAAAGTAGTGTAGTGCGGATTTGTAAAAAAGGGCCTGGTCACTAGGGGGGTATAAACCTGTGGTCTTCAAGTGGTTAAAATGGCTGTAAAATAGCCCTGGAAAGGGCTAGAGGGCTGTAAAAGGCAGCAAAATGTAGGTAAATGCCCTGCAAACAAATATGGATAGAGAAATGACTTAAAATAAAATAAATAAAAATTAAACATTATTTATTGGCAACTCAGAGCAGAAGGTGGATGTGGAGTAGGAGGTTGAGAAGGCGTCAGGTTGGAATGCCATCAGCAGCGCGTCTACCAGCGTGCGTTTGTAGTCACGCATATTTTGATCAGTAACAGACGTTTTTACAAAATTTGGTTTCCTGCCAGCAATGCACAGCAGGGGCTTAACACTGGCAAAACTGGGTTAATGTCACCCACCAATGGAACAGGTGATATTCAGAAATGTAGGCCCCTGGCACCCAGACAGGCGATTTTCAGAAATGTAGGCCCCTGGCACCTAGACAGAGGAGAGATTAATTCAGGGCAGAAAGAGGTTAATGTCACCCACCAATGGACCAGGCGATTTTCAGTAAGTTAGGCCCCTGGCATCCAGACAGAAGAGAGGTTCATTCACGGCAAAAAGAGGTTAATGTCACCCACCAGTGGAACAGGCGATTTTTAGTAAGTTAGGCCCTGGCACCCAGAAGAGGAGAGGTTCATTTACGGCAAAACAGGCTTCATGTCATCCACCAATGGAACAGGCGATTTTCAGTAAGTTAGACCCCTGGCACCCAGACAGAGGAAAGGTTTATTCACGGCAATAAGAGGTTAATGTCACCCACCAATGGAACAGGCGATTTTCAGTAAGTTAGGCCCCTGGCATCCAGACAGAAGAGAGGTTCATTCACGGCAAAAGAGGTTAATGTCACCCACCAGTGGAACAGGCGATTTTTAGTAAGTTAGGCCCTGGCACCCAGAAGAGGAGAGGTTCATTTACGGCAAAACAGGCTTCATGTCATCCACCAATGGAACAGGTGATTTTCACTAATGTAGGCCCTGGCACCCAGACAGAGGAGAGGTTTATTCACGGCAATAAGAGGTTAATGTCACCCACCAATGAAGTAAATATGTACCCGAACTTTTGGGCACAAATATGGCTGTAACAAAGTCCTGGTAAGGACTATTGGGCTCCAAAAGGCAGCAAAATGTGGGTAAGTGCCCTGCAAACAAATGTGGATAGGGAAATAACATAAAATAAAACAAATAAAAATGAAACATTATTAACCAGCAACTCGTAGGAGGAGGTGGATGCGGAGTCGGAGGTTGAGGAGGCGGTGAATGTACGGTTGTTGGTGGAAGCTGCGATGAAGGAGGAGAAGGGGTATCGTAAAAGGTTTTATTTTATTTTTATTTATTTTTGGTTTTTAAAATTACGGTAGCCCACAAAATAATGGTACAAATAAAAAAAGGATTCAATGAATAAGTGCACTGGAGTACAAGAATGTATGGTTGAGGCAGTTATAAATGTCTATTCTGTACAAGGTACGGACAAGTCCTGTGGGATCCATGCCTGGTTCATTTTAATGAACGTGAGCTTGTCCACGTTGGCTGTGGACAGACGGCTGCGTTTGTCTGTAATGACGCCCTCCCGTGCTAAATACACGTTCAGACAATACACTGGCTGCTGGGCAGGCCAGCACCACCAAGGCATAAAGGGCAAGCTCAGGCCATGTGGACAATTTGGAGACCCAGAAGTTGAATGGGGCAGAACCATCAGTCAGTACGTGTAGGTGTGTGCACACATACTGTTCCACAATGTTGTTCAAATGCTGCCTCCTGCTAAGACGTTCCATATCAGCTGGTGGAACGGTTGCTATGGCGCGGTGACAAAGCTTTTCCACAAGTCGGCCATGCTATCCCTGCCTTCTGAGGTGCTGCCCGTGACACAGCTGCGTTGGCGACCTCTTCCTCCTCCCCCTCTGCCTTCGCCTTGTGCTTCCACTTTTCCCCCAGTTTCAGTTGGGATTGCCCTCAGGAGCGCATCTACCAACGTGCGCTTGTAGTCGCGCATCTTCCTATCACACTCCACTGCGGGAATTAAGGAGGGCATGTTGTATTTGTAGCAGGGATCCAGCAGGGTGGCAACCCAGCATTCAGCACAAGTTACAATGTGGGCAACTCTGCTGTCGTTGCGCAGGCACTGCAGCATGTAGTTGCTCATGTGTGCCAGGCTGCCCAGAGGTAAGGATAAGCTGTCCTCTGTAGGTGATGTATCGTCTGTGTCCTCTGTATCCCCCCAGCCACGCTCCAGTGATGGCCATGAGCTGCGTTGGGTGCCACCCTGCTGTGAACCTGGTTCCTCCTCCTCTAAATTATCCTCCTCCTCCTCGTCCTCCAGAACTGTGCCCTGGCTAGCCACATGTGTACCTGGCCTCTGCTAGTGCAGGAACCCACCCACTGAGCCACTTCTGAATGACCGTACTGAAACCCTGTGAAATGCCCCCTCTTCCTCCTCCTCCTGTGCCACATCCTCTTCCATCATTGCGGTAATTGTTTTTCAAGGAGACATAGAAGTGGTATTGTAATGCTAACAACGGCGTCATCAGCACTGGCCATGTTTGTTAAGTACTCAAAAGACCGCAACAAGGTACACAGGTCTCGCAGAGTGGTGCTGTTCCCCAGAGTGACTGACCCATGCGTGCTGCAGATGAAACTCCACTATCGCCTGCTGCTGCAGTGCTCGCACAGTCTCTCCAGCATATGCAAGGTGGAGTTCCACCTGGTGGTCACGCATATGAGGTGGTGAGCGGGAAGGCCGAAGTTACGCTGCAGCACAGATAGGCAAACAGCAGCAGGGTGAGAACGCCGAAAGTGCGCACAGACGGACCGCACTTTCTGCAGCAGCTCTTACATGTCTGGGTAGTTTTTAATGAATTTCTGCACCACCAAATTCAGGCAAGGGATGTGCGTCAAACTGGCTAGTCCAAGTGCTGCTACGAGATTTTGCCCATTATCGCACACCACCAGGCCGGGCTTGAGGCTCACTGGCAGCAACCACTCATTGGTCTGTTGTTCTATGCTCCTCCACAGCTCCTGTGTGGTGTGGGGTTTGTCCCCGAACACATGAGTTTTAAAATGGCCTGCTGACGTTTAACCCTGGCTGTGCTGAAGTGGGTGGTGAAGGTCTTTCCCTGACCATATGAGGAGGTGGTAGAAAAGGAGGAGTAGCAGGCAGATTAGGAGGCAACAGGAGGCAAAGAATAATGCCCAGCGATCCTCGGTGGTGGAAGGACATGCACCAAACCGCTCTCCGCCTCATGCCCAGCCGCCACTACATTTACCCAGTGTGCAGATAGGGAGATATAGCGTCCCTGTCTGTGCTTACTGGTCCATGTATCTGTGGTTATGTGGACCTTGCCACAGATGGTGTTGCGCATTGCACACTTTATTTTATCCTCCACTTGGTTGTGCAGGGAAGGGACGGCTCATCTGGAAAAGTAGTGGCGGCTGGGAACGACGTACTGTGGGATCAGCTGTTTAAAGCAGTCCGTCTCCACCAGAGGGAATGACAGCATTTCAAAGGTCAGTAATTTTGAAATGCTGGCATTCAGTACAAGGGATCGAGGGTAGGTAGGTGGGTATTTTCTCTTTCTCTCCAGTGTTTGGGAGATGGGTGGCTGAACGCTTGAGTGTGACATGGTGGAGATGCTTGGTGATGATGACGGAGGTGGTGGTGTTGATGGCACATCCTCTGTTTGCTGGGTGGCAGGTGCCACTGTGACTCCAGAGGTGGAGGAAGAGGCAGAGACAGCAGCAGAAGAGTAAGCAGGAGAAGCCTGAGACCTTTCTTGGTTTGTAAGGTGTTTACTCCACTGCAGTTCGTGCTTTGCATGTAGATGTCTTGTCATGCAGGTTGTGCTCAGGTTTAAAACGTTTATGCCTCGCTTCAGGCTCTGATAGCACAACGTGCAAATGACTATTGTCTTGTCATCAGGATATTGAAGAACTGCCACGCCAATGACCTCCTTGGAGCTGGCTTTGGTGTGCTCGGTCCCAGGGTGAGGTGGGCAGTAGCAGGCGTACTGTCTCGGGACGGCCTTCCGCTTTTGCAGCCTTCTCCCTCTTTTGCTGTGCTGTTGCCTCTGTGCAACCACCGCCTCTTCCTCAGAACTGCACACCTCACTAGCATGAACTTGAATCCAGTCGGGGTCTAGGACTTCATCGTCCTCCACATCATCTTTCACCCATTCTTGACCCTTGCCCTCCTCGTCAGTCTGCACACTGCAGAAAGCCGCAGCAGTTGGCACCTGTGTTTCGTCATCATCAGAGAAGTGCTGCGGTGGTCCTCCCATGTCCTCATCCTGCAACATAAGTGGTTGGGCATCAGTGCGTTCAATGTCTTCCACTTCTGTAGCAGGGCTATGTGGATGGTCCGGGAAACCCTGCCAGCAGAGTCATCAAAAAGCATGAGTCTGCTGCATGATTTGGAACTCAGGCTGCTTGGCTTCTTTGCAAGGGGTGAGGTGAAAGACTGATGGGCACCCAATCTACTATCGCCTGTACTTGTTCTAACCTTACCATCCGTAGAGCAGCATTCGGGCCTACTAAATAACGCTGCAGGTTCTGTCGCCTACTCCCACCTGAGGAAGGTGTTTCACTTGGACCTGTAGTTGGCGCTGAACGGCAACGTCCTCTCCCAGAAAACAGGAGCTCCAGCAACACCACCACGACAATGTCCACGTCCCTAATTTGATATTCTCTTCATTATTTGTGTTCACCCACCAAGCTGACAGATGGTTAATCTCCGGTGTCAATTTAACAGTCAATAGTCAACAATTCAGTTCACTAACTGTGGGGAGTCGCTCTGGTAGAAAGCGGTGCGGGTGCAGTACAGAGGCAAAACAAGGAGTCCAGAAAGTGCAATAAACAGTGTTTTATTCACACTTACACAAAATAAACGATAAACAGTCTCTTGGTGTTAATTCACACTCAGAAAACACAAAAGGCAAAACCAAAGAGTCCAAAACCAGGTTCAATCACCTGTGAGATGTTTAGGTACGCTGTCGGCCCAGCCGCAGGATAATCCACATTCAGGCTTCCAGGACGACTGCACGCCTCCTTGCTGGTCTCATCCTTCCAGCCCAGAGAGCTCCACAGCACTAGCAGCAGCTCCAGGACAATCACAGCCACACCTGCTGATGTGGCTGCCTTTAAAAAGCCCGGCAAAGTCCGGCCTGGACCGTGGGGAGTAGGCACCCACCCAACTCTTTGCCTACTCCCAGTAAGAGCCGGCCCGGATTGGCTTTGCAGCCAAACTAACTATCAATGTCAAGCAGCACTAGCTGCTGCTGACACATAAAACACGGCTCTCACCTCACCGAGGCCAGGAACCTCGGTGACACGTATCTTCCGTCCATGACGGCACCTTGCGCCCTCTTACATACCTCCCCCTTTGTTCAACCCTGACAGGGTGAACACACGCCAAACACTGTACTCGAAACAGGGCATCCGCATTTCCTTGCAAGCGGCCTGCCCTGTGTTCCACTGTGAACTTGAAGTTCTGCAGAGACAAGAACCATCTGGTGACCCGAGCATTCCTGTCTTTCGCCTGGCACATCCACTTTAGAGGGAATGGTCGGTCACCAGACGGAACTTTCTCCCTAGCAGATAATAGCGGAGAGACTCTAGTGCCCACTTGATGGCCAGGCACTCTCTCTCCACTATACTGTACCTGGTCTCGGCTGGGGTGAGTTTGCGACTCAGGAAAACCACGGGATGCTCCTCCCCATTGATTTCCTGAGAGAGTACAGCCCCGAGGCCCACTTCAGAGGCATCGGTCTGTACCACAAATTCTCTCTTGAAGTCGGGCGTCACCAAAACCGGGGACCCACACAGGGCCGACTTCAGAGCAGAGAAAGCCTTATCCGCCTGCTCATTCCACTGGATCGACACTGACCTGCGTCCCTTTAAAAGGCTTGTCAATGGAGCAGCAATTGTAGCGAAGTTGGGAATAAACCTCATGTAGTATCCCACCATGCCCAGGAATGATTTTACTTGCCGCGTAGTGACAGGTCGGGGCCAATTCTTAATTGCCTCAATTTTGTTTACCTGAGGTTTGACCACCCCCGCCCAATGACATACCCTAGGTATTTGGTCTCTTCTAACCCTATCACACACTTTTTGGGTTAGCAGTTAAGCCAGCTTTCCTAAGGGAGTCCACTACGGCCTGTACCTTCGGTAGGTGACTCTCCCAGTCGGTGCTATGGACAACGATATCATCCAGATACGCTGAGGCGTACCGTCGATGTGGACGGAGCACAATATCCATAAGCCTTTGAAACGTGGCGGGGCGCCATGTAGACCAAAGGGTAATACCTTGTACTGATACAACCCCTCCGGTGTGATAAAAGCAGTTTTTTCCTTGGCAGCCTCCGTTAAGGGTACCTGCCAGTACCCTTTGGTGAGGTCCAAGACAGAAAAATACCTGGCTTGGCCCAATTTTCAATGAGCTCATCCACCCTCGGCATGGGATATGCGTCAAACTTGGACACCTCATTCAGCTTGCGGAAATCGTTACAGAACCTCAACGTCCCGTCCGGCTTGGGTATTAAGACTATCGGACTGGCCCAATCACTTTTTGACTCCTCGATGACACCTAACTGGAGCATCAGCTGCACTTCCTTCACAATGGCTTGTCGCCGAGCCTCGGGTACCCGGTGCGGCTTTAACCGGACTTTGGCCTGAGGCTCAGTGATAATGTCATGCTGGATTAGGGATGTGCGCCCAGGGAGGTCCGAGAACACATCCGTGTTCCGACTAATGAACTCCTTAACTTCCTGGACCTGTTTGGAGGATAGGCTATCTGAAATTTTTACGGTGGCTGCTGCTTCCCGGACTTCGAGGTGAGGGCTGGATCCTTCTCACCTAGAAGCCCTGGCCGAGGGCTGTCATCGCTGGACGAGTCCCTATCCTTCCATGGCTTCAGCAAATTCACATGATACACCTGCTCCGGCTTCCGCCGCCCTGGCTGGTGCACCTTGTAATTTACTTCCCCCACTTTCTCGAGCACTTCATAGGGCCCCTGCCACCTAGCTAGAAATTTGCTGTCAAGGGTGGGTACCAGAACTAAAACTCGGTCTCCGGGATTAAAGTCTCGTACCCGAGCCTGACGATTATAGACTCTACTTTGGGCCTGTTGTGCTGCCTCCATATGCTCCCGGACCAGCGGTAACACCCTCTCCATACGTTCCTGCATCTGGGTAACATATTCAATTACGCTTTTGTGGGGACGGGCTGTTGTTCCCACGCTTCCTTAGCGATGTCCAACAGGCCCCGGGGTGTCTGCCATAAAGCAGTTCGAAGGGTGAGAACCCAGTAGAGGCCTGGGGCACTTCTCGCACTGCAAACATGAGATAGGGCAGAAGCAGATCCCAGTCCTTCCCATCTCGGGACACCACCCTTTTTAACATATTTTTTAAAGTTTGGTTAAATCTTTCCACAAGGCCGTCCGTTTGCGGATGGTAAGCGGACGTCCGTAATTGCTTTATATGCAACAGTTTACACAATTCCCTCATAATCTTAGACATAAAAGGGTCCCTTGGTCCGTCAGAACCTCCTTAGGTAGGCCCACCCGGGTAAACATCTCCATTAACTCCTTTGCAATGAGCCTAGCCGATGTGTGTCGAAGAGGCACCGCCTCTGGATATCGAGTAGCATAGTCCAGAATCACCAGGATATGTTGGTGACCCCTAGCAGACTTGATGCGGGTCCGACCAGATCCATGGCAATACGCTCGAATGGGACCTCAATTATTGGGAGAGGGACCAGGGGACTTCTGTAATGCGGCTGGGGGCTATTTACCTGACAGGTCGGACAGGACTTACAGAACTCCTCTACTTCCTTAAACAAACCGGGCCAGTAAAATCGCTGTAGTACGCGGTCCTGCGTTTTCTGCCACCCCATGTGTCCCCCAAGAACATGTTGGTGGGCAAGCTCCATAACAAGCTTGCGATATGCGGTGGGCACCACCAACTGTTCAACTGGCTCACCTCGGATTTGGTTCACCCGATACAACATATCCTGAAGAACAATAAATCGTGGAAACATTAATTCAGCCCCAGGTTTCTGGGGTTTACCATCAATCATTACAACACTTTCCCAGGCCCTGGTTAGGGTTTGGTCCCGGTGTTGTGCGGTCCCAAAATTTTCCCGGAGACATTGAGGTCTGCCAACTCAGGTCCCGGTGGCAAGTCCTCCGTGTCTCCCACCATTACACTCAGTGGGGTTGTCTCCCCCTCTACCGCTGGAGCCGTGGTCACCCCTACCGCTGGCCCTTCAGATTCGGGCTCCCAGGGTTCTGGCCTTCCAGTGGTATCAGGCCACTCTACTAGGGTTACCCCTGTCTCGGGCCCATCAGACACTTTTATAGCCGGCCACAGCGCCGGGAAACCTGGGAAGTCCCTCCCAAGTATCAGTTCATGTGGGAGTTTGGTAGCGACAGCCACCTCGTGGGTCCACTTACCAGCCGCTGTGGACAAAGTCACTAATGCAGTGGGGTAGTCTTTTAAGTCTCCGTGGATACATAGGACCCCGATTTTACGGCCGGTATACTCCGCAGGCCGTACTAGAGCAGCTCTTACCAGGGAGACTAAACTCCCGGAGTCCAGCAGGGCCACCGCCAGAGAATCTCCCACCTCTACCTGACACAGGTGGTTATTATCCTGCACCTCACGGGTGCCAGTTGCGCACAGCTTCCGTGCATACAGGGAGTGGCGATACCCGTAGTTCACATCCATCGGCTCACCCTGATGCGGACAGTCGGCCCTGATGTGGCCTGGCTCCTGACACCTCCAGCATACCACGGGAGGCGGATCCGCAGGGGATACATTCCGTGCAGGTCTCTCTGTCGCCGGTCGTCGGAACTGGGGTGGAGGCCTCCGGGGTTTGACTGGCCCCTTCCCAGCAAGACTCCCCTGCAGGTTTCTGGTGGCCTCGTAACGCTCCACCAGGTCGACCATCTCCAGGGCACTTACCGGAGACGCCTGGCCGACCCAGTGCTGGAGGGGATAAGGCAGGGCCCTCCAAAAGATGTCCGCCAACAGTCGATCCAGCATGGCAGTGGGACTTAGTAGATCGGGCTGCAGCCACTTTTGCAGCCTGTGCAGCAGATCGTAGTACTGCGGCCTAGCGGGTTCAGTCGTTTTAAAGTCCCACTGGTGGACTCTTTGAGCGCGGACCAGCACGTTCACCCCCAGTCTGGCTAGGATCTCTCCTTTCACGGTGTCATAATCGGCCGGCTTAGTCGTCCGACAAGTCGAAAAACACCTGCTGGGGTCCGGAAGCCAGGAACGGAGCGACCACCTCAGCCCACTGGTCACGGGGCAGCTTCTCCCTCACGGCCACTTTTCGAAGACTGCCAGGTAGGTCTCAGCATCATCCTCGGGGTCATCTTGGGAATTGCTGCACGGACCGCTTTCCGGGCATCATGGGCACGGTGAGAGGCTCAAGTCGCTTGCAAAGCCATTACATGTTGCAACAGCAGCTGGTTTGTCTCCTGCTGCTGCTTGTTGGCCTCCCGCTGCTGTAAATTGGCCTCCACGAGAGCCTTTACAACTGCCTCCATCTTGTCAGGGTTCACGTGTTGAAACTTTGCCGGCTTGACATATGACATTCACTTTGGAAAAACAAAACTTCGGCGTTTACGCCAGCCTCACTGCGCATGCCCGCATCCGACACCAAATGTGGGGAGTCGCTCTGGTAGAAAGCGGTGCGGGTGCAGTACAGAGGCAAAACAAGGAGTCCAGAAAGTGCAATAAACAGTGTTTTATTCACACTTGCACAAAATAAACGATAAACAGTCTCTTGGTGTTAATTCACACTCAGCAAACACAAAAGGCAAAACCAAAGAGTCCAAAACCAGGTTCAGTCACCTGTGAGATGTTTTGGTACGCGTTCGCACCTGGCGGTCGGCCCAGCCGCAGGATAATCCACATTCAGGCTTCCAGGATGACTGCACGCCTCTTTGCTGGTCTCATCCTTCCAGCCCAGAGAGCTCCACAGCACTAGCAGCAGGTCCAGGACAATCACAGCCACACCTGCTGATGTGGCTGCCTTTAAAAAGCCCGGCAAAGTCCGGCCTGGACCGTGGGGAGTAGGCACCCACCCAACTCTTTGCCTACTCCCAGTAAGAGCCGGCCCGGATTGGCTTTGCAGCCAAACTAACTATCAATGTCAAGCAGCACTAGCTGCTGCTGACACATAAAACCCGGCTCTCACCTCACCGAGGCCAGGAACCTCGGTGACACGTATCTTCCGTCCATGACGGCACCTTGCGCCCTCTTACATAACACTAAAGCCGTGCCCGTGTCCTAAAAATGCTCTGTGGACCAAGAATATGGCTTAAACACTAATATAATATTTCACTGCAGAAATGTAAAATAGGTATTTGGGCGGTGTAATTTAAACAGCTTTGAGGACCAGAAATAACGAATTTTTCCCAAAAATACACAAATGCACAAATGCACAAATTTGATGGCTGAAGATTTGTGTTGAGCGAACAGTTCGAGCATAGTTCGGGTTCGTACCGAATTTTAGGGTGTTCGGGACACGGAAACGAACATTTTCAAAAAAGTTCGGGTTCGGGTTCGGGTCCGTTGTTCGGCGATTTCTTTCCGCTTTCTGGAGGGCTGCACAGCAGCCAATCAGCTAGCATTTTACTTCTTGACCTAAGAGCCCATCACAGCCATGCCTACTAATGGCATGGCTGTGATTGGCCAAGTGCAGCATGTGACCCAGCCTCTATTTGAGCTGGAGTCACGTAGCGCCGCACGTCACACTGCTCTGATTAGTGTAGGGAGAGGACACAGCTTCTGTGAGGGCGAGATTAGGCAGGGAAAAGTCAGCATTAGCACCAAATGAAGTGATCGATCTACAGCTGTGAATGATTCAACTTCTGATAGTTAATTGCTCACTGGTTTTTAGGCTGCACAGAGCGTTTTCTGTCACTTTTTTCTGGGGTGATCGGTGGACATTTTGTGACTTGTGGTGCACCAGAACAAGCTGCCACCAAGTCCATCAATCCATCAATACTTTTTTTTTTTTTTTTTGCTATATCCTACATCAGGGGCTGGGCTGTTGCCACCCCTAGCCAAGTACTACTGTCTGCTCTCTGGCAAAGGATAGATTATTTTCTGTGGTGAAATTCAATTGCCAAAATAGCAATACCCTGAATCTGTTGTTCCAGCAGTTGCAGGCCAAGCGTTAATCTGTCCGTAAAAGGGTATATTTTGTTCTGGGGTGAAATTCTATTGCCAATATAGCAATACCCTGAATCTGGTGTTCCAGTAGTGCCTGGCAAAGCATAATAGTGTCCGCCAAAACATATATTTTGTTCTGGGTTGAAATTCAATTGCCAAAATAGCAATACCCTGGATCTGGTGTTCCAGCTGTTGCAGGCCAAGTGTTAATCTGTCCGTAAAGGGTATATTACACTCAAGGTGTATATACAAGTGCTGAGAGGGTCATCCTCATTAACTTCACACGCTACCATGCATCTCCCATTGTATTTCTGTCCGTTAAAGGGTATATTACACAAAGTGTTAAAATACCATTGCTGAAGGCATAATCCTACATATTTTTTCTCACGCTACTGTGCATCTCCAAGTGTAAATCTGTCCATAAAAGGATACCTTTCATCCAGGGCCTAAATACTAGCCCTAAAAGAGATATTACCCTAAATCAGTGGTTACTGCTGTGCCTGGATTAGTGTAATACGCTACATAACTAAATAGGCAGATAGTGTTAGGTGCCTGTAAAAAAAGGCCTGAATTTGAAATCAATACATTGGACCAAAAATTTTTTTTTATTATGCTATTTGGTGAACGGTAACAATAAGGAAAACATCTAGTAAGGGACGCAGGCGCGGTCGTGGTGGTGTTAGTGTACCCTCTGGTGCTGGGAGAGGACGTGGCCATTCTGCCACTGCCACACGTCCTAGTGTACCAACTACCTCAGGTTCCAGTACCCGCCAGAATTTACAGCGATATTTGGTGGGGCCCAATGCCGTTCTAAGGATGGTAAGGCCTGAGCAGGTATAGGCGCTAGTCAATTGGGTGGCCGACAGGGGATCCTGCATGTTCACAACATTATTTCCCACCCAGTCTTCTGCAGAAAGTGCACAGGTGGCGCCTGAAATCCAAGCCCATCAGTCTGTCACATCACCCCCATGCATATCAGGGAAACTGTCTGAGCCTCAAGTTATGCAGCAGTCTCTTATGCTGTTTGAAGACTCTGCTGTCAGGGTTTCCCAAGGGAATCCACCTAGCCCTTCCCCAGTGGTGGAAGACATAGAATGCACTGATGCACAACCACCGATGTTTCCTGATGATGAGGACAAGGGAATACCACCTCATCGGAGCCCGCACGTCTCTGATGATGACGAAACACAGGTGCCAACTGCCGCGTCTTTCTGCAGTGTGCAGACCGAACAGGAGGTCAGGGAGGAAGACTGTGTGGAAGACGATGCAGGGGACGATGAGATCCTAGACCCCACATGGAATGAAGGTCGTGCCACTGACTTTCGTAGTTCAGAGGAAGAGGCAGTGGTGAAACCGAGCCAACAGCGTAGCAAAAGAGGGAGCAGGGGGAAAAAGCAGAACAGCCCCCACCAAGAAAGTTCACCTGCTCCTGGACCGCGCCACCAGGGACCGAGCACCCCAAAGGCAGCTTCAAGGAGTTCCCTGGCATGGCACTTCTTTAAACAATGTGCTGACGACAAGACCCGAGTGGTTTGCACGCTGTGCCATCAGAGCCATAAGCGAGGCATTAGCGTTCTGAACCTTAGCACAACCTGCATGACCAGGGATCTACATGCAAAGCATGAACTGCAGTGGCATAAACACCTTAAAAGCAAGGAACTCACTCTGGCTCCCCCTGCTCCCTCTTCTACTGCTGCCTCGGCCTCTTCCTCCACCTCGGGAGGAACGTTGGCACCTGCCGCCCACCAAACAGAGGTGTGCCACTGACACCACCACCTGCGTCACCAATCGTCTCCACCATGTCACACAGAAGCGTTAAGCTCTCCATCTCACAAACCTTGAGAGAAAGCGTAAATTCCCACCTAGCCACCCTCGAGCCCTGGGCCTGAATGCCAGCATTTCTAAACTACTGGCCTTTGAAATGCTGTCATTCAGGCTGGTGGACACAGACATCTAAAAACAACCTATGTCCATGGTTGTCCCACAGTATGTTGTTCCCAGCCGCCACTACTTCTCCAAGACAGCCGTGCCTTCCCTGCACAACCAAGTATCCGATAAAATCAAGTGTGCACTGCGCAATGCCATCTGTGGCAAAGTCCACCTAACCACACATACATGGACCAGTAAACACGGCCAGGGACGCTATATCTCCCTAGCTGCATACTGGGTAAATGTAGTGGCGGCTGGGCCCCAGGCGGAGAGTTCCTTGGCGCACGTCCTTCCGCCGCCAAGGATCGCAGGGTATCATTCTTTGCCGCCTGTAGCCTCCTCCTCCTACTCGGCTTCCTCCTCCTCTGCTTCTACCAGTTCATCCAGTCAGCCACACACCTTCACCACCAACTTCAGCACAGGCCGGGGTAAACGTCAGCAGGCCATTCTGAAACTCATATGTTTGGGAGACAGGCCCCACACCGCGCAGAAGTCGTGGCGGGGTATTGAACAACAGACCAACGAGTGGTTTCTGCCGGTGGGCCTCGAGCCCGGCCTGGTGGTGTGCGATAATGGGCGAAATCTCGTCGCAGCTCTGGGACTAACCAGTTTGACGCACATCCCTTGCCTGGCGCATGTGCTGAATTTGGTGGTGCAGAGGTTCATTCACAACTACCCCGACATGTCAGAGCTGCTGCATAAAGTGTGGGCCATCTGTGCGCGCTTCCGGCGTTCACATCCTGCCGCTGCTCGTCTGTCTGCGCTACAGCGGAACTTCGGCCTTCCCGCTCAACGCCTCATATACGATGTGCCCACCAGGTGAAACTCCACCTTGCACATGCTGGAGAGACTGTGCGAGCAGCAGCAGGCCATAGTGGAGTGTCAGCTGCAGCACGCACACGTCAGTCGCACTGCGGAACAGCACCACTTCACCACCAATGATTGGGCCTCCATGCGAGACCTGTGTGCCCTGTTGCGCTGTTTCGAGTACTCCACCAACATGGCCAGTGGCGATGACACCGGTATCAGCGTTACAATACCACTTATATGTCTCCTTGAGAAAACGCTTAGGGCGATGATGGAAGAGGAGGTGGCCCAGAAGAAGGAGGAGGAGGATGAGGATGAGGGGTCATTTTTAGCACTTTCAGGCCAGTCTGTTAGAAGTGGCTCAGAGGGAGGTTTTGCAGCAGCAGAGGCCAGGTACAAATGTGGCCATCCAGGGCCCACTACTGGAGGACGAGGAGGATGAGGAGGAGGTGGAGGAGAATGAGGATGAAGCAGGTTCACAGCCGGGTGGCACCCGACACAGCTCAGGCCCATCACTGGCGCGTGGCTGGGGGATACGGAGGATGATGATGATATGCCTCCCACAGATTACAGCTTGTCCTTTCCTCTGGGGAGCCTGGCACACATGAGGGAATACATGCTGCAGTGCCTGCGCAACGACAGCAGATTTGCCCACATTTTAACGTGTGCGGACTACTGGGTTGCCACCCTGTTGGATCCCTGGTACAAAGACAAAGTGCCCACCTTACTTCCTGCACTGGAGCGTGATAGGAAGATGCTCGAGCACAAGCGCATGCTGGTAGACACGCTCCTGAGAGCATTCCCAAATGTCACAGTGGAACAGGTGGAAGCCCAAGGCAAAGGCAGTGTCACGAGTCTATGCGAACAACAGGAGTACAATTAGTGCACAAGCTACTGAGCGGACCCAAACTAGGGAGCATAAAGGTAACCCCTGTCAGACCCTAAGAGCTCTCCCTGGGCTGCTATGCACATGCCCAGACCCTGATGGTGGGTCGAAGCATGCACGCGTACCTAAGGCTGAGTGAGACCTAAAACCCCTATGATAAGGAGGGGGGCACGGCCACCGGCTCCCTGCTCAATATACAGACAGAACCGGGGTTGCCTCGGATCCAGTCAGCAAATAAATAAAACCAACAATGTCTGCAAACTTATCTGTAGGGGCTGCAGCAGCAGTGAAGACAGATCCAATCTCAGCAGACAATATCCGATGTTGCTTGCTTCAGCAAAACACACATCCAGTGAAAAGAGACCACACAAGTGTAGATACTCCAGCGGCTGACACAACTCAAGATGAGAAATATAACCCGCAAGGTGAAACAGGAAGAGGGGTGATTTAAAGGAAGAGGAATCAATCAGAGAAGGAACAGCTGTGAAGAGGGAAAGGAGTGAAAATGAAAGGAAAGACCTCATCACAGGGGCGGAGCTGTGAGAACTCCTCAAAACTCTGGTAGTGACAGTACCCCTCCCTCTACGGGTGGACTCCGGACACCCAGGACCCAGCTTCTCAGGATGCCCTGATGAGGTGGGTGGCTTTAATGTCCGACAACGGAACCCACATTCTCTCCTCAGGACCATAACCCTCCCAATGAACGAGGTACTGAAGAGAACCGCGGACAATGCGAGAGTCCACAATTCTGGAAACCTCAAACTCCAGATTGCCATCAACCAAAATCAGAGGAGGAGGCAAAGGGAGGGTATCGTGGGCTGGACATATGGTTTTAAGAGAGACCTGTGAAAAACATTATGTATCCTCCAAACCTGTGGGAGATCAAGACGGAAGGCAACAGGATTGATGATGGATAAGATCTTATAAGGGTCAATAAACTTAGGACCCAACTTCCAGGAGGGAACCTTCAGTTTAATATTTCTTGCCCACATTGAAGTCCGGACCAGACACACGTCTCTTATCAGCCACACGCTTATATTTCTCACTCATCTTTCTTAGATTACTCTGAATCTTTTGCCAAATAGTAGACAAAGAGGAGGAAAATCTCTCCTCCTCAGGCAAACCAGAAGGGCCCCCTCCCGAGAATGTCCCAAACTGCGGATGAAACCCATATGCACCAAAGAATGGTGACTTATCAGAAGAGTCATGACGACGGTTATTCAAGGCAAACTCAGCAAGAGACAGAAACGAACACCAATACCCCTGATTCTCTGCCACAAAACAGCGCAAATATGTCTCCAGATTCTGATTGACGCGTTCAGTCTGACCATTCGACTGTGGGTGAAAATCAGAAGAGAAGGACAGCCGAACCCCCAGGCGAGAACAGAAAGCCCTCTAGAATCTGGACCTAAACTGCGTGCCTCTATCGGAAACAATGTCAGAAGGGATGCCATGCAATTTACCAATGTGGTCGACAAAAGCTTGCGCCAGCGTCTTAGCATTGGGCAATCCAGGGAAGGGTATGAAATGTGCCATCTTGCTAAAACGGTCCACCACCACCAGGATCACAGATTTCCCTGAGGAACGAGGGAGATCCGTGATAAAGTCGATGGACAGGTGTGTCCAAGGACGGGAAGGTATGGGTAACGGGAGAAGGGGACCTGAAGTCTCACAAGCTGCCACAAAACCCTCCACTGACTTACGAAGAGCCGGCCACCAAAATCTCAGAGTAATGAGATTAACAGTGGCTCTACTCCCGGGGTGACCAGCAAGGACAGTATCTTGATGCTCCTTAAAAGCTGAAACTTCCCAGAAGGACAACGAGCAGGTGCCTCTGCCTGGGCAGCCTGGACCTCGGCCTCCAAATCAGGATACAGAGCAGAAACGACTACCCCTCAGCCAAAATGGGACCCGGGTCCTCGGGTACCCCCTCCCTGAAAACAGCGAGAGAGGGCATCCGCCTTCACATTGTTAATCCCAGGGCGGAATGTGACCACAAAATTGAATCTGGAGAAGAACAGAAACCATCTGGCCTGTCTCGGATTCATACACTTGGCCGACTCCAAGTAAACCAGATTCTTATGGTCGGTAAAAACGCTGATAGGGTGCCTGGCCCCCTCTAACCAATTTAATTGCCAATAACTCCCTATCTCCCACATTATAGTTTTCTCTCTGCAGGAGAGAGTTTCTTAGAGAAGAAGGCACAGGGTCGCCATTTGGCAGGAGAGGGGCCCTGGGACAAAACCGCACCCACACCCACCTCGGAAGCATCCACCTCAACAATAAAAGGTAAAGAGACATCGGGATGCACTAAGATGGGTGCAGACGCAAAACTTTCTTTAATCCTAGAAAAGCTGTAAGCGCCTCCTCCGACCAAGAGGAAAAATCTGCCCCTTTTTGTCATATCAGTGAGCGGCTTGACAACAGAGGAATAATTCAAAATGAACTTTCTGTAATAGTTAGCAAAACCCAGAAATCGCATCAGTGCCTTCTGATTCTCAGGAAGTTCCCATTCAAGCACAGCACGGACCTTCTCCGGGTCCATGCGAAAACCAGAAGCAGAGAGGAGAAAACCCAGAAATTGAATCTCCGATACCATAAAAACACATTTCTCCAGCTTGGCGTATAATTTATTTTCCAGCAGAATCCGCAAAACCTGACAAAGGTGATCTTGATGGGTCTTGACATCAGGGAAAAAATCAAAATATCATCAAGATACACCAACACAAATTTCCCCATTAAATGGTAGAAAATACTGTTAACAAAATGCTGAAAGACGGCCGGAGCATTCATCAAGCCAAAAGGCATAACGAGATTCTCGAAATGCCCCTCAGGGGTATTAAAGGCCGTTTTCCATTCGTCCCCCTCTCTGACCCTGACCAGGTTGTATGCGCCTCTCAAATCCAATTTGGAAAAACCTTGGCCCCAACAATTTGATTGAAGAGGTCCGGGATGAGAGGAAGCAGATAGGGATCACGAATCGTGATACGGTTCAGCTCCCTAAAATCTAGCCAAGGTCTTAAAGAGCCATCTTTTTTTAACAAAAAAAAAAAACAGCGGCAATATGTGATTTTGAGGGACGGATATGCCCCTTACTCAGACTCTCAGAGATACAGGTACGCATAGCGATTCTTTCTGGTTGGGAGAGATTGTACAGGCGTGACTTTGGCAGCTTGGCGCCAGGAATGAGATTAATGGGACAGTCATACTCCCGGTGAGGAGGTAGCTCCTGAACACCACTCTCGGAAAATACGTCCGAAAATTCAGAGAGAAATGATGGCACAGTCTTAGTAGTAACCTCTGCAAAAGTCGCTGTGAGACAATTCTCTCTACAAAACTCACTCCATTCAATTATTTGCCTTGCTTGCCAATCAATAGTGGGGTTATGTCTAGTGAGCCAGGGTAACCCCAACACTAGAGGAGTAGGCAATCCGCTAAGGACAAAACAAGATATATCCTCCACATGAGCATCACCCACAGTCAATCGGATATTGTGAACTATGTCCTTTAGGGATCTTTGCGAGAGTGGAGCAGAGTCAATAGCAAAAACAGGTATATCCTTTTCTAATATGCAAACCTGAAAACCATTCATGGCTACAAATTGATTGTCAATAAGATTGACGGCCGCTCCACTATCAACAAAAATTTCACAAGAAATGACTTTGCTCCTTAGCGCCACCCTGGCAGATAGGAGAAAACGGGAAGTGCAGGCCAAGGGAAAAGCATTTATCCCCACATCAACTATGCCCAGGGTAGCAGATGGAGCAGAACTTGAGTTTTTTTTTTACCTTTTGAGGTTTTTATTTTATTATTACCCTCAGCAAAATTCATGAATCTCCTAGAGTGGCAAACATTTGCTAAATGACCAATGCCCCCACAACAGAAACACATCATTCTCTGAGGACTAAATCCTCCACTATCAGGGGCAAGTCGACCCAGCTGCATAGCCTCCTCCTCAGAGGGGACCGAGGCAGGATGAGGCCCCTGCACATTGAATGAGTCCGCCCCACTGCCCCTAGGCTGAAAATGGCAGGGAAGAGAAGTCTCCTCTCTTTCTCTAAGGCGCCTGTCAAGGCGTACCGCTAGTGAAATGGCAGACTCTAAGGACGTTGGTCTCTCATGGAAAACAAATGCATCTTTTAATCTCTCTAAAAGACCATGACAGAACTGACTCCGGAGTGCAGCATCATTCCAACCTGAATCAGCTGCCCATCTCCGAAATTCAGAACAATAAAGCTCAGCAGACTGTTTGTTCTGGCATAAAGAACGTAAGCTAGATTCAGCCAAAGCAACACGATCCGGGTCATCATATATCTGCCCGAGGTCCACAAAAAATCCATCCACCGATCGAAGGGGGAGTGCCCCTGATGGCAGCGAAAAAACCCAAGTCTGAGCATTACCCCTCAGCAGGGAGATGATAATCCCCACCCTCTGCAATGGGTGAAGCAAGCGGAAATGGAGTTTGCAAGCCTCTCTGAAGCGAACAAAATTCTCACTGCCCCCAGAGAACGTCTCCGGAAGTGAGACCTTCGGCTCGCAACAAACTCCATAGACGCTAGCAGACCCAGATGCCTGAAGCTGAGTCATAGATTAACGGAGATCCGCTACTTCCAAAGTAAGACCCTGCATGCGGTCCACCAGGTCAGAAAGCAGATCCATGTCAAAAGACGGTTATGGCGGGTTATAGTGTCACGGGTATATGCGAACAACAGGAGTACAATCAGTGCACAAGCTACTGAGCGGACCCAAACTAGGGAGCATAAAAGGTAACCCCTGTCAGACCCTAAGAGCTCTCCCTGCGCTGCTATGCACATGCCCAGACCCTGATGGTGGGTCGAGGCATGCACGCGTACCTAAGGGTGAGTGAGACCTAAAACCCCTATGATAAGGGGGGCACGGCCACCGGCTCCCTGCTCGGTATACTGGACGGAACCAGGGTCGCCTCGGATCCAGTCAGCAAATAAACAAAACCAACAATGTCTGCAAACTTATCTGTAGGGGCTGCAGCAGCAGTGAAGACAGATCCAATCTCAGCAGACAATATCCGATGTTGCTTGCTTCAGCAAAACACACGTCCAGTGAAAAAAGACCACACAAGTGTAGATACTCCAGCGGCTGACACAACTCAAGATGAGAAATATAACCCGTAAGGTGAAACAGGAAGAGGGGTGATTTAAAGGATAACTGTCACATTTAGACCCTAATTTCAGTTTTCATATATGTAGTTACTAATATGATAATATTTCTGAATCAAAAACTATGACTTACTTACCCCATATTTAATAAGATTCAGCCCTTAGCAAACAGTCTGCATAAAACTGCAATTTCACTATTCTGTTTAGATGGCCGCCCTCAGCCCTGAGGCTAATCCATAGGACGCCTGCAGTGAAGTTATTGAAGACCAGCTCTGTATAGGGGTCTTGCAGTGAAGTTAGTGAAGACCAGCTCTGTATAGGGGGTCTTGCAGTGAAGTTCCCAGGTCTGGCTGAAGCCTGTAGTCCTTCTACAAGCTCTCCTCTTATCAGATAAGGCTGTCATTTATACACTGAGCAGCCACATTGTCCTGCACTGCTAAAGGAGTGTCTGCCAAGCACAGGCATGTGGAGAAGTTCACACACACAGCCCAGCACTGTTATCTCCTGTCAGGAAGAACCTGGCTTTTTATACATTCCCTTACAGTGCTGACTCACTATCAGTTCCCAGTGCACGCAGCGTGCTCCGTCCTCATCTGGTAGACGGAAGGAGCATAGCAACCTGATTTTAATCTCAGGTAAAAATAGCCAATACTGGGGACTTTTAGGTGGCTTTTAGGGGTTATTTATTAAATAATCAGAAATTAAAACAGGGCCAACAAGGTGATATTAATCACCAAAATCCAATAGTAAAAAAATAAAATAAATTGACAGTTATACTTTAAAGGAAGAGGAATCAATCAGAGAAGGAACAGCTGGGGAGAGGGAAAGGAGTGAAAATGAAAGTAAAGACCTCATCACAGGGGCGGAGAAACAGAGCTGTGAGAACTCCTCAAAACTCTGGTAGTGACAGGCAGAGGAGGAGCAAGAGGTCGCCAACGCAGCTGTGTCACGGCCAGCTCCTCTGAGGGCAGGGTTAGCATGGCAGAAATGTGGAAAAGTTTTGTCTCCACGCCACAGCTAACTGCACCACCACCTGATACGGAACGTGTTAGCAGGAGGCAGCATTTCACTAACATGGTTGAACAGTACGTCTGCACACCCCTGCATGTATTGACTGATGGTTCGGCCCCATTCAACTTCTGGGTCTCCAAATTGTCCATGTGGCCAGAGTTAGCATTTTATGCCTTGGAGGTGCTGGCCTGCCCGGCGGCCAGCATTTTGTCTGAACGTGTATTCAGCACGGCAGGGGGCGTCATTACTGACAAACGCAGCCGCCTGTCCACAGCCAACTTGGACAAGCTGACGTTCATAAAAATGAACAAGGCATGGATCCCACAGGATCTGTCCCTCCCTTGTGCAGAATAGACATTTATAACTGCCTCCCCTCAACCATGTATTCTTGTACTCCGGGGCACTTCTTTATTGAATCCTCATTTTTTTAACTTTACCATGATCTTGCGGTGCAACCCAAAGTTGAATGAACCTCTCCTCAATCTGGGCGCTGGGGCCTAAATAACTGAAAGTGGCCTGTTACAATGGTGGGCGACATGAAGCATTAACCTCTGCCATGCGACTCTCTCCTCTGTCTGGGTGACGTGGGCTAAATATCTGGAAGTGGCCTTCTCCAGTGGTGGGTGATATGATGCCTTATTCCTTGCTGTGGGACCTCTCTCCTCTGTCTGGGTGCTGGGGCCTAAATAACTGAAAGTGGCCTTCTCCAGTGGTGGGTGATATGAAGCATGATTCTCTGCTATGGGACCTCTCTCCAATTGATATTGGTTAATTTTTATTTATTTTATTTTATTTTTATTCATTTCCCTATCCACATTTGTTTGCAGGGCATTTACCTACATTTTGCTGCCTTTTGCAGCCCTCTATCCCTTTCCTGGACTATTTTACAGCCTTATTAGTGCCTAAAAGTTCGGGTCCCCATTGACTTCAATGGGGTTCGGTTTCGGGATAAAGTTCCGGTCGAGTTGGGATCCCGAACCCGAACATTTTCGGGAAGTTCGGCCGAACTTCTCGAACCCGAACACCCAGGTGTTCGCTCATCTCTGCTGAAGACTAAACGTAGGTATTTGTACGCTGTATGCACAACTGATTTGTGAACCAAGAACACGGCTTTTTTCCCTAAAACACACTAATGCACTATTCAGTGCTGAAATTTAAAATAGCTATTTGTACCCTGTATGCACAACTGCTTTGTGAACCAAGAACACAGCTTTTTTCCCTAAAACGCACTAATGCACTATTTAAGTGCTGAAATTTAAAATACGTATTTGTACGCTGTATGCACAACTGCTTTGAAGACCAAGAGCACGGCTTTTTTCCCTAAAACACACTAATGCACTATTCAGTGCTGAAATTTAAAATAGCTATTTGTACGCTGTATGCACAACTGCTTAGTGGAACAAGAACACGGCTGTTTTTCTCTAAAACACAATAATGCACTATTTCAGTGCTGCAATCTAAAATAGGTATTTGCACGCTGTATGCACAACTGCTTTGTTGACCAAGAAAATGGCTTTTTCCCAAAACACAGTAATGCATTATTTCAGTGCTGCAATTTAAAATAGGCATTTCTGTGCTGTATGAACAACTGCTTTATGAACCAAGAACACGGCTTTTTTTCCATAAAACACACTAATGCACTATTTCAGTGCTGCAATTTAAAATAGGCATTTTTGCACTGTATGAACAACTGCTTTGTGAACCAAGAACACGTTTTTATTTCCACACAATTCACGAATGCACTATTTAACGGCTGAAAATTAAACATAGGTATTTGAACTCTGTATGCACAACTGCTTTGTGAACCAAGAGCACAGCTTTTTTCCCTAAAACGCACTAATGCACTATTCAGTGCTGAAATTTAAAATAGGTATTTGTACGCTGTATGCACATATTTTTGGAGACCAAGAACACAGCTTTTTTCCCTTATTCACACTAATGCACTATTCAGTGCTGAAATTTAAAATTGCTATTTGTACCCTGTATTAGGGGTGGACGGTATAGGCGATATAGGCGATATGCGATTTAAATTTGTGCCAAGATATGGATTTTGTGCATATCACCTATATCGCCGGACCGCGACATGACCTTGAGCGGCTGTTCCGATCGGAGTCCCAACAGTGTAATGCTGGGGCTCCGATCGGTTACCATGGCAGCCAGGACGCTACTGAAGTCCTGGCTGCCATGGTATGTAAGTGAGCAGCATTATACTCACGTGCGCGGTGGCCGCCGGGCGCTCCTTCTTATCATAGATCTGTGCGGCGCATTGCTAATGCTATAAGCGGCCACCGCGCACGTAAGAATAATGCTGCTCACTTACATACGATGGCAGCCAGGACTTCAGTAGCGTCCTGGCAGCCATGGTAACCGATCGGAGCCCCAGCATTACACTGCTGGGACTCCGATCGGAACTGCTACTGCCACCAATGATGTGGGGGAGGAGGGGGCCCCTGCCACCAATGATTAATACTGGGGAGAAAGGGAGGGGGGCGCACTGCACACTGCCACCAATGATGGGGGGGAGGGGGACCCTGTGGCCACTGCCACCAATGATTAATACTGGGGAGGGAGGGTTTGAGTTACCAGAGGGGGCTGATAAGAGGGAGAGGCTGGGGAGCACATGAGAGGTTGGGAGAAACATCAGAGGCTGGGGGGCTGATCAGAGGCTGGGGGGCTGATGAGAGGCTGGGGGGCTGATCAGAGGCTGGCTGCCATGGTCAGCGCCCTGCTGCTGTACTATACACAGGGCAGCAGGGAGAGTGTAACGTCCTATTCACCCTAATAGATGCCTATTAGGGTGAATATGACAAGGGTTCTAGCCCTTCAGGAGGCTAATAGGTATTAAGTAAAAAGTAAAAAAAAAAAAAAAAAGTTTAAATATCACCTCCCCCCCCCAAATATAGAAAACAATATATCGCATATCACACATGCTTAAAATTATATCGCAATATAGATTTAAGGCCATATCGCCCACCCCTACCCTGTATGCACAACTGCTTTGTGAACCAAGATCACAGCTTTTTTCCCTAAAACTCACTTATGAACTATTTCAGTGCTGAAATTTAAAATAGGTTTTTGTACGCTGTATGCACAACTGCTTTGTTGACCAAGAAAATTGCTTTTTTCCTTAACCACCTCAGCCCCCCTAGCTTAAACACCCTTAATGACCAGGCCACTTTTCACAATTCTGCACTACACTACTTTCACCGTTTATTGCTCCGTCATGCAACTTACCACCCAAATTAATTTTACCTCCTTTTCTTCTCACTAATAGAGCTTTCATTTGGTGGTATTTCATTGTTGCTGACATTTTTACTTTTTTTGCTATTAATAAAAATTTAACGACATTTTTGCACAAAAATGACATTTTCACATTCTGTTGTAATTTTTTAAAAAAACTACATTTCTATATAAATTTTTCTCTAAATTTATTGTTCTACATGTCTTTGATAAAAAAAAAAAGTGTATAGTGTAAGTGTATATTTATTGGTTTGGGTAAAAGTTATAGCGTTTACAAACTATGGTTCAAAAAGTGAATTTCCGCACTTTGAAGCAGCTCTGACTTTCTGAGCACCTGTCATGATTCTTCAGGTGCTAGAATGTCAGGATATAATCAATACCCCCAAATGACACCATTTTAGAAAGAAAACACCCCAAAGTATTCGCAGACGGGCATGGTGAGTTCATGTATCATTTCATTTTTTTTCACAAGTTAGCGGAAAATGACACTTTCTGAGGAAAAAATAAATAAATAAAGTTTCCATTTCTGCTAACTTCTGGCAAAAAAAAAAAAAATCTCAGAGGGACTCACTATGCCCCTCAGTGAATACCTTGGGGTGTCTACTTTCCGAAATGGGGTCATTTGTGGGGTGTGTTTACTGTTCTGGCATTTTGGGCGGGGCTAAATTGTGAGCAGACATGTAAAACCTAAAGGTACTCGTTGGAATTTGGGCCCCTTTGCGCACCCAGGCTGCAAAAAAGTGTCACTCATTAGGTATCGCCGTACTCAGGAGAAGTAGGGCAATGTGTTTTGGGGTGTATTTTTACATATACCCATGTTGGGTGAGAGAAAAATCTTTGTATAAAATTTTTAAAAAGTTGTCGTTTACAGAGATATTTCTCACACAAAGTATGGGTATATATAAAAATACACCACAAAACACATTGCCCTACTTATCCTGAGTACGGAGATACCACATGAGTGACACTTTTTTGCAGACTGGGTGCGCAAAGGGGCCCTAATTCCAATGAGTACCTTTAGGATTTCACAGGGCATTTTTACGCATTTGGATTCCAGACTTCTTTTCACGCTTTAGGGGCCCCTAAAATGCCAGGACAGTATAAATACCCCACATGTGACCCCATTTTAGAAAGAAGACACCCCAAGGTACTCCGTGAGGGGTATGGTGAGTTCATGTAAAATTTTATTTTTTGTCACAAGTTAGTGGATGATGAGACTTTGTAAAAAACTAAAATAAAAAAAATATATCAATTTCCGCTAACTTGTGCCAAAAAAAAAAATTCTGTGAACTCGACATGTCCCTCATGGAATACCTTGGGGTGTCTTCTTTCCAAAATGGGGTCACTTGTGGGGTATTTATACTGCCCTGGCATTTTAGGGGCCCTAAAGCGTGAGAATCCAAATGCGTAAAAATGCCCTGTGAAATCCTAAAGGTACTCATTGGAACTAGGGCCCCTTTGCGCATCTTGGCTGCAAAAAAGTGTCACTCATGTGGTATCGCCGTAGTCAGGAGAAGTAGGGCAATGTGTTTTTGGGTGTATTACAAAGTCTCATATTCCACTAACTTGTGACAAAAAATAAAATTTTACATGAACTCACCATACCCCTCACGGAATACCTTGGGGTGTCTTCTTTCTAAAATGGGGTCACATGTGAGGTGTTTGCACTGCCCTGTCGCATCGATCAATGTGGATGAAAAAATCTCTGCCAAAATCAGTGACTGCGGTTTGGTGGGCTGGGCGCTAACTACCTAACAAGTAGCTAACTAACTGGCGGTGATAAGGGACCCTTATGCCCCATTCACACGTCCGCAATTCTGTTTGCGGAACGGAATTGCGGACCCATTCATTTCTATGGGGACAGACTTTGTCACGCTCGGATCCGGAATTACGGATCCGCGCTTCCGTGTCTGCACTTCTGTTCCACAAAAATATAGAACATGTCCTATTCTTGTCAGCAATTGCGGACAAGAAAAGGCATTATCTATATAGTTCTGGCAATGTGCGGATCTGCAAAATGCGGAAAGCACATTGCCGGTGTCCGTGTTTTGAGGATCTGTGGATCCGCGGATCCGCAAAACATGTATGGACGTCTGAATGGAGCCTTACAAGGGGTGTGATCAATGACAGTGGGGTGATCAGTGACAGGGGGGATCAGGAATCTAGATGGGGTGATCAAGGGGTTAACAAGGGGTTAATAAGTGAGGGGGGGTTAGTGTAGTGTTTGGTGCAATTTTACATATCTACCTGGTCCTCTGGTGGTCGATCCCAGCAAATGGGACCACCAGAGGACCAGGTAGCAGGTATATCAGACGCTGTTAACAAAACAGCATCTGATATACCTGTTTGATGCGATTTATTTAGCATCTACAGCCTGCCAGCGATTGATCATTGCTGGCAGGCTGTAGTATAACTCCTGAGGCGCGCGCGCGTTCACAGGAAGTCTCGCGTCTAGCAAGATGACGCGCCGACGCGTCAACCCAGAACTACAGGACTGCCCGCCGGACGCATCCGTGCGTTAGGCGGTCCTGTAGTGGTTAAACACAGTAGTGCACTATTTCAGTGCTGCAATTTAAAATAGCCATTTTTACGCTGTATGAAAAAAACTGCTTTGTGAACCAAGAACACGGCTTTTTTTCCTTAAAACGCACTAATACACTATATCAGTGCTGCAATTTAAAATAGGAATTTGTACGCTGTATGCACATCTGCTTTGTGGACAAAGAACACGGCTTTTTTTCCTCTAAAACACACTAATGCACTACTTCAGTGCTGAAATTTAAAATAGGTATTTGTATGCTGTATGCGCAACTGCTTTGTTGACCAAAAAAATGGCTTTTTACCCTAAAACACAATAAAGCACTATTTCAGTGCTGCAATTTAAAATAGGTATTGGTACGCTGTATGAACAACTGCTTTGTGGACCAAGGGCACGGCTTTTTTCCCAAAAACACAGTAATGCACTATTTCAGTGCTGCAATTTAAAATAGGTATTTTTTCGCTGTATGCACAACTGCTTTGTGAAACAAGAACACAGCTTTTTTCCCAAAAATTCACAAATGCACTATTTAACGTATGAAAATTCAACGTAGGTATTTGTACGCTGTATACACAACTGCTTTGTGAACCAAAAACACTGCATTTTTTCTGTAAAACACACTAATGCACTATTTCAGTGGTGAAATTTAAAATAGTTATTTGTACCCTATATGCACAACTGCTTTGTGAACCAAGAACACAGCTTTTTTTCCCAAAAACAGACTAATTAACTATTTCAGTGCTGAAATTTAAAATAGGTATTTGTACGCTGTATGCACAACTGCTTTGGAGACCAAGAACACAGCTTTTTTTAACTAAAACACACTAATGCACTATTTCAGTGCTGAAATTTAAAATAGGTATTTGTACGCTGTATGCAAAACTGCCTTGCGGACCAAGAACACAGCGTTTTTCCCCTAAAACATAGTAAAGCACTATTTCAGTGCTGCAATTTAAAATAGGTATTTGTAAGCTGTATGCACAACTGATTTGTGAACCAAGAACACAGCTTTTTTCCGAAAAAAACACACTAATGCACTCTTTCAGTGCTGAAATTTAAAATAGGTATTTGTACGCTGTATGCAAAACTGCCTTGTGGACCAAGAACACTTGTTTTTTTTCCATAAGACACTATTTCTTTGCTGAATTTTAAAATAGGTATTTGTACGCTGTATGCACAACTGCTTTGTGGACCAAGAACTTGGCTTTTTTCCCTAAAACACAGTAATGCACTATTTCAGTGCTGCAATTTAAAATAGGTATTTGTTCGCTGTATGCACAACTGCTTTGTGAAACAAGAACACGGCTTTTTTCCCAAAAATTCACAAATGCACTATTTAACGTCTGAAAATTCAACGTAGGTATTTGAACGCTGTATACACAACTGATTTGTGAAACAAAAACACTGCATTTTTTCTGTAAAACACACTAATGCACTATTTCAGTGGTGAAATTTAAAATAGTTATTTGTACCCTATATGCACAACTGCTTTGTGAACCAAGAACACAGCTTTTTTTCCCCAAAAACAGACTAATTAACTATCTCAGTGCTGAAATTTAAAATAGGTATTTGTACGCTGTATGCACAACTGCTTTGGAGACCAAGAACACAGCTTTTTTTTAACTAAAACACACTAATGCACTATTTCTTTGCTGAATTTTAAAACAGGTATTTGTACACTGTATGCACAACTGCATTGTGGACCAAGAACTTGGCTTTTTTCCCTAAAACACAGTAATGCACTATTTCAGTGCTGCAATTTAAAATAGGTATTTGTTTGCTATATGCACAACTGCTTTGTGAAACAAGAACACGGCTTTTTTCCCAAAAATTCACAAATGCACTATTTAACGGCTGAAAATTAAACTAAGGTATTTGTACGCTGTATGCACAACTGCTTTGTGAACCAAGAACACAGCTTTTTTTCCAAAAAACACACTAATGAACTATTTCAGTGCTGAAATTTAAAATAGGTATTTGTAAGCTGTATGCAAAACTGCCTTGTGGACCAATAACACTTGTTACTTTTTTCCATAATACACTATTTCTTTGCTGTTATTTAAAATAGGTATTTGTACGCTGTATGCACAACTGCTTTGTGGACCAAGAACTTGGCTTTTTTCCTAAAACACACTAATGAACTATTTCAGTGATGAAATTTTAAATAGGTATTTGTAAGCTGTATGCAAAACTGCCTTGTGGACCAATGACACTTGTTACTTTTTCCATAAGACACTATTTCTTTGCTGAAATTTAAAATAGGTATTTTTACGCTGTATGCACAACTGCTTTGTGAAACAAGAACACAGCTTTTTTCCCAAAAATTCACAAATGCACTATTTCACGGCTGAAAATTCAACGAGGGTATTTGTACGCTGTATGAGGGGGATGCTTTATTTCACTCTGTTGTGTAGTGTCATTTAAAGCAGTTTTTTTTCTCTGCTTGGTGAGGGTGAGTGGCTTGGCCTAACAGGTGCTTTAAATTAGACCACTTAACTCTTCCGGAGCCTGCTCTACCTGAGGCCTGCATTACTAAGTGGCTGCTTTCATAAGTGGAGTTGAAGAAACCGGAGTTTAGAATAAGGAGCAAGAAACAGAGATTCATTAGATCATCCTTGTATACAGTTGGTTTGATTCTAGCTAGTCTTCCTACTGCTGTAAGGGACCACAGTAAGTAAGAATCTTGATATCACTGCTCTATATTGTATTTATTTATTTTTTTCCCTCTCTTTTCCTGTGTAATCCCCATTTAGTATGACTTCCATTATTGACAGCGCCGTCCAGTGCACATCTTGTATGATGTATGCAGTCCTGGAACAGCCGTTCGAGGGTGTATATGTTTGTTCAAAATGTGAGCAAATTACCCGTTTGGAATCGCACATCGAGTCTCTAAACAGGCGAGTTGCAACACTGAAAGCCACTGACAATTTGGAAAAGAGTTTGCTGCTCACTGAGCAAGCACTCTATGGGGTAGATGTGGGGGAGGGTGGTAGCGAGGAGGCTGAGGAGAGTGAGGTAGTTAGCTGGGTAACAGTAAGAAAGCGGGGTAGAGGGAAGAGTGCCAGGGAGGCTAGCCCTGATCTGACACACCCCAACAAGTTTGCACGGTTGGCAGATGAGGGGGATGACAGTTCAGGGACGGCACCGCTGCAGCCAGACACTTCCTCTGCCAGTCAGGGGAATGTCAGCTCCAGGAAGCAGGGGACCAGGAGAGCAGGGCAGGCCAGACAGGTACTGGTAGTGGGAGACTCAATTATTAGGGGTACACATAGGGCAATCTGTCACAAAGATCGTGATCGCCGAACAGTGTGCTGTCTTCCTGGCGCTAGAGTTCGACACATTGCGGATCGGGTTGACAGATTACTGGGAGGGGCTGGAGAAGATCCAGCGGTCATGGTCCATATCGGAACCAATGACAAAGTTAGAGGAAGGTGGAGATTCCTTAAAAATGATTTCAGGGATTTAGGTCAAAAGCTTAGGGCAAGGACCTCAAAAGTAGTATTTTCTGAAATACTGCCTGTACGACGAGCCACACAAGAAAGGCAGCGGGAGATTAGGGAGGTTAACAAGTGGCTCAAGAAGTGGTGTAGGAAGGAGGGGTTCGGGTTCCTGGAGAACTGGGCCGACTTCTCTGTTGGCTACAGGCTCTACCGTAGGGACGGGCTGCACCTCAATGGGGAAGGGGCAGCTGTGTTGGGGAGAAAGATGGCTAGAAGGTTGGAGGAGTGTTTAAACTAGGGACTGGGGGAGGGTAATTACGTTATAGGAGGGGAAGATAGTGCAGATAGAGACCAGGGGCGAGGTAGTGTGTCTGGGGGAAGAATGGAAGGGGGGACTAGAACAGCTCAGAATGAAATATGTAGGGTAAAAAATACACATAAACCTGTCAAATGTATGTATACTAATGCCAGAAGCCTGACTAACAAGACTGGTGAACTAGAATTAGTGATGTGTGAGGAGGACTATGACGTAGTGGGAATAACTGAGACATGGCTGGATGATAGCTATGACTGGGCAGTCAATATAAAAGGTTACAATCTGTTTAGAAAGGATCGTCAAAACCGGAGAGGTGGAGGGGTCTGCCTCTACGTGAAGTCGTGTCTAAATCCCGTAATTCGAGAATACATCTCTGAGGGACATGAACATGTGGAGTCACTGTGGGTAGAAATACATGGAGCAAAAATCAATAATAAAATACTAATAGGAGTGTATTATAAACCACCTAATATACCAGAGTCCACAGAAAATCTATTACTAAATGAGATAGACGAGGGGGCAAATCATAATGAAGTCGTTATCATGGGGGACTTCAACTACCCAGATATAGACTTGGAAACTGAAAGCTGTACATCCCAAAAAGGAAACAGGTTCTTGGCAATAGCCAAAGACAATTTCCTTTCCCAACTGGTTCAGGACCCCACTAGAGGGACAGCCATACTGGACTTAGTATTAACCAATAGACCTGATAGAACAACAGATGTGCAGGTTGGGGGACACCTGGGAAATAGTGACCATAAAGTTATAACCTTCCAATTATCCTTCAAACGAGAGTTTCTAAAGGGAGGAACAAAAATACCAAACTTCAAAAAAGCAAAATTTAGCCAACTAAGCGAGGCCATAGGCCTAACTAACTGGGACAAAGTCCTCAAAAATAAAAATACAACCATAAAATGGGAGATTTTTAAAAGCATTGTAACATCTAATTGTGAGAAGTACATACCTTATAGGAATAAAAGGCTAAGGAACAATAAGAAAGCAATGTGGATAAATGGAACCGAAAAGAAGGCAATAAATGACAAAAAGAAAGCATATAAATCGCTAAAACAGGAGGGGAGTCAGGAAGCACTGATAAACTATATGGGAAAAAATTGAATATGTAAAAAACTAATAAAATTTGCCAAACTAGAGACCGAGAGATTAATTGCCAAAGAGAGTAAAACTAACCCTAAAATGTTCTTCAATTATATAAATAGTAAAAAATATAAATCTGAAGGAGTCAGCCCTCTACATAGCAATGAGGGGGGTGTTGCAGAGAGCAACGAGGATAAAGCAAAACTATTAAATATTTTTTTCTCCACTATATTCACTGAGGAAAATAAACTGTCAGATGAAATGCAGAATGTAAAAGTAAATCCCCCATTAAAAGTGCCCTGTCTGACCCAGGAAGAAGTACAACAGCGACTTAAAAAGATTAAAATAGACAAATCGCCAGGACCAGATGGCATACATCCCCGTATCCTAAGGGAATTAAGTTTTGTCATAGCTAGACCATTATTTCTGATATTTACGGACTCTATAATAACAGGGAATGTTCCACAGGATTGGCGCATAGCAAATGTGGTGCCAATATTCAAAAAGGGTCCAAAAACAGAGCCTGGAAATTATAGGCCGGTAAGTTTAACATCTATTGTTGGTAAACTGTTTGAAGGGTTTCTAAGAGATGCTATTTTGGAGTATCTCAATGAAAATAAGCAAATAACACCATATCAGCATGGCTTCATGAGGGATCGGTCATGCCAAACAAATTTTATCAGCTTCTATGAGGAGGTAAGTTCTAGACTTGACAGCGGCGAATCAATGGATGTCGTATATCTGGACTTCTCCAAAGCATTTGACACCGTACCTCATAAAAGGTTAGTATATAAAATGAGGATGCTCGGACTGGGAGAAAATGTCTGTATGTGGGTAAGTAACTGGCTGAGTGACAGAAAACAGAGGGTGGTTATTAACGGTAGATACTCAGATTGGGTCACTGTAACTAGTGGGGTACCTCAGGGGTCAGTATTGGGCCCTATTCTCTTCAATATATTTATTAATGATCTTGTAGAAGGCCTGCACAGTAAAATATCTATTTTTGCAGATGACACTAAACTGTGTAAAGTAATTAACACTGAAGAGGACAGTTTTCTGCTACAGAGGGATCTGGATAGATTGGAGGCTTGGGCAGAAAAATGGCAGATGAGGTTTAACACTGACAAATGTAAAGTTATGCACATGGGAAGGAATAATGCAAGTCACCCGTACATATTAAATGGTAAAACACTCGGTAACACTGACATGGAAAAGGATCTAAGAATTTTAATAAACAGCAAATTAAGCTGCAAAAACCAGTGTCAGGCAGCTACTGCCAAGGCCAATAAGATAATGGGTTGCATCAAAAGGGGCATAGATGCCCGTGATGAGAACATAGTCCTACCACTTTACAAATCACTAGTCAGACCACACATGGAGTACAGTGTACAGTTCTGGGCTCCTGTGAACAAGACAGACATAGCAGAGCTGGAGAGGGTTCAGAGGAGGGCAACTAAAGTAATAACTGGAATGAGGGATCTACAGTACCCTGAAAGGTTATCAAAATTAGGGTTATTCACTTTAGAAAAAAAGACGACTGAGGGAGATCTAATAACTATGTATAAATATATCAGGGGTCAGTACAGAGATCTGTCCCATCATCTATTTATCCCCAGGACTGTGACTGTGACAAGGGGACATCCTCTGCGTCTGGAGGAAAGAAGGTTTGTACACAAACATAGAAAAGGATTCTTCACTGTAAGAGCAGTGAGACTATGGAACTCTCTGCCTGAGGAGGTGGTGATGGTAAGTACAATAAAGGAATTCAAGAGGGGACTGGATTTATTTCTGGAGTGTAATAATATTACAGGCTATAGCTACTAGAGAGGGGTCGTTGATCCAGGGAGTTATTCTGATTGCCTGATTATAGTCGGGAAGGAATTTTTTTCCCCATAAGTGGGGAAAATTGGCTTCTGCCTCACAGGGGTTTTTTGTCTTCCTCTGGATCAACTTGTAGGAAACAGGCCAAACTGGATGGACAAATGTCTTTTTTCGGTCTTATATACTATATTACTATGTTACTATGTTATACACAACTGCTTTGTGAACCAAAAACACTGCATTTTTTCTGTAAAACACACTAATGCACTATTTCAGTGGTGAAATTTAAATTAGTTATTTGTACCCTATATGCACAACTGCTTTGTGAACCAAGAACACAGCATTTTTTCACAAAACCAGACTAATTACCGTATTTTTCGCCATATAAGACGCACTTTTTTTCCCCCAAAAGTGGGGGGGAAATGGCAGTGCGTCTTATATGGCGAATACTACCATTTTCCTATAGCTGAAGCCGATACATCGCACAGCCTGCGATGTATCAGCATGGAAGAAGGAGGAGGGGGCGGAGCCTGGCAACACATGGCGGGCGGCCCGCCGCTCACAGCGTGACTGCTTGTATAACATTTAAAATCTTTAATCATGCCCCCTTATTTCCTAAAAGCCCAGGACAGTAGCACTCTGCTAACCTGCTATACCGATCCTCTAGCAGGCAGAGCGGTGCGGCGGCAGGCTGCTGTGTAACGTCCTCACTGACGTCATCTGCCTGCTCCTCCTGCTTCATTCATAAAGTGAAAGGAGCAGGCAGATGACGTCAGTGAGGACGTTACACACCAGCCTGCCGCCGCACCGCTCTGCCTGCTAGAGAGATCGGTATAGCAGGTTAGCAGAGCGCTACTGTCCTAGGCTTTTAGGAAATAAGAGGACATAATTAAAGATTTTAAATGTTATACAAGCAGTCACGCTGTTAGCGGCGGGCCGCCCGCCATGTGCTGCCAGGCTCCGCCCCTAAGCAGCCATGGGCCAGATGTTTTAGAAAAGGGGCACCTGTGGATGACACTGTAATTGGGGTGATCTGTGGATGACACATATAGCATAAGATGCTATATATGTGTCATCCACAGATCCAATCCATTACAGTGTCATTCATAAATGCCCCCATCACAGTGCTATCCACAGATCCCCCATCACAGTGCTAATCCACAGATCCCCCATCACAGTGCTATCCACAGATCCCCCATCACAGTGCTATCCACAGATCCCCCATCACAGTGCCATCCACATCTCCCCACATAACAGTGCCATCCACAGATCCCCCATAATACTGTCATGCACAGACCACCATTACTTCAAAAGCACACCTTTTGGTTAAAAATATTTTTTTCTTATTTTTCTCCTCAAAAACCCAGGTGCGTCTTATAGGCCGGTGCGTCTTATAGAGGCGAAAAATACGGTAACTATTTCAGTGCTGAAATTTAAAATAGGTATTTGTACGCTGTATGCACAACTGCTTTGGAGACCAAGAACATAGCTTTTTTTAACTAAAACACACTAATGCACTATTTCAGTGCTGAAATTTAAAATAGGCATTTGTACGCTATATGCACAACTGCTTTGTGGACCAAGAACTTGTATTTTTTTCCCTAAAACACAGTAATGCACTATTTCAGTGCTGAAATTTAAAATAGGTATTTGTTTGCTGTATGCACAACTGCTTTGTGAACCAAGAACACAGCTTTTTTCCCAAAAATACACTAATGAACTATTTCAGTGCTGAAATTTAAAATAGGTATTTGTAAGCTGTATGCAAAACTGCCTTGTGGACCAATAACACATGTTACTTTTTTCCATAAGACACTATTTCTTTGCTGAAATTTAAAATAGGTATTTGTACGCTGTATGCACAACTGCTTTGTGGACCAAGAACTTGGCTTTTTTCTCTAAAACACAGTAATGCACTATTTCAGTGCTACAATTTAAGATCGGTATTTGTTCGCTGTATGCACAACTGCTTTGTGAAACAAGAACACAGCTTTTGTCCTAAAAATTCACAAATTCACTATTTAACGGCTGAAAATTCAACGTAGGTATTTGTACGCTGTATACACAACTGCTTTGTGAACCAAAAACACTGCATTTTTTTAGTAAAATACACTAATGCACTATTTCAGCGGTGAAATTTAAAATAGTTATTTGTACCCTATATGCACAACTGCTTTGTGAACCAAGAACACAGCTTTTTTTTCCCCAAAAACAGACTAATTAACTATTTCAGTGCTGAAATTTAAAATAGGTATTTTTACGCTGTATGCACAACTGCTTTGGAGACCAAGAACACAGCTTTTTTTAACTAAAACACACTAATGCACTATTTCAGTGCTGAAATTTAAAATAGGTATTTATATGCTTTATGCACAACTGATTTGTGGACCAAGAACACAGCTTTTTTCCCAAAAACAAACTAATTAACTATTTTCAGTGCTGAAATTTAAAACAGGTATTTGTACGCTGTATACACAACTGCTTTGGAGACCAAGAACACGGCATTTTTTTAACTAAAACACACTAATGCACTATTTCAGTGCTGAAATTTAAAATAGGTATTTGTACGCTGTATGCAAAACTGCCTTGTGGACCAAGAACACTTGTTTTTTTTCCATAAGGCACTATTTCTTTGCCGAATTTTAAAACAGGTATTTGTACGCTGTATTCACAACTGCTTTGTGAAACAAGAACACGGCTTTTTTCCCAAAAATTCACAAATGCACTATTTAACGGCTGAAAATTAAACGTAGGTATGTGTACGCTGTATGCAGAACTGCTATGTGAACCAAGAACACAGCTTTTTTCCCAAAAACACACTAATGAACTATTTCAGTGCTGAAATATAAAATAGGTACTTGTAAACTGCATGCAAAACTGCCTTGTGGACCAATAACACTTGTTACTTTTTTCCATAAGACACTATTTCTTTGCTGAAATTTAAAATAGGTATTTGTACGCTGTATGCACAACTGCTTTGTGGACCAAGAACTTGGCTTTTTTCCCTAAAACACAGTAATGCACTATTTCAGTGCTGCAATTTAAAATAGGTATTTGTTCGCTGTATGCACAACTGCTTTGTGAAACAAGAACACAGATTTTTTCCCAAAAATTCACAAATGCACTATTTAACGGCTGAAAATTCAACGTAGGTATTTGTATGCTGTATACACAACTGCTTTGTGAACCAAAAACACTGCATTTTTTCTGTAAAACACACTAATACACTATTTCAGCTGTGAAATTTAAATACTTATTTGTACCCTATATACACAACTGCTTTGCGATCCAAGAACACAGCTTTTTTTCCAAAAAACAGACAAATTAACTATTTTCAGTGCTGAAATTTAAAATAGGTATTTGTACGCTGTATGCACAACTGCTTTGGAGACCAAGAACACAGCTTTTTTAACTAAAACACACTAATGCACTATTTCAGTGCTAAAATTTAAAATAGGTATTTGTACGCTGTATGCACAACTGATTTGTGGACCAAGAACACAGCTTTTTTTCCCAAAAACACACTAATTAACTATTTTCAGTGCTAAAATGTAAAATATGTATTAGTACGCTGTATGCACAACTGCTTTGGAGACCAAGAACACGGCTTTTTTCCCAAAAATTCACAAATGCACTATTTAACGGCTGAAAATTAAACGTAGGTATTTATACGCTGTATACACAACTGCTTTGTGAACCAAGAACACAGCTTCTTTCCCAAAAACACACTAATAAACTATTTCAGTGCTGAAATTTAAAATAGGTATTTGTAAGCTGTATGCAAAACTGCCTTGTGGACCAATAACACTTATTACTTTTTTACATAAGACACCATTTCTTTGCTGAAATTTATAATATATATTTGTACGCAGTATGCACAAATGCTTTGTGGACCAAGAACTTGGCTTTTTTCCCTAAAACACAGTAATGCACTATTTCAGTGCTGCAAATTAAAATAGGTATTTGTTCGCTGTATGCACAACTGCTTTGTGAACCAAAAACAGACTAATTAACTATTTCAGTGCTGAAATTTAAAATAGGTATTTGTACGCTGTATGCACAACTGCTTTGTAGACCAAGAACAAGGCATTTTTTTTAACTAAAACACACTAATGCACTATTTCAGTGCTGAAAATTAAAATAGGTATTTGTACGCTGTATGCAAAACTGCCTTGTGGACCAAGAACACTTGTTTTTTTTCCATAAGACACTATTTTTTTGCTGAATTTTAAAACAGGTATTTGTACACTGTATGCACAACTGCTTTGTGGACCAAGAACTTGGCTTTTTTCCCTAAAACACAGTAATGCACTATTTCAGTGCTGCAATTTAAAATAGGTATTTGTTTGCTGTATGCACAACTGCTTTGTGAAACAGGAACACGGCTTTTTTCCCAAAAAATCACAAATGCACTATTTAACGGCTGAAAATTAAACGTAGGTATTTGTACGCTGTATGCAGAACTGCTTTGTGAACCAAGAACACAGCCTTTTTCCCAAAAACACACTAATGAACTATTTCAGTGCTGAAATTTAAAATAGGTATTTGTAAGCTGTATGCAAAACTGCCTTGTGGACCAATAACACTTGTTACTTTTTTCCATAAGACACAATTTCTTTGCTGAAATTTAAAAAAGGTATTTGTATGCTCTATGCACAACTGCTTTGTGGACCAAGAACTTGTCTTTTTTCCCTAAAACACTGTAATGCACTATTTCAGTGCTGCAATTTAAAATAGGTATTTGTTCGCTGTATGCACAACTGCTTTGTAAAACAAGAACACGGCTTTTGTCCCAAAAATTCACAAATGCACTATTTATCGGCTGAAAATTCAACGTAGGTATTTGTACGCTGTATACACAACTGCTTTGTGAACCAAAAACACTGCATTTTTTCTGTAAAATACACTAATGCACTATTTCATTGGTGAAATTTAAAATAGTTATTTGTACCCTATATGCACAACTGCTTTGTGAACCAAGAACACAGCTTTTTTTTCCCAAAAACAGACTAATTAACTATTTCAGTGCTGAAATTAAAAATAGGTATTTGTACACTGTATGCACAACTACTTTGGAGACCAAGAACACAGCATTTTTTAACTAAAACACACTAATGCACTATTTCAGTGCTGAAATTTAAAATAGGTATTTGTACGCTGTATGCACAACTGATTTGTAGGCCAAAAACACAGCTTATTCCCCAAAAACACACTAATTAACTATTTTCAGTGCTGAAATTTAAAATAGGTATTAGTACGCTGTATGCACAACTGCTTTGGAGACCAAGAACTTGGCTTTTTTCCATAAAACACAGTAATGCACTATTTCAGTGCTGCAATTTAAAATAGGTATTTGTTCGCTGTATGCACAACTGCTTTGTGAACCAAGAACACAGCTTTTTTCCCAAAAATTCACAAATGCACTATTTAACGGCTGAAAATTCAACGTAGGTATTTGTACGCTGTATACACAACTGCTTTGTGAACCAAAAACACTGCATTTTTTCTGTAAAACACACTAATGCACAATTTTAGTGGTGAAATTTAAAATAGTTATTTGTACCCTATATGCACAACTGCTTTGTGAACCAAGAACACAGCTTTTTTTCCCCCAAAAGCAGACTAATTAACTATTTCAGTGCTGAAATTTAAAATAGGTATTTGTACGCTGTATGCACAACTGCTTTGGAGACCAAGAACACAGCTTTTTTTAACTAAAACACTCTAATGCACTATTTCAGTGCTGAAATTTAAAATAGGTATTTGTATGCTGTATGCACAACTGATTTGTGGACCAAGAACATGTTTTTTCCCCCCTAAAACACACTATTGCACTATTTCAGTGCTGAAATTTAAAATAAGTATTTGTACGCTTTATGCACAACTGCCTTGTGGACCAAGAACACTTGTTTTTTTTCCATAAGACACTATTTCTTTGCTGAATTTTAAATTAGGTATTTGTACGCTGTATTCACAACTGCTTTGTGGACCAAGAACTTGGCTTTTATCCCTAAAACACAGTAATGCACTATTTCAGTGCTGCAATTTAAAATAGGTATTTGTTTGCTGTATGCACAACTGCTTTGTGAAACAAGAACACAGCTTTTGTCCTAAAAATTCACAAATGCACTATTTAACGGCTGAAAATTCAACGTAGGTATTTGTACGCTGTATACACAACTGCTTTGTGAACCAAAAACACTGCATTTTTTCTGTAAAACACACTAATGCACTATTTCAGCGGTGAAATTTAAATACTTATTTGTACCCTATATGCACAACTGCTTTGCGATCCAAGAACACAGCTTTTTTTCCAAAAAACAGACTAATTAACTATTTCAGTGCTGAAATTTAAAATAGGTATTTGTACGCTGTATGCACAACTGCTTTGGAGACCAAGAACACAGCGTTTTTTTTTTAAACTAAAACACACTAATGCACTATTTCAGTGCTAAAATTTAAAATAGGTATTTGTACGCTGTATGCACAACTGATTTGTGGACCAAGAACACAGCTTTTTTTCACCAAAAACACACTAATTAACTATTTTCAGTGCTAAAATGTAAAATATGTATTAGTACGCTGTATGCACAACTGCTTTGGAGACCAAGAACACGGCTTTTTTCCCAAAAATTCACAAATGCACTATTTAACGGCTGAAAATTAAACGTAGGCATTTATACACTGTATACACAACTGCTTTGTGAACCAAGAACACAGCTTCTTTCCCAAAAACACACTAATAAACTATTTCAGTGCTGAAATTTAAAATAGGTATTTGTAAGCTGTATGCAAAACTGCCTTGTGGACCAATAACACTTGTTACTTTTTTTTACATAAGACACCATTTCTTTGCTGAAATTTATAATAGATATTTGTACGCAGTATGCACAAATGCTTTGTGGACCAAGAACTTGGCTTTTTTCCCTAAAACACAGTAATGCACTATTTCAGTGCTGCAATTTAAAATAGGTATTTGTTCGCTGTATGCACAACTGCTTTGTGAACCAAGAACACAGCTTTTTTCCCAAAAATTCACAAATGCACTATTTAACGGCTGAAAATTCAACGTAGGTATTTGTACGCTGTATACACAACTGCTTTGTGAACCAAAAACACTGCATTTTTTCTGTAAAACACACTAATGCACAATTTTAGTGGTGAAATTTAAAATAGTTATTTGTACCCTATATGCACAACTGCTTTGTGAACCAAGAACACAGCTTTTTTCCCCAAAAGCAGACTAATTAACTATTTCAGTGCTGAAATTTAAAATAGGTATTTGTACGCTGTATGCACAACTGCTTTGGAGACCAAGAACACAGCTTTTTTAACTAAAACACTCTAATGCACTATTTCAGTGCTGAAATTTAAAATAGGTATTTGTATGCTGTATGCACAACTGATTTGTGGACCAAGAACATGTTTTTCCCCTAAAACACACTATTGCACTATTTCAGTGCTGAAATTTAAAATAAGTATTTGTACGCTTTATGCACAACTGCCTTGTGGACCAAGAACACTTGTTTTTTTCCATAAGACACTATTTCTTTGCTGAATTTTAAATTAGGTATTTGTACGCTGTATTCACAACTGCTTTGTGGACCAAGAACTTGGCTTTTATCCTAAAACACAGTAATGCACTATTTCAGTGCTGCAATTTAAAATAGGTATTTGTTTGCTGTATGCACAACTGCTTTGTGAAACAAGAACACAGCTTTTGTCCTAAAAATTCACAAATGCACTATTTAACGGCTGAAAATTCAACGTAGGTATTTGTACGCTGTATACACAACTGCTTTGTGAACCAAAAACACTGCATTTTTCTGTAAAACACACTAATGCACTATTTCAGCGGTGAAATTTAAATACTTATTTGTACCCTATATGCACAACTGCTTTGCGATCCAAGAACACAGCTTTTTTCCAAAAACAGACTAATTAACTATTTCAGTGCTGAAATTTAAAATAGGTATTTGTACGCTGTATGCACAACTGCTTTGGAGACCAAGAACACAGCGTTTTTTTAAACTAAAACACACTAATGCACTATTTCAGTGCTAAAATTTAAAATAGGTATTTGTACGCTGTATGCACAACTGATTTGTGGACCAAGAACACAGCTTTTTCACCAAAAACACACTAATTAACTATTTTCAGTGCTAAAATGTAAAATATGTATTAGTACGCTGTATGCACAACTGCTTTGGAGACCAAGAACACGGCTTTTTCCCAAAAATTCACAAATGCACTATTTAACGGCTGAAAATTAAGCGTAGGCATTTATACACTGTATACACAACTGCTTTGTGAACCAAGAACACAGCTTCTTTCCCAAAAACACACTAATAAACTATTTCAGTGCTGAAATTTAAAATAGGTATTTGTAAGCTGTATGCAAAACTGCCTTGTGGACCAATAACACTTGTTACTTTTTTTTACATAAGACACCATTTCTTTGCTGAAATTTATAATAGATATTTGTACGCAGTATGCACAAATGCTTTGTGGACCAAGAACTTGGCTTTTTTCCCTAAAACACAGTAATGCACTATTTCAGTGCTGCAATTTAAAATAGGTATTTGTTCGCTGTATGCACAACTGCTTTGTGAACCAAAAACACAGCTTTTTTTCCCCCAAAAACAGACTAATTAACTATTTCAGTGCTGAAATTTAAAATAGGTATTTGTACGCTGTATGCACAACTGCTTTGTAGACCAAGAACACGGCATTTTTTTTAACTAAAACACACTAATGCACTATTTCAGTGCTGAAAATTAAAATAGGTATTTGTATGCTGTATGCAAAACTGCCTTGTGGACCAAGAACACTTGTTTTTTTTCCATAAGACACTATTTTTTTGCTGAATTTTAAAACAGGTATTTGTACGCTGTATGCACAACTGCTTTGTGGACCAAGAACTTGGCTTTTTTCCCTAAAACACAGTAATGCACTATTTCAGTGCTGCAATTTAAAATAGGTATTTGTTTGCTGTATGCACAACTTCTTTGTGAAACAGGAACACGGCTTTTTTCCCAAAAATTCACAAATGCACTATTTAACGGCTGAAAATTAAACGTAGGTATTTGTACGCTGTATGCAGAACTGCTTTGTGAACCAAGAACACAGCTTTTTTCCCAAAAACACACTAATGAACTATTTCAGTGCTGAAATTTAAAATAGGTATTTGTAAGCTGTATGCAAAACTGCCTTGTGGACCAATAACACTTGTTACTTTTTTCCATAAGACACAATTTCTTTGCTGAAATTTAAAATAGGTATTTGTACGCTCTATGCACAACTGCTTTGTGGACCAAGAACTTGTCTTTTTCCCTAAAACACTGTAATGCACTATTTCAGTGCTGCAATTTAAAATAGGTATTTGTTCGCTGTATGCACAACTGCTTTGTGAACCAAAAACACTGCATTTTTTCTGTAAAACACACTAATGCACTATTTCAGTGGTGAAATTTAAAATAGTTATTTGTACCCTATATGCACAACTGCTTTGTGAACCAAGAACACAGCTTTTTTTCCCAAAAACAGACTAATTAACTATTTCAGTGCTGAAATTTAAAATAGGTATTTGTACGCTGTATGCACAACTACTTTGGAGACCAAGAACACAGCATTTTTTAACTAAAACACACTAATGCACTATTTCAGTGCTGAAATTTAAAATAGGTATTTGTACGCTGTATGCACAACTGATTTGTAGACCAAAAACACAGCTTTTTCCCCAAAAACACACTAATTAACTATTTTCAGTGCTGAAATTTAAAATAGGTATTAGTACTCTGTATGCACAACTGCTTTGGAGACCAAGCACTTGGCTTTTTTCCATAAAACACAGTAATGCACTATTTCAGTGCTGCAATTTAAAATAGGTATTTGTACGCTGTATGCACAACTGCTTTGTGAAACAAGAACACAGCTTTTTTCCCAAAAATTCACAAATGCACTATTTAACGGCTGAAAATTCAACGTAGGTATTTGTACGCTGTATACACAACTGCTTTGTGAACCAAAAACACTGCATTTTTTCTGTAAAACACACTAATGCACAATTTTAGTGGTGAAATTTAAAATAGTAATTTTACACTATATGAACAACTGCTTTGTGAACCAAGAGCACAGCTTTTTTTTTCCCCAAAAACAGACTAATTAACTATTTCAGTGCTGAAATTTAAAAAAGGTATTTGTACGCTGTATGCACAACTGCTTTGGAGACCAAGAACACAGCGTTTTTTTTTTTAACTAAAACACACTAATGCACTATTTCAGTGCTGAAAATTAAAATAGGTATTTGTACGCTGTATGCAAAACTGCCTTGTGGACCAAGAACACTTGTTTTTTTTCCATAAGACACTATTTCTTTGCTGAATTTTAAAACAGGTATTTGTACGCTGTATGCACAACTGCTTTGTGGACCAAGAACTTGGCTTTTTTCCTAAAACACAGTAATGCACTATTTCAGTGCTGCAATTTAAAATAGGTATTTGTTTGCTGTATGCACAACTGCTTTGTGAAACAAGAACACGGCTTTTTTCCCAAAAATTCACAAATGCACTATTTAACGGCTGAAAATTAAACGTAGGTATTTGTACGCTGTATGCAGAACTTCTTTGTGAACCAAGAACACACTAATGAACTATTTCAGTGCTGAAATTTAAAATAGGAATTTGTAAGCTGTATGCAAAACTGCCTTGTGGACCAATAACACTTGTTACTTTTTTCCATAAGACACTATTTCTTTGCTGAAATTTAAAAAAGGTATTTGTACGCTGTATGCACAACTGCTTTGTAGACCAAGAACACGACTTTTTTTTTAACTAAAACACACTAATGCACTATTTCAGTGCTGAAAATTAAAATAGGTATTTGTACGCTGTATGCAAAACTGCCTTGTGGACCAAGAACACTTTTTTTTTTTTCCATAAGACACTATTTCTTTGCTGAATTTTAAAACAGGTATTTGTACGCTGTATGCACAACTGCTTTGTGGACCAAGAACTTGGCTTTTTTCCCTAAAACACTGTAATGCACTATTTCAGTGCTGCAATTTAAAATAGGTATTTGTTTGCTGTATGCACAACTGCTTTGTGAAACAAGAACACGGCTTTTGTCCCAAAATTCGCAAATGCACTATTTAACGGCTGAAAATTCAATGTAGGTATTTGTACGCTGTATATTAAAGACAAAGGAAAAACAGGCAGCTTCACTCCCATACCATCCCCCTCTGGGAGCACGGACAAGACTCCTCGGTGAGTCAGGAAATATCCAGAATAAAAGTGAAAACGTCCAGCTCACCAGTCAGGCTTGATTCTTTATTGTAGATAAGATATAAAAACTTCCATAACACCAGGACACCAGTACAATGTTACGCGTTTCAGACCTTTACAAATCCAGGTCCTTCATCATGACATATGTACAAAAGACAAAAAGCAAGCTTAAAAAGCTGGTGTTCAGCTGAAAAACTGATTGCTCAGGTCACATGACCTCACATCTGATCGCAATCAGTAACAGACTCACCAGCTATATACTTCATTACATAAAAAATATATATATATCTCTGATTGAAAAACAAAAAAGAAAAGAAAAAAGAAAAAGTCACAAAAAGGCATATGACATCCAATTAATATTGCAGTATTAAGTCGTATTTTTTGTTCAGACCAAGTGGTGTTCTGGTTTTCAATTTGAACATCCAAAAGGATTCACGATTATGGAGTTTTCTTTTAATATCACCCCCTCTCAAAGGGTTAAACACCCTTTCTATACCTTGCACTTTTAATTTGGTAATATCACCGCCAATAATTTCTTTAATGAAGACATCATGCTTTGTGTACTGGCCGCTGATACATTGCGGGTGCGGTAATGCGGAATGTCAGAAATATGCTTGCGTATGCGCACCTTGAGAGGGTTAGTAGTGTGGCCCACATATTGTAATCTGCAATCCTCACAAGTGTTTACATATATCACATTGCGAGTGTTGCAATTTATATAGCTTTTAACATTGTAGATATTGTTATCTGAACATGAAACAAAATCTCTGCTGACTTTTAAATGATCGCAACATATGCATTTTTTATGGCCACATTTAAAACAACCCTTAGTATGGAGCCAAGGCAAGATTACATTTTTATTTTCTTGATATAAACTGGGACTGACAATATTCCCTATTGAGGGAGCCCTTCTAGCAGCACATCTAATCCCACTCCCTAGAATGTCGGACCACACATCTTCAAAGTTCAACACAGATAGATGTTTGCGGACAATATTACAAATCTCCTGATACTCACTACTATATTGAGTTACAAAGGTGACATTCGAAACTCCACTATCTTTTGATTTAGTACGTCCACTTTTGTTATCTTTCTTGAAGACAATTGTATTGCGATCCATTTTCTGCACTCGACTTTTACAGCTTTACACATAGCCTCTGGGATATGCTCTAGCAGATAACCTCTCTATAACTTGTTTGCTCTCCCACTCAAAAGATGCTTGGTCTGAACAACTACGTTTAACACGCAAAAGTTCACCCCTAGGAATATTATCAATTATATGTTTGGGGTGACAAGCTGTAGCATGCAATATTGTGTTGCCAGCCAATTCCTTTCTATACAAGGTAGTATCCACCCGTGCAAGTGAAACATTGCCACTGAGTTTTAAATCTAGAAAGGAAGTCTGAACATGGTCATAGTGCAATATGAATGAAATCGATGGTAAGCATGAATTCAGATAGTCGCCAAACAGTGGTATGGCCTCCACATCGCCCGACCAAACAAACAAACAGCAGGTCGTCGATGTAACGACCATACCACTGCAGGCGACCACCAAATGGGAGGGTGTCGATGAGGAGGAAGGTCCTCTCCCACCATGCCATAAATATATTGGCAATGGACGGAGAGAATCTGGCCCCCATCGACACCCCCGATACCTGTAGATAATATATATTATCAAACATAAAAAAATTATGCTTCAATAGAAAGGCAATGGTCATTTCCAAAAATTCCTTCAATCCATCAGAGTAATTGCTATAAGCTTGAAGGAACCATCTTAGAGCAATCAGCGCAAGATCATGCGGTATATTGGTATAGAGAGATACCACATCAGCTGTGATCCATACATAATTTTCTTTCCACACCAATGAATGCATAGATTTTAGCACTGTGGTACTGTCCCTAATGTAGCCTGGTATGAGGGGAACTAACGGCTGTAAGAGTGAATCTGCCCACTCAGACAAGCGTTCCGAGTAACCCCCAATACCGGCTACTATAGGTCGTAACGGTGGTGGAAAAACATCTTTATGAACCTTAGGTAAGGCATGGAAAATCGCCACCATCGGATGTACAACATATATGTAATCTTTCTCACGCTGCATTAAATAGCCACATTCAAGACCCACATTCAAAAGATCCTCGATCTTCTTTTGAAAAGGGGGAGGGGGTTGCTATCCAGGACCTTATACACCATCTTATCATTTAACATTCTAAGAACCTGAAGTTTATATATTCCTTTGTCCAGGATAACAACCGCTCCCCCCTTGTCTGCTTGTTTTACAATAATGTCATCCCTCTCCCTCAAAGATTGCAAAGCTATTAACTCCTTTTGAGTCAGATTAGGGCGTGTTGAATTTCCCATATCTGATTCAAGGCGAGTTTTGACAGAGTCTGACAGTTTACATAGATCAGACTCAACCAGCTCCTGGAATCTATCTAAAGCTGGTGAGCGAGATTGCAATGGATAAAAATCTTTATTCAAAGGCTTGAATGTGCAGGATCGATTTACCTGTCCCCCATCAAAACCAGAATCAAGCATATCCTGAAGTGATGTAATACTGGTTAACTCCTAAAATGTATTCAGGGTCTGGTTTTCAGGGTGGGAAGGCAAAACATCCTGCACACTCTCATGACATTCCATTAGATTCTCCGGAATGACACCATCACTAACATCAGTTGCAAAGTGTTTTTTCAAGGTAAGTGTACGTGCCAGCCTATTCACATCAAGTATAGTTTTATACAAATTAAAATGATATGTGGGGCAAAATGTCAAACCCCTTTTCAAAACATTAATCTGATCTATAGTGAGAATAGACGCTGACATATTCACCACCTGAATATCATTCACTTTTTCTTGTGACGTATGGGATACCGTTGTGTTTTTTCTTTTGTGTTTTCTGCCGGATCTTCGTTTTTTGTATTTTTGGTTTTATTCTTGGCACCATTATAATTGGAATGAACAGCAACCCCAGGCTCTTGTCTCATGAAATGTTGATTTTCTGGTTCCGAGGAGTCCAGATCTGTAGAACTGAATGAAACTCTCCGTTGGTATTTCTTTTTCCTATAGGATTTCCGCAAAATCGATCTTGGAGTGAGGGCCCTCTCCTCTGCCCATGTGTAGACCAGATCATTTTTATAGTCCAATAAGTCCCAATTATATTTGATCTGTTTGAATTCAATAAGTGAGTTTTCCAGTTTCGTCATGTTATCTCTTAACTTTGCATCAGATTCAGCAAAGGTAGAGTTATCAGTGAAAATTTTTAGGGAATCTTGTATAACCTTAATCTCACTCCGCAAGTCTTTCAGTAATAAATGTTCCTGCTTGACAATCAACTGCATCAATTTAAAAGAACAATCAGAAAGAATGTCCTGCCATGCTTTGGTGAAGGACTCAGAATACACCGTGGTTGGTTTCTTTTTAATTCTTAATCCTCTCGGGATCATATTTTTCTCCTTATATTTTTCCAACGATGTAAGGTCCCACCATGTGCGCAACTCTTTGGTTAATATTTCTCTAATGAAGACATCATGCTTTGTATATTCAAAGTGTCCTGGATATTCACATCCTTATTTTCAAAAATCGCATTCATTTTTAAAAGGCGATCATCATCCTCCTCCACTGAACGTAGAGATGCATGCATTATATTAATGGATGTGTTGGAGTTCATGTTCAATGCGTTATCCATAGAAAGCATATATTACTGACTATACCTTCTGTCGGGAGGTGCACGCCAGCCAAAGAAAGTTCTGTATATTAAAGACAAAGGAAAAACAGGCAGCTTCACTCCCATTCCATCCCCCTCTGGGAGCACGGACAAGACTCCTCGGTGAGTCAGGAAATATCCAGAATAAAAGTGAAAACGTCCAGCTCACCAGTCAGGCATGATTCTTTATTGTAGATAAGATATAAAAACTTCCATAACACCAGGACACCAGTACAATGTTACGCGTTTCAGACCTTTACAAATCCAGGTCCTTCATCATGACATATGTACAAAAGACAAAAAGCAAGCTTAAAAAGCTGGTGTTCAGCTGAAAAACTGATTGCTCAGGTCACATGACCTCACATCTGATCGCAATCAGTAACAGACTCACCAGCTATATACTTCATTACATAAAAAATTTACATATGTCATGATGAAGGACCTGGATTTGTAAAGGTCTGAAACGCGTAACATTGTACTGGTGTCCTGGTGTTTTGGAAGTTTTTATATCTTATCTACAATAAAGAATCACGCCTGACTGGTGAGCTGGACGTTTTCACTTTTATTCTGGATATTTGTACGCTGTATACACAACTGCTGTGTGAACCAAAAACACTGAATTTTTTCTGTAAAACACACTAATGCACTATTTCAGTGGTGAAATTTAAAATAGTTATTTGTACCCTATATGCACAACTGCTTTGTGAACCAAGAACACAGCTTTTTTTCCCCAAAAACAGACTAATTAACTATTTCAGTGCTGAAATTTAAAATAGGTATTTGTACGCTGTATTCAAAACTGCCTTGTGGACCAAGAACACTTGTTTTTTTTTCCATAAGACACTATTTCTTTGCTGAATTTTAAAACAGGTATTTGTACGCTGTATGCACAACTGCTTTGTGGAAAAAGAACATGTCTTTTTTCCCTAAAACACTGTAATGCACTATTTCAGTGCTGCAATTTAAAATAGGTATTTGTTCGCTGTATGCACAACTGCTTTGTGAAACAAGAACACGGCTTTTGTCCCAAAAATTCACAAATGCACTATTTAACCTCTGAAAATTCAACGTAGGTTTTTGTACGCTGTATACACAACTGCTTTGTGAACCAAAAACACTGCATTTTTTCTGTAAAACACACTAATGCACTATTTCATTGGTGAAATTTAAAATAGTTATTTGTACCCTATATGCACAACTGCTTTGTGAACAAAAGAAAACAGCTTTTTTTTCCCCAAAAACAGACTAATTAACTATTTCAGTGCTGAAATTTAAAATAGGTATTTGTACGCTGTATGCACAACTGCTTTGGAGACCAAGAACACAGCATTTTTTAACTAAAACACACTAATGCACTATTTCAGTGCTGAAATTTAAAATAGGTATTTGTACGCTGTATGCACAACTGATTTGTAGACCAAAAACACAGCTTTTTCCCCAAAAACACACTAATTAATTATTTTCAGTGCTGAAATTTAAAATAGGTATTAGTACGCTGTATGCACAACAGCTTTGGAGACCAAGAACTTGGCTTTTTTCCATAAAACACAGTAATGCACTATTTCAGTGCTGCAATTTAAAATAGTTATTTGTACCCTATATGCACAACTGCTTTGTGAACCAAGAACACAGCTTTTTTTTCCCCAAAAACAGACTAATTAACTATTTCAGTGCTGAAATTTAAAATAGGTATTTGTACGCTGTATGCACAACTGCTTTGGAGACCAAAAACACAGCGTTTTTTTTTTAACTAAAACACACTAATGCACTTTTTCAGTGCTGAAAATTAAAATAGGTATTTGTACGCTGTATGCAAAACTGCCTTGTGGACCAAGAACTTGGTTTTTTCCCAAAAACACACTAATGAACTATTTCAGTGCTGAAATTTAAAATAGGTATTTGTAAGCTGTATGCAAAACTGCCTTGTGGACCAATAACACTTGTTACTTTTTTCCATAAGACACTATTTCTTTGCTGAAATTTAAAATAGGTATTTGTTCGCTGTATGCACAACTGCTTTGTGAAACAAGAACACGGCTTTTGTCCCAAAAATTCACAAATGCACTATTTAACGGCTGAAAATTCAACGTAGGTATTTGTACGCTGTATACACAACTGCTTTGTGAACCAAAAACACTGCATTTTTTCTGTAAAACACACTAATGCACTATTTCGTTGGTGAAATTTAAAATAGTTATTTGTACCCTATATGCACAACTGCATTGTGAACCAAGAACACAGCTTTTTTTCCCAAAAACAGACTAATTAACTATTTCAGTGCTGAAATTTAAAATAGGTATTTGTACGCTGTATGCACAACTGATTTGTAGACCAAAAACACAGCTTTTTCCCCAAAAACACACTAATTAACTATTTTCAGTGCTGAAATTTAAAATAGGTATTTGTACGCTGTATGCACAACTGATTTGTAGACCAAAAACACAGCTTCTTCCCCAAAAACACACTAATTAACTATTTTCAGTGCTGAAATTTAAAATAGGTATTAGTACGCTGTATGCACAACTGCTTTGGAAACCAAGAACTTGGCTTTTTTCCATAAAACACAGTAATGCACTATTACAGTGCTGAAATGTAAAATAGGTATTTGTTCGCTGTATGCACAACTGCTTTGTGAAACAAGAACACGGCTTTTGTCCCAAAAATTCACAAATGCACTATTTAACGGCTGAAAATTCAACGTAGGTATTTGTACGCTGTATACACAACTGCTTTGTGAACCAAAAACACAGCATTTTTTCTGTAAAACACACTAATGCACAATTTTAGTGGTGAAATTTAAAATAGTTATTTGTACCCTATATGCACAACTGCTTTGTGAACCAAGAACACAGCTTTTTTTCCCAAAAACAGACTAATTAACTATTTCAGTGCTGAAATTTAAAATAGGTATTTGTACGCTGTTTGCACAACTGCTTTGGAGACCAAAAACACAGCGTTTTTTTTTTAACTAAAACACACTAATGCACTTTTTCAGTGCTGAAAATTAAAATAGGTATTTGTACGCTGTATGCAAAACTGCCTTGTGGACCAAGAACACTTGTTTTTTTTTCCATAAGACACTATTTCTTTGCTGAATTTTAAAACAGGTATTTGTACGCTGTATGCACAACTGCTTTGTGCACCAAGAACTTGGCTTTTTTCCCAAAAACACACTAATGAACTATTTCAGTGCTGAAATTTAAAATTGGTATTTGTAAGCTGTATGCAAAACTGCCTTGTGGACCAATAACACTTGTTACTTTTTTCCATAAGACACTATTTCTTTGCTGAAATTTAAAATAGGTATTTGTTCGCTGTATGCACAACTGCTTTGTGAAACAAGAACACGGCATTTGTCCCAAAAATTCACAAATGCACTATTTAATGGCTGAAAATTCAACGTATGTATTTGTACGCTGTATACACAACTGCTTTGTGAACCAAAAACACTGCATTTTTTCTGTAAAACACACTAATGCACTATTTCAGTGCTGAAATTTAAAATGGGTATTTGTAGGCTGTATGCACAACTGCTTTGGAGACCAAGAACACAGCTTTTTTTAACTAAAACACACTAATGCACTATTTCAGTGCTTAAATTTAAAATAGGTATTTGTACGCTCTATGCACAACTGATTTGTGGACCAAGAACACAGCTTTTTTTCCCAAAAACACACTAATTAACAATTTTCAGTGCTGAAATTTAAAATAGGTATTTGTACGCTGTATGCACAACTGCTTTGGAGACCAAGAACACGGCTTTTTTTCCCCAAAAACAGACTAATTAACTATTTCAGTACTGAAATTTAAAATAGGTATTTGTACGCTGTATGCAAAACTGCCTTGTCGACCAAGAACACTTGTTTTTTTTCCATAAGACACAATTTCTTTGCTGAATTTTAAAACAGGTATTTGTACGCTGTATGCACAACTGCTTTGTGGACCAAGAACTTGTCTTTTTTCCCTAAAACACAGTAATGCACTATTTCAGTGCTACAATTTGAAATAGGTATTTGTTCGCTGTATGCACAACTGCTTTGTGAAACAAGAACACGGCTTTTGTCACAAAAATTCACAAATGCACTATTTAACGGCTGAATATTCAACGTAGGTATTTGTTCGCTGTATACACAACTGCTTTGTGAACCAAAAACACTGCATTTTTTCTGTAAAACACACTAATGCACTATTTCAGTGGTGAAATGTAAAATAGTTATTTGTACCCTATATGCACAACTGCTTTGTGAACCAAGAACACAGCTTTTTTTACCAAAAACAGACTAATTAACTATTTCAGTGCTGAAATTTAAAATAGGTATTTGTACGCTGTATGCACAACTGCATTGGAGACCAAGAACACAGCATTTTTTAACTAAAACACACTAATGCACTATTTCAGTGCTGAAATTTAAAATAGGTATTTGTACGCTGTATGCACAACTGATTTGTAGACCAAAAACACAGCTTTTTCCCCAAAAACACACTAATTAACTATTTTCAGTGCTGAAATTTAAAATAGGTATTAGTACGCTGTATGCACAACTGCTTTGGAGACCAAGAACTTGGCTTTTTTCCATAAAACACAGTAATGCACTATTTCAGTGCTGCAATTTAAAATAGGGATTTGTTCGCTGTATGCACAACTGCTTTGTGAAACAAGAACACAGCTTTTTTCCCAAAAATTCACAAATGCACTATTTAACGGCTGAAAATTTAACGTAGGTATTTGTACGCTGTATACACAACTGCTCTGTGAACCAAAAACACTGCATTTTTTCTGTAAAACACACTAATGCACAATTTTAGTGGTGAAATTTAAAATAGTTATTTGTACCCTATGTGCACAACTGCTTTGTGAACCAAGAACACAGCTTTTTTTTCCCAAAAACAGACATTAACTATTTCAGTGCTGAAATTTAAAATAGGTATTTGTACGCTGTATGCACAACTGCTTTGGAGACCAAGAACACAGCGTTTTTTTTTTTTAACTAAAACACACTAATGCACTATTTCAGTGCTAAAAATTAAAATAGGTATTTGTACGCTGTATGCAAAACTGCCTTGTGGACCAAGAACACTTGTTTTTTTTCCATAAGACACTATTTCTTTGCTGAATTTTAAAACAGGTATTTGTACGCTGTATGCACAACTGCTTTGTGGACCAAGAACTTGGCTTTTTTTCCTAAAACACAGTAATGCACTATTTCAGTGCTGCAATTTAAAATAGGTATTTGTTTGCTTTATGCACAACTGCTTTGTGAAACAAAAACACGGCTTTTTTCCCAAAAATTCAAGAATGCACTATTTAACGGCTGAAAATTAAACGTAGGTATTTGTACGCTGTATGCACAACTGCTTTGGAGACCAAGAACACAGCTTTTTTTAAATAAAACACACTAATGCACTATTTCAGTGCTTAAATTTAAAATAGGTATTTGTTCGCTGTCTGCAAAACTGCCTTGTGGACCAAGAACACTTGTTTTTTTTCCATAAGACACTATTTCTTTGCTGAATTTTAAAACAGGTATTTCTACACTGTATGCACAACTGCTTTGTGGACCAAGAACACGGCTTTTGTCCCAAAAATTCACAAATGCACTATTTAACCTCTGAAAATTCAACGTAGGTATTTGTACGCTGTATACACAACTGCTTTGTGAACCAAAAACACTGCATTTTTTCTGTAAAACACACTAATGCACTATTTCATTGGTGAAATTTAAAATAGTTATTTGTACCCTATATGCACAACTGCTTTGTGAACCAAGAACACAGCTTTTTTTCCCAAAAACAGACTAATTAACTATTTCAGTGCTGAAATTTAAAATAGGTATTTGTACGCTGTATGCACAACTGCTTTGGAGACCAAGAACACAGCATTTTTAAACTAAAACACAATAATGCACTATTTCAGTGCTGAAATTTAAAATAGGTATTTGTACGCTGTATGCACAACTGATTTGTAGACCAAAAACACAGCTTTTTCCCCAAAAACACACTAATTAACTATTTTCAGTGCTGAAATTTAAAATAGGTATTTGTACGCTGTATGCACAACTGATTTGTAGACCAAAAACACAGCTTCTTCCCCAAAAACACACTAATTAACTATTTTCAGTGCTGAAATTTAAAATAGGTATTAGTACACTGTATGCACAACTGCTTTGGAAACCAAGAACTTGGCTTTTTTCCATAAAACACAGTAATGCACTATTTCAGTGCTGCAATTTAAAATAGGTATTTGTTCGCTGTATGCACAACTGCTTTGTGAAACAAGAACACAGCTTTTTTCCCAAAAATTCACAAATGCACTATTTAACGGCTGAAATTTCAACGTAGGTATTTGTACGCTGTATACACAACTGCTTTGTGAACCAAAAACACTGCATTTTTTCTGTAAAACACACTAATGCACAATTTTAGTGGTGAAATTTAAAATAGTTATTTGTACCCTATATGCACAACTGCTTTGTGAACCAAGAACACAGCTTTTTTTTCCCCAAAAACAGACTAATTAACTATTTCAGTGCTGAAATTTAAAAAAGGTATTTGTACGCTGTATGCACAACTGCTTTGGAGACCAAGAACACAGCGTTTTTTTTTTAACTAAAACACACTAATGCACTATTTCAGTGCTGAAAATTAAAATAGGTATTTGTACGCTGTATGCAAAACTGCCTTGTGGACCAAGAACACTTGTTTTTTTTCCATAAGACACTATTTCTTTGCTGAATTTTAAAACAGGTATTTGTACGCTGTATGCACAACTGCTTTGTGGACCAAGAACTTGGCTTTTTTTTCCTAAAACACAGTAATGCACTATTTCAGTGCTGCAATTTAAAATAGGTATCTGTTTGCTGTATGCACAACTGCTTTGTGAAACAAAAACACGGCTTTTTTCCCAAAAATTCAAGAATGCACTATTTAACGGCTGAAAATTAAACGTAGGTATTTGTACTCTGTATGCAGAACTGCTTTGTGAACCAAGAACACAGCTTTTTTCCCAAAAACACACTAATGAACTATTTCAGTGCTGAAATTTAAAATAGGTATTTGTAAGCTGTATGCAAAACTGCCTTGTGGACCAATAACACTTGTTACTTTTTTCCATAAGAAACTATTTCTTTGCTGAAATTTAAAATAGGTATTTGTACGCTCTATGCACAACTGCTTTGTGAACCAAGAACACAGCTTTTTCCCCCCAAACACAGACTAATTAACTATTTCATTGCTGAAATTTAAAATAGGTATTTGTACGCTGTATGCACAACTGCTTTGTGGACCAAGAACTTGGCTTTTTCCCTAAAACACTGTAATGCACTATTTCAGTGCTGCAATTTAAAATAGGTATTTGTTCGCTGAATGCACAAATGGTTTGTGAAACAAGAACACTGCTTTTGTCCCAAAAATTAACAAATGCACTATTTAACGGCTGAAACTTCAACGTAGGTATTTGTACGCTGTATACACAACTGCTGTGTGAACCAAAAACACTGCATTTTTTCTGTAAAACGCACTAATGCACTATTTCAGTGGTGAAATTTAAAATAGTTATTTGTACCCTATATGCACAACTGCTTTGTGAACCAAGAACACAGATTTTTTCCCAAAAACAGACTAATTAACTATTTCAGTGCTGAAATTTAAAATAGGTATATGTAAACTGTATGCAAAACTGCCTTGTGGACCAAGAACACTTGTTTTTTTTTCATAAAACACTATTTCTTTGCTGAATTTTAAAACAGGTATTTGTACGATGTATGCACAACTGCTTTGTGGACCAAGAACTTGTCTTTTTTCCCTAAAACACTGTAATGCACTATTTCAGTGCTGCAATTTAAAATAGATATTTGTTCGCTGTATGCACAACTGCTTTGTGAAACAAGAACACGGCTTTTGTCCCAAAAATTCACAAATGCACTATTTAACCTCTGAAAATTCAACGTAGGTATTTGTACGCTGTATACACAACTGCTTTGTGAACCAAAAACACTGCATTTTTTCTGTAAAACACACTAATGCACTATTTCATTGGTGAAATTTAAAATAGTTATTTGTACCCTATATGCAGAACTGCTTTGTGAACCAAGAACACAGCTTTTTTCCCCAAAAACAGACTAATTAACTATTTCAGTGCTGAAATTTAAACGTAGGTATTTGTACGCTGTATGCACAACTGCTTTGGAGACCAAGAACACAGCATTTTTAAACTAAAACACACTAATGCACTATTTCAGTGCTGAAATTTAAAATAGGTATTTGTACGCTGTATGCACAACTGATTTGTAGACCAAAAACACAGCTTTTTCCCCAAAAACACACTAATTAACTATTTTCAGTGCTGAAATTTAAAATAGGTATTAGTACGCTGTATGCACAACTGCTTTGTGGACCAAGAACTTGGCTTTTTCCCTAAAACACAGTAATGCACTATTTCAGTGCTGCAATTTAAAATAGGTATTTGTTTGCTGTATGCACAACTGCTTTGTGAAACAAGAACACGGCTTTTTCCCAAAAATTCACAAATGCACTATTTAACGGCTGAAAATTAAACGTAGGTATTTGTACGCTATATGCACAACTTCTTTGTCAACCAAGAACACAGCTTTTTTCCCAAAAACACACTAATGAACTATTTCAGTGCTGAAATTTAAAATAGGTATTTCTAAGCTGTATGCAAAACTGCCTTGTGGACCAATAACACAGCGTTGTATTTCTTTGCTGAAATTTAAAATAGGTATTTGTAAGCTCTATGCACAACTACTTTGTGGACCAAGAACTTGGCTTTTTCCCTAAAACACTGTAATGCTCTATTTCAGTGCTGCAATTTAAAATAGGCATTTGTTCGCTGTATGAATAACTGCTTTGTGAAACAAGAACACGGCTTTTGTCCCAAAAATTCACAAATCCACTATTTAATGGCTGAAAATTCAACGTAGGTATTTGTACGCTGTATACACAACTGCTTTGTGAACCAAAAACACTGCATTTTTTCTGTAAAACACACTAATGCACTATTTCAGTGGTGAAATTTAAAATAGTTATTTGTTCCCTATATGCACAACTGCTTTGTGAACCAAGAACACAGCTTTTTTAACTAAAACACACTAATGCACTATTTCAGTGCTGAAATTTAAAATAGGTATTTGTACGCTGTATGCACAACTGATTTGTGGACCAAGAACACAGCTTTTTTCCCAAAACGCACTAATTAACTATTTTCAGTGCTGAAATTTAAAATAGGTATTTGTACGCTGTATGCACAACTGCTTTGGAGACCAAGAACACGGCTTTTTTTAAATTAAAACACACTAATGCAGTATTTCAGTGCTGAAAATTAAAATAGATATTTGTACGCTGTATGCAAAACTGCCTTGTGGACCAAGAACACCTGTTTTTTTTTACATAAGACACTATTTCTTTGCTGAATTTTAAAACAGGCATTTGTACGCTTTATGCACAACTGCTTTGTGAACCAAGAACACAGCTTTTTTCCCAAAAACACACTAATGAACTATTTCAGTGCTGAAATTTAAAATAGGTATTTGCAAGCTGTATGCAAAACTGCCTTGTGGACCAATAACACTTGTTACTTTTTTCCATAAGACACTATTTCTTTGCTGAAATTTAAAATAGGTATTTGTACGCTGTATGCACAACTGCTTTGTGGACCAAGAACTTGGCTTTTGTCCCTAAAACACTGTAATGCACTATTTCAGTGCTGCAATTTAAAATAGGTATTTGTTCGCTGTATGCACAACTGCTTTGTGAAACAAGAACACGGCTTTTGTCCCAAAAATTCACAAATGCCCTATTTAACGGCTGAAAATTCAACGTAGGTATTTGTACGCTGTATACACAACTGCTGTGTGAACCAAAAACACTGCATTTTTTCTGTAAAACACACTAATGCACTATTTCAGTGGTGAAATTTAAAATAGTTTTTTTACCCTATATGCACAACTGCTTTGTGAACCAAGAACACAGCTTTTTTTCCCCCAAAAACAGACTAATTAACTATTTCAGTGCTGAAATTTAAAATAGGTATTTGTACGCTGTATGCAAAACTGCCTTGTGGACCAAGAACGCTTGTTTTTTTCCCATAAGACACTATTTCTTTGCTGAATTTTAAAACAGGTATTTGTACGATGTATGCACAACTGCTTTGTGGACCAAGAACTTGTCTTTTTTCCCTAAAACACTGTAATGCACTATTTCAGTGCTGCAATTTAAAATCGGTATTTGTTCACTGTATGCACAACTGCTTTGTGAAACAAGAACACGTCTTTTGTCCCAAAAATTCACAAATGCACCATTTAACCTCTGAAAAATCAACGTAGGCATTTGTACGCTGTATACACAACTGCTTTGTGAACCAAAAACACTGCATTTTATCTGTAAAACACACTAATGCACTATTTAATTGGTGAAATTTAAAATAGTTATTTGTACCCTATATGCACAACTGCTTTGTGAACCAAGAACACAGCTTTTTTCCCAAAAACAGACTAATTAACTATTTCAGTGCTGAAATTTAAAATAGGTATTTGTACGCTGTATGCACAACTGCTTTGGAGACCAAGAACACAGCATTTTTAAACTAAAACACAATAATGCACTATTTCAGTGCTGAAATTTAAAATAGGTATTTGTACGCTGTATGCACAACTGATTTGTAGACCAAAAACACAGCTTTTTCCCCAAAAACACACTAATTAACTATTTTCAGTGCTGAAATTTAAAATAGGTATTTGTACGCTGTATGCACAACTGATTTGTAGACCAAAAACACAGCTTCTTCCCCAAAAACACACTAATTAACTATTTTCAGTGCTGAAATTTAAAATAGGTATTAGTACGCTGTATGCACAACTGCTTTGGAAACCAAGAACTTGGCTTTTTTCCATAAAACACAGTAATGCACTATTACAGTGCTGAAATGTAAAATAGGTATTTGTTCGCTGTATGCACAACTGCTTTGTGAAACAAGAACACAGCTTTTTTCCCAAAAATTCACAAATGCACTATTTAACGGCTGAAAATTCAACGTAGGTATTTGTACGCTGTATACACAACTGCTTTGTGAACCAAAAACACAGCATTTTTCTGTAAAACACACTAATGCACAATTTTAGTGGTGAAATTTAAAATAGTTATTTGTACCCTATATGCACAACTGCTTTGTGAACCAAGAACACAGCTTTTTTTTCCCCAAAAACAGACTAATTAACTATTTCAGTGCTGAAATTTAAAAAAGGTATTTGTACGCTGTATGCAAAACTGCCTTGTGGACCAAGAACACTTGTTTTTTTTCCATAAGACACTATTTCTTTGCTGAATTTTAAAACAGGTATTTGTACGCTGTATGCACAACTGCTTTGTGGACCAAGAACTTGGCTTTTTTTCCTAAAACACAGTAATGCACTATTTCAGTGCTGCAATTTAAAATAGGTATTTGTTTGCTTTATGCACAACTGCTTTGTGAAACAAAAACACGGCTTTTTTCCCAAAAATTCAAGAATGCACTATTTAACGGCTGAAAATTAAACGTAGGTATTTGTACGCTGTAAGCAGAACTGCTTTGTGAACCAAGAACACAGCTTTTTTTCCCAAAACACACTAATGAACTATTTCAGTGCTGAAATTTAAAATAGGTATTTGTAAGCTGTATGCAAAACTGCCTTGTGGACCAATAACACTTGTTACTTTTTTCCATAAGACACTATTTCTTTGCTGAAATTTAAAATAGGTATTTGTACGCTCTATGCACAACTATTTGTGAACCAAGAACTTGGCTTTTTTCCCTAAAACACTGTAATGCACTATTTCAGTGCTGCAATTTAAAATAGGTATTTGTTCGCTGTATACACAACTGCTTTGTGAAACAAGAACACTGCATTTGTCCCAAAAATTCACAAATGCACTATTTAACGGCTGAAAATTCAAAGTAGGTATTTGTACGCTGTATACACAACTGCTGTGTGAACCAAAAACACTGCATTTTTTCTGTAAAACACACTAATGCACTATTTCAGTGGTGAAATTTAAAATAGTTATTTGTACCATATATGCACAACTGCTTTGTGAACCAAGAACACAGCTTTTTTCCCCCCAAAAACAGACTAATTAACTATTTCAGTGCTGAAATTTAAAATAGGTATTTGTACGCTGTATGCAAAACTGCCTTGTGGACCAAGGACACTTGTTTTTTTCCATAAGACACTATTTCTTTGCTGAATTTTAAAACAGGTATTTGTACGCTGTATGCACAACTGCTTTGTGGACCAAGAACTTGTCTTTTTTCACTAAAACACTGTAATGCACTATAATAGTGCTGCAATTTAAAATAGGTATTTGTTCGCTGTATGCACAACTGCTTTGTGAAACAAGAACACGGCTTTTGTCCCAAAAATTCACAAATGCACTATTTAACCTCTGAAAATTCAACGTAGGCATTTGTACGCTGTATACACAACTGCTTTGTGAACCAAAAACACTGCATTTTTTCTGTAAAACACACTAATGCACTATTTCATTGGTGAAATTTAAAATAGTTATTTGTACCCTATATGCACAACTGCTTTGTGAACCAAGAACACAGCTTTTTTTCCCCCCAAAAACAGACTAATTAACTATTTCAGTGCTGAAATTTAAAATAGGTATTTGTACGCTATATGCACAACTGCTTTGGAGACCAAGAACACAGCATTTTTTAACTAAAACACACTAGTGCACTATTTCAGTGCTGAAATTTAAAATAGGTATTTGTACGCTGTATGCACAACTGATTTGTAGACCAAAAACACAGCTTTTTCACCAAAAACACACTAATTAACTATTTTCAGTGCTGAAATTTAAAATAGGTATTAGTACGCTGTATGCACAACTGCTTTGGAGACCAAGAACTTGGCTTTTTTCCATAAAAAGCAGTAATGCACTATTTCAGTGCTGCAATTTAAAATAGGTATTTGTTTGCTGTATGCACAACTGCTTTGTGAAACAAGAACACAGCTTTTTTCCCCAAAAACAGACTAATTAACTATTTCAGTGCTGAAATTTAAAATAGGTATTTGTACGCTGTATGCACAACTGCTTTGGAGACCAAGAACACAGCATTTTTTAACTAAAACACACTAATGCACTATTTCAGTGCTGAAATTTAAAATAGGTATTTGTACGCTGTATGCACAACTGATTTGTAGACCAAAAACACAGCTTTTTCCCCAAAACACACTAATTAACTATTTTCAGTGCTGAAATTTAAAATAGGTATTAGTACGCTGTATGCACAACTGCTTTGTGGACCAAGAACTTGGCTTTTTTCCCTAAAACACAGTAATGCACTATTTCAGTGCTGCAATTTAAAATAGGTATTTGTTTGCTGTATGCACAACTGCTTTGTGAAACAAGAACACGGCTTTTTCCCAAAAATTCACAAATGCACTATTTAACGGCTGAAAATTAAACGTAGGTATTTGTACGCTATATGCACAACTTCTTTGTCAACCAAGAACACAGCTTTTTTCCCAAAAACACACTAATGAACTATTTCAGTGCTGAAATTTAAAATAGGTATTTCTAAGCTGTATGCAAAACTGCCTTGTGGACCAATAACACAGCGTTGTATTTCTTTGCTGAAATTTAAAATAGGTATTTGTAAGCTCTATGCACAACTACTTTGTGGACCAAGAACTTGGCTTTTTCCCTAAAACACTGTAATGCTCTATTTCAGTGCTGCAATTTAAAATAGGTATTTGTTCGCTGTATGAATAACTGCTTTGTGAAACAAGAACACGGCTTTTGTCCCAAAAATTCACAAATCCACTATTTAATGGCTGAAAATTCAACGTAGGTATTTGTACGCTGTATACACAACTGCTTTGTGAACCAAAAACACTGCATTTTTTCTGTAAAACACACTAATGCACTATTTCAGTGGTGAAATTTAAAATAGTTATTTGTTCCCTATATGCACAACTGCTTTGTGAACCAAGAACACAGCTTTTTTAACTAAAACACACTAATGCACTATTTCAGTGCTGAAATTTAAAATAGGTATTTGTACGCTGTATGCACAACTGATTTGTGGACCAAGAACACAGCTTTTTTCCCAAAACGCACTAATTAACTATTTTCAGTGCTGAAATTTAAAATAGGTATTTGTGCGCTGTATGCACAACTGCTTTGGAGACCAAGAACACGGCTTTTTTAAATTAAAACACACTAATGCAGTATTTCAGTGCTGAAAATTAAAATAGGTATTTGTACGCTGTATGCAAAACTGCCTTGTGGACCAAGAACACCTGTTTTTTTCACATAAGACACTATTTCTTTGCTGAATTTTAAAACAGGCATTTGTACGCTTTATGCACAACTGCTTTGTGAACCAAGAACACAGCTTTTTTCCCAAAAACACACTAATGAACTATTTCAGTGCTGAAATTTAAAATAGGTATTTGCAAGCTGTATGCAAAACTGCCTTGTGGACCAATAACACTTGTTACTTTTTTTCCATAAGACACTATTTCTTTGCTGAAATTTAAAATAGGTATTTGTACGCTGTATGCACAACTGCTTTGTGGACCAAGAACTTGGCTTTTGTCCCTAAAACACTGTAATGCACTATTTCAGTGCTGCAATTTAAAATAGGTATTTGTTCAGCTGTATGCACAACTGCTTTGTGAAACAAGAACACGGCTTTTGTCCCAAAATTCACAAATGCCCTATTTAACGGCTGAAAATTCAACGTAGGTATTTGTACGCTGTATACACAACTGCTGTGTGAACCAAAAACACTGCATTTTTTCTGTAAAACACACTAATGCACTATTTCAGTGGTGAAATTTAAAATAGTTATTTGTACCCTATATGCACAACTGCTTTGTGAACCAAGAACACAGCTTTTTTCCCCAAAAACAGACTAATTAACTATTTCAGTGCTGAAATTTAAAATAGGTATTTGTACGCTGTATGCAAAACTGCCTTGTGGACCAAGAACACTTGTTTTTTTCCATAAGACACTATTTCTTTGCTGAATTTTAAAACAGGTATTTGTACGATGTATGCACAACTGCTTTGTGGACCAAGAACTTGTCTTTTTCCCTAAAACACTGTAATGCACTATTTCAGTGCTGCAATTTAAAATCGGTATTTGTTCACTGTATGCACAACTGCTTTGTGAAACAAGAACACGTCTTTTGTCCCAAAAATTCACAAATGCACCATTTAACCTCTGAAAATTCAACGTAGGCATTTGTACGCTGTATACACAACTGCTTTGTGAACCAAAAACACTGCATTTTATCTGTAAAACACACTAATGCACTATTTAATTGGTGAAATTTAAAATAGTTATTTGTACCCTATATGCACAACTGCTTTGTGAACCAAGAACACAGCTTTTTTTCCCAAAAACAGACTAATTAACTATTTCAGTGCTGAAATTTAAAATAGGTATTTGTACGCTGTATGCACAACTGCTTTGGAGACCAAGAACACAGCATTTTTAAACTAAAACACAATAATGCACTATTTCAGTGCTGAAATTTAAAATAGGTATTTGTACGCTGTATGCACAACTGATTTGTAGACCAAAAACACAGCTTTTTCCCCAAAAACACACTAATTAACTATTTTCAGTGCTGAAATTTAAAATAGGTATTTGTACGCTGTATGCACAACTGATTTGTAGACCAAAAACACAGCTTCTTCCCCAAAAACACACTAATTAACTATTTTCAGTGCTGAAATTTAAAATAGGTATTAGTACGCTGTATGCACAACTGCTTTGGAAACCAAGAACTTGGCTTTTTTCCATAAAACACAGTAATGCACTATTTCAGTGCTGCAATTTAAAATAGGTATTTGTTCGCTGTATGCACAACTGCTTTGTGAAACAAGAACACAGCTTTTTCCCAAAAATTCACAAATGCACTATTTAACGGCTGAAAATTCAACGTAGGTATTTGTACGCTGTATACACAACTGCTTTGTGAACCAAAAACACAGCATTTTTTCTGTAAAACACACTAATGCACAATTTTAGTGGTGAAATTTAAAATAGTTATTTGTACCCTATATGCACAACTGCTTTGTGAACCAAGAACACAGCTTTTTTTTCCCCAAAAACAGACTAATTAACTATTTCAGTGCTGAAATTTAAAATAGGTATTTGTACGCTGTATGCAAAACTGCCTTGTGGACAATGAACACTTGTTTTTTTTCCATAAGACACTATTTCTTTGCTGAATTTTTAAAACAGGTATTTGTACGCTGTATGCACAACTGCTTTGTGGACCAAGAACTTGTCTTTTTTCCCTAAACACTGTAATGCACTATTTCAGTGCTGCAATTTAAAATAGGTATTTGTTCGCTGTATGCACAACTGCTTTGTGAAACAAGAACACGGCTTTTGTCCCAAAAATTCACAAATGCACTATTTAACCTCTGAAAATTCAACGTAGGCATTTGTACGCTGTATACACAACTGCTTTGTGAACCAAAAACACTGCATTTTTTCTGTAAAACACACTAATGCACTATTTCATTGGTGAAATTTAAAATAGTTATTTGTACCCTATATGCACAACTGCTTTGTGAACCAAGAACACAGCTTTTTTTTCCCCAAAAACAGACTAATTAACTATTTCAGTGCTGAAATTTAAAATAGGTATTTGTACGCTGTATGCACAACTGCTTTGGAGACCAAGAACACAGCATTTTTTAACTAAAACACACTAATGCACTATTTCAGTGCTGAAATTTAAAATAGGTATTTGTACGCTGTATGCACAACTGATTTGTAGACCAAAAACACAGCTTTTTCCCCAAAACACACTAATTAACTATTTTCAGTGCTGAAATTTAAAATAGGTATTAGTACGCTGTATGCACAACTGCTTTGGAGACCAAGAACTTGGCTTTTTCCATAAAAAGCAGTAATGCACTATTTCAGTGCTGCAATTTAAAATAGGTATTTGTTTGCTGTATGCACAACTGCTTTGTGAAACAAGAACACAGCTTTTTTTCCCAAAAACAGACTAATTAACTATTTCAGTGCTGAAATTTAAAATAGGTATTTGTACGCTGTATGCACAACTGCTTTGGAGACCAAGAACACAGCATTTTTTTACTAAAACACACTAATGCACTATTTCAGTGCTGAAATTTAAAATAGGTATTTGTACGCTGTATGCACAACTGATTTGTAGACCAAAAACACAGCTTTTTCCCCCAAAACACACTAATTAACTATTTTCAGTGCTGAAATTTAAAATAAGTATTAGTACGATGTATGCACAACTGCTTTGGAGACCAAGAACTTGGCTTTTTTCCATAAAAAGCAGTAATGCACTATTTCAGTGCTGCAATTTAAAATAGGTATTTGTACGCTGTATGCACAACTGCTTTGTGAAACAAGAACACAGCTTTTTTTCCCAAAAACAGACTAATTAACTATTTCAGTGCTGAAATTTAAAATAGGTATTTGTACGCTGTATGCACAACTGCTTTGGAGACCAAGAACACAGCATTTTTTTACTAAAACACACTAATGCACTATTTCAGTGCTGAAATTTAAAATAGGTATTTGTACGCTGTATGCACAACTGATTTGTAGACCAAAAACACAGTTTTTTCCCCCAAAACACACTAATTAACTATTTTCAGTGCTGAAATTTAAAATAGGTATTAGTACGATGTATGCACAACTGCTTTGGAGACCAAGAACTTGGCTTTTTTCCATAAAAAGCAGTAATGCACTATTTCAGTGCTGCAATTTAAAATAGGTATCTGTTTGCTGTATGCACAACTGCTTTGTGAAACAAAAACACGGCTTTTTTCCCAAAAATTCAAGAATGCACTATTTAACGGCTGAAAATTAAACGTAGGTATTTGTACTCTGTATGCAGAACTGCTTTGTGAACCAAGAACACAGCTTTTTTCCCAAAAACACACTAATGAACTATTTCAGTGCTGAAATTTAAAATAGGTATGTGTAAGCTGTATGCAAAACTGCCTTGTGGACCAATAACACTTGTTACTTTTTTCCATAAGAAACTATTTCTTTGCTGAAATTTAAAATAGGTATTTGTACGCTCTATGCACAACTGCTTTGTGAACCAAGAAAACAGCTTTTTCCCCCCAAAAACAGACTAATTAACTATTTCATTGCTGAAATTTAAAATAGGTATTTGTACGCTGTATGCACAACTGCTTTGTGGACCAAGAACTTGGCTTTTTTCCCTAAAACACTGTAATGCACTATTTCAGTGCTGCAATTTAAAATAGGTATTTGTTCGCTGAATGCACAAATGGTTTGTGAAACAAGAACACTGCTTTTGTCCCAAAAATTAACAAATGCACTATTTAACGGCTGAAACTTCAACGTAGGTATTTGTACGCTGTATACACAACTGCTGTGTGAACCAAAAACACTGCATTTTTTCTGTAAAACACACTAATGCACTATTTCAGTGGTGAAATTTAAAATAGTTATTTGTACCCTATATGCACAACTGCTTTGTGAACCAAGAACACAGATTTTTTTCCCCAAAAACAGACTAATTAACTATTTCAGTGCTGAAATTTAAAATAGGTATATGTAAACTGTATGCAAAACTGCCTTGTGGACCAAGAACACTTGTTTTTTTTTCATAAAACACTATTTCTTTGCTGAATTTTAAAACAGGTATTTGTACGATGTATGCACAACTGCTTTGTGGACCAAGAACTTGTCTTTTTTTCCCTAAAACACTGTAATGCACTATTTCAGTGCTGCAATTTAAAATAGATATTTGTTCGCTGTATGCACAACTGCTTTGTGAAACAAGAACACGGCTTTTGTCCCAAAAATTCGCAAATGCACTATTTAACCTCTGAAAATTCAACGTAGGTATTTGTACGCTGTATACACAACTGCTTTGTGAACCAAAAACACTGCATTTTTTCTGTAAAACACACTAATGCACTATTTCATTGGTGAAATTTAAAATAGTTATTTGTACCCTATATGCAGAACTGCTTTGTGAACCAAGAACACAGCTTTTTTTCCCCAAAAACAGACTAATTAACTATTTCAGTGCTGAAATTTAAACGTAGGTATTTGTACGCTGTATGCACAACTGCTTTGGAGACCAAGAACACAGCATTTTTAAACTAAAACACACTAATGCACTATTTCAGTGCTGAAATTTAAAATAGGTATTTGTACGCTGTATGCACAACTGATTTGTAGACCAAAAACACAGCTTTTTCCCCAAAAACACACTAATTAACTATTTTCAGTGCTGAAATTTAAAATAGGTATTAGTACGCTGTATGCACAACTGCTTTGTGGACCAAGAACTTGGCTTTTTCCCTAAAACACAGTAATGCACTATTTCAGTGCTGCAATTTAAAATAGGTATTTGTTTGCTGTATGCACAACTGCTTTGTGAAACAAGAACACTGCTTTTTCCCAAAAATTCACAAATGCACTATTTAACGGCTGAAAATTAAACGTAGGTATTTGTACGCTATATGCACAACTTCTTTGTCAACCAAGAACACAGCTTTTTTCCCAAAAACACACTAATGAACTATTTCAGTGCTGAAATTTAAAATAGGTATTTCTAAGCTGTATGCAAAACTGCCTTGTGGACCAATAACACAGCGTTGTATTTCTTTGCTGAAATTTAAAATAGGTATTTGTAAGCTCTATGCACAACTACTTTGTGGACCAAGAACTTGGCTTTTTTCCCTAAAAACACTGTAATGCTCTATTTCAGTGCTGCAATTTAAAATAGGTATTTGTTCGCTGTATGAATAACTGCTTTGTGAAACAAGAACACGGCTTTTGTCCCAAAATTCACAAATCCACTATTTAATGGCTGAAAATTCAACGTAGGTATTTGTACGCTGTATACAGAACTGCTTTGTGAACCAAGAACACAGCATTTTTCTCCAAAACACACTAATGCACTATTTCAGTGCTGAAATTTAAAATAGGTATTTGTACGCTGTATGCACAACTGCCTTGTGGACCAAGAACACATCTTGTTTTCTAAACACACTAATACACTATTTCTTTGCTGAAATTTAAAATAGGTATTTGTACGCTGTATGCACAACTGCTTTGTGGACCAAGAACTTGGCTTTTTTCCCTAAAACACAGTAATGCACTATTTCAGTGCTGCAATTTAAAATATGTATTTTTTACTGTATGCACAACTGCTTTGTGAAACAAGAACACAGCTTTTTCCCAAAAATTCACAAATGCACTATTTAACGGCTGAAAATTAAACGTAGGTATTTGTACGCTGTATGCACAAATGCTTTGTGAACCAAGAACACAGCTTTTTTCCCAAAAACACACTAATGAACTATTTCAGTGCTGAAATTTAAAATAGGTATTTGTAAGCTGTATGCAAAACTGCCTTGTGGACCAATAACACTTGTTACTTTTTTCCATAAGACACTATTTCTTTGCTGAAATTTAAAATAGGTATTTGTACGCTCTATGCACAACTACTTTGTGGACCAAGAACTTGGCTTTTTTTCCTAAAACACTGTAATGTACTATTTCAGTGCTGCAATTTAAAATAGGTATTTGTTCGCTGTATGCACAACTGCTTTGTGAAACAAGAACACGGCTTTTGTCCCAAAAACAGACTAATTAACTATTTCAGTGCTGAAATTTAAAATAGGTATTTGAACGCTGTATGCAAAACTGCTTTATGAAACAAAAACACGGCATTTGTCCCAAAAATTCACAAATGCACTATTTTACGGCTGAAAATTCAACGTATGTATTTTTACGCTGTATACACAACTGCTTTGTGAACCAAAAACACTGCATTTTTTCTGTAAAACACACTAATGCACTATTTCAGTGGTGAAATTTAAAATAGTTATTTGTACCCTATATGCACAACTGCTTTGTGAACCAAGAACACAGCTTTTTTTCCCAAAAACAGACTAATTAACTATTTCAGTGCTGAAATTTAAAATAGGTATTTGTACGCTGTATGCACAACTGCTTTGGAGACCAAGAACTTGGCTTTTTTCCATAAAACAGTAATGCACTATTTCAGTGCTGCAATTTAAAATAGGTATTTGTTCGCTGTATGCACAACTGCTTTGTGAAACAAGAACACAGCTTTTTTCCCAAAAATTCACAAATGCACTATTTAACGGCTGAAAATTCAACGTAGGTATTTGTACGCTGTATACACAACTGCTTTTTGAACCAAGAACACAGCTTTTTTTGTCCCCAAAAACAGACTAATTAACTATTTCAGTGCTGAAATTTAAAATAGGTATTTGTACGCTGTATGCACAACTGCTTTGGAGACCAAGAACACAGCGTTTTTTTTTTAACTAAAACACACTAATGCACTATTTCAGTGCTGAAAATTAAAATAGGTATTTGTACGCTGTATGCAAAATTGCCTTGTGGACCAAGAACACTTGTTTTTTTTCCATAAGACACTATTTCTTTGCTGAATTTTAAAACAGGTATTTGTACGCTGTATGCACAACTGCTTTGTGGACCAAGAACTTGTCTTTTTTCCCTAAAACACAGTAATGCACTATTTCAGTGCTACAATTTGAAATAGGTATTTGTTCGCTGTATGCACAACTGCTTTGGAAAACAAGAACACGGCATTTGTCCCAAAAATTCACAAATGCACTATTTAATGGCTGAAAATTCAACGTAGGTATTTGTTCGCTGTATACACAACTGCTTTGTGAACCAAAAACACTGCATTTTTTCTGTAAAACACATTAATGCACTATTTCAGTGGTGAAATGTAAAATAGTTATTTGTACCCTATATGCACAACTGCTTTGTGAACCAAGAACACAGCTTTTTTTTTTTACCAAAAACAGACTAATTAACTATTTCAGTGCTGAAATTTAAAATAGGTATTTGTACGCTGTATGCACAACTGCTTTGGAGACCAAGAACACAGCTTTTTTTAACTAAACACACTAATGCACTATTTCAGTGCTGAAATTTAAAATAGGTATTTGTACGCTGTATGCACAACTGCTTTGTGGACCAAGAACTTGACTTTTTACCCTAAAACACAGTAATGCACTATTTCAGTGCTGCAATTTAAAATAGGTATTTGTTTGCTGTATGCACAACTGCTTTGTGAAACAAGAACACGGCTTTTTCCCAAAAATTCACAAATGCACTATTTAACGGCTGAAAATTAAACGTAGGTATTTGTACGCTATATGCACAACTGCTTTGTGAACCAAGAACACAGCTTTTTTCCCAAAAACACACTAATGAACTATTTCAGTGCTGAAATTTAAAATAGGTATTTCTAAGCTGTATGCAAAACTGCCTTGTGGACCAATAACTTTTGTTACTTTTTTCCATAAGACACTATTTCTTTGCTGAAATTTAAAATAGGTATTTGTACGCTTTATGCACAACTGCTTTGTGGACCAAGAACTTGGCTTTTTTCCCTAAAACACTGTAATGCACTATTTCAGTGCTGCAATTTAAAATAGGTATTTGTTCGCTGTATGAATAACTGCTTTGTGAAACAAGAACACAGCTTTTGTCCCAAAAATTCACAAATGCACTATTTAACGGCTGAAAATTCAACGTAGGTATTTTTACGCTGTATACACAACTGCTTTGTGAACCAAAAACATTGCATTTTTTCTGTAAAACACACTAATGCACTATTTCAGTGGTGAAATTTAAAATAGTTATTTGTAACCTATATGCACAACTGCTTTGTGAACCAAGAACACAGCTTTTTTTTTTTACCAAAAACAGACTAATTAACTATTTCAGTGCTGAAATTTAAAATAGGTATTTGTACGCTGTATGCACAACTGCTTTGGAGACCAAGAACACAGCTTTTTTTTAACTACAACACACTAATGCACTATTTCAGTGCTGAAATTTAAAATAGGTATTTGTACGCTGAATGCACAACTGATTAGTGGACCAAGAACACAGCTTTTATTCCCAAAAGCACACTAATTAACTTTTTTCAGTGCTGAAATTTAAAATAGGTATTTGAACGCTGTATGCACAACTGCATTGTGGACCAAGAACACGGCTTTTTTTTTAACTAAAACACACTAATGCACTATTTCAGTGCTGAAATTTAAAATAGGTATTTGTACGCTGTATGCAAAACTGCCTTGTGGACCACGAACACTTGTTTTTTTTCCATAATACACTATTTCTTTGCTGAATTTCAAAACAGGTATTTGTATGCTGTATGCACAACTGCTTTGTGGACCAAGAACTTGCCTTTTTAACCTAACACACAGTAATGCACTATTTCAGTGCTGCAATTTAAAATAGGTATTTTTTACTGTATGCACAACTGCTTTGTGAAACAAGAACACGGCTTTTTCCCAAAAATTCACAAATGCACTATTTAACGGCTGATAATTCAACTTAGGTATTTGTACACTGTATACACAACTGCTTTGTGAACCAAACACACTGCATTTTTTCTGTAAAACACACTAATGCACTATTTCAGTGGTGAAATTTAAAATAGGTATTTGTACCCTATATGCACAACTGCTTTGTGAACCAAGAACACAACTTTTTTTTATAAAAAAAAAGATTAACTATTTCAGTGCTGAAATTTAAAATAGGTATTTGTACGCTGTATGCACAACTGATTTGTGGACCAAGAACACAGCTTTTTTTCCCAAAAACACACTAATTAACTTTTTTCTGTGCTGAAATTTAAAATAGATATTTGAACGCTGTATGCACAACTGCTTTGGAGACCAAGAACACGGCTTTTTTTTTAACTAAAACACACTAATGCACTATTTCAGTGCTGAAATTTAAAATAGGTATTTGTACGCTGTATGCACAACTGCTTTGGAGACCAAGGACACAGCTTTTTTTAACTAAATCACTAATGCACTATTTCAGTGCTGAAATTTAAAATAGGTATTTGTACGCTGTATGCACAACTGATTTGTGGACCAAGAACACACCTTTTTTTCCCAAAAGCTCACTAATTAACTTTTTTCAGTGCTGAAATTTAAAATAGGTATTTGAACGCTGTATGCACAACTGCTTTGTGCACCAAGATCTTGCCTTTTTTCCCTAAAACACAGTAATGCACTATTTCAGTGCTGCAATTTAAAATAGGTATTTGTTTGCTGTATGCTCAACTGCTTTGTGAAACAAGAACACGGCTTTTTTCCCAAAAATTCACAAATGCACTATTTAACGGCTGAAAATTAAACGTAGGTATTTGTATGCTGTATGCATAACTGCTTTGTGAACCAAGAACACAGCTTTTTTCCCAAAAACACACTAATGAACTATTTCAGTGCTGAAATTTAAAATAGGTATTTGTAAGCTGTATGCAAAACTGCCTTGTGGACCAATTACACTTGTTACTTTTTTCCATAAGACACTATTTCTTTGCTGAAATTTAAAATAGGTATTTGTACGCTGTATGCACAACTGCTTTGTGGACCAAGAACTTGGCTTTTTTCCCTAAAACACAGTAATGCACTATTTCAGTGCTGCAATTTAAAATAGGTATTTGTTTGCTGTATGCACAACTGCTTTGTGAAACAAGAACACGGATTTTTTCCAAAAATTCACAAATGCACTATTTAACGGTTGAAAATTAAACGTAGGTATTTGTTCGCTGTATGCACAACTGCTTTGTGAACCAAGAACACAGCTTTTTTCCCAAAAACACACTAATGAACTATTTCAGTGCTGAAATTTAAAATAGGTATTTGTAAGCTGTACGCAAAACTGCCTTGTGGACCAATAACACTTGTTACTTTTTTCCATAAGACACTATTTCTTTGCTGAAATTTAAAATTGGTATTTGTACGCTCTATGCACAACTGCTTTGTGGACCAAGAACTTGGCTTTTTTCCCTAAAACACAGTAATGCACTATTTCAGTGCTGCAATTTAAAATAGGTATTTGTTCGCTGTATGCACAACTGCTTTGTGAAACAAGAACAAGGCTTTTGGCCCAAAAATTCACAAATGCACTATTTAACGGCTGAAAATTCAAAGTAGGTATTTGTACGCTGTATTCACAACTGCTTTGTAAACCAAGAACACAGCTTTTATTTTTTTTTACCAAAAACAGACTAATTAACAAATTCAGTGCTGAAATTTAAAATAGGTATTTGTACGCTGTATGCACAACTGCTTTGGAGACCAAGAACAGAGCTTTTTTTTAACTAAAACACACTAATGCACTATTTCAGTGCTGAAATTTAAAATAGGTATTTGTACGCTGTATGCACAACTGATTTGTGGACCAAGAACACAGCTTTTTTTCCCAAAAACACACTAATTAACTATTTTCAGTGCTGAAATTTAAAATAGGTATTTGTTTGCTGTATGCACAACTGCTTTGTAAAACAAGAACACAGCTTTATTCCCAAAAATTCACAAATGCACTGTTTAACGGCTGAAAATTAAACGTAGGTATTTGTACACTGTATGCACAAATGCTCTGTGAACCAAGAACACAGCTTTTTTCCCTAAAACAGACTAATGAACTATTTCAGTGCTGAAATTTAACATAGGTATTTGTACGCTGTATGCACAACTGCCTTGTGGACCAAGAACACTTGTTTTTTTTTTCCATAAGACACTATTTCTTTGCTTAATTTTAAAATAGGTATGTGTTTGCTGTATGCACAACTGCTTTGTGAAACACGAACAGGGCTTTTTTCTCCAAAAATTCACAAATGCACTATTAATCGGCTGAAAATTAATCGTAGGTATTTGTACGCTGTATTCACAACTGCTTTGTGAACCAAAAACACTGCATTTTTTCTGTAAAACACACTAATGCACTATTTCAGTGCTGAAATTTAAAATAGTTATTTGTACCCTATATGCACAACTGCTTTGTGAACCAAGAACACAGCTTTTTTCCCAAAAACAGACTAATGAACTTTTTCAGTGCTGAAATTTAAAATAGGTGTTTGTACGCTGTATGCACAACTGCTTTGTGAACCAAGAACACAGCTTTTTTCCCAAAAAAAGACTAATGAACTATTTCCGCGCTGAAATTTAAAATAGGTATTTGTTCACTGTATGCAAAACTGCCTTGTGAACCAAGTAAACTTGTTATTTTTTTCAATACGACACTATTTCTTTGCTGAAATTTAAAATAGGTATTTCTACGCTGTATGCACAACTGCTTTGTGGACAAAGAACGTGGCTTTTTTTTCCCTAAAACATAGTAATGCACTATTTCAGTGCAGAAATTTAAAATAGGGATTTGTTCGCTGTATGCACAACTGTATTGCGAAATCAGAACACATCTTTTTTCTCAAAAATTAACAAATGCACTATTTAACGGCTGAAAATTCAATGTAGGTATTTGTACGCTGTATACACAACTGCTTTGTGAACCAAAAACACAGCATTTTTTCTGTAAACACACTAATGCACTATTTCAGTGGTGAAATTTAAAATAGTTATTTGTACCCTATATGCACAACTGCTTTGTGAACCAAGAACACATCTTTTTTCCCAAAAACAGACTAATGAACTATTTCAGTGCTGAAATTAAAAATAGGTATTTGTACGCTGTATGCACAACTGATTTGTGGACCAAGAACACAGCGTTTTTCCCCTAAAACATATAAAAGCACTATTTAAGTGCTGAAATTTAAAATAGGTATTTGTACGCTGTATGCACAACTGCTTTGGAGACCAAGAACACGGCTTTTTTAACTAAAACACACTAATGCACTATTTCAGTGCTGAAATTTAAAATAGGTATTTGTACGCTGTATGCACAACTGATTTGTGGACCAAGAACACAGCGTTTTTCCCCTAAAACATATAAAAGCACTATTTCAGTGCTGAAATTTTAAATAGGTATTTGTACGCTGTATGCACAACTGCTTTGTTGACCCAAAAAATTGCTTTTTTCCCCAAAACACAAAAAGCACTATTTCAGTGCTGCAATTTAAAATAGTTATTTGTTCGCTGTATGCACAACTGCTTTGTAGAACCAGAACACGGCTTTTTTCTCAAAAATTCACAAATGCACTATTTAAACGCTGAAAATTCAACGTAGGT